>CM041032.1:9677583-10149579 GCA_023078785.2 Hyles euphorbiae | reverse complement strand
CGGTACCTACTAACCAACAGAATTATAACTTTGGTCAGTGAATGAGACATATTTCCACCTCCGTGTTGCCAGATTAAAAAATAGATATATTACTTGTTTAGCTTGAACATGGACGTAGCATCAAATGGACTCGACATTCGAGTTCCACCGCTTCCACTGGCTTCCACCGTAAGGGACAAATATAAAGTAAAAAACAGCAGGGATACTAGGTCATACATTTGCCCATAAATATTTTAACTAAATAAACAAATATACGCAACATTCACATTCATAGTCCTGACCCTACAAATGACAATCTTGTGTCGTGGGTATCAGAAACTACGAGAGACTTTTTGGTCTCACTAACACCCCAATTTTAAAAAATATCAAGCCACACAAATATTTGTCTCTTCTTGAGCAGGCATCGAAATCGCGGCCTCACGTTTTACATCTGGCGTATAACCAGCTGCGATAAATGATGCGGATGATATTATACAACGTGACGTTTCGCAATATTTTCACAAAGGTTAGAAAGCAAAAAAGGAAAGATGGCTTTGTATAATTATTAATACTTATATCATTTACGTAACTCGAATAATACATAGTAATGATAATATATGCATAGAAACAAAACCTGCCGAGTGTTCTATAAATTATAGAAGATCAGAGAATTCATAGTAACGTAACTACTAAGGATAGAATAACATCCTACTTTATTTTATTTATTTATTTTAAGAAAGCTTACAAACAAGTATTTACAATATACTTAATATTTTCATAAATTAAGTTCCTAATAACAAGCTTCTACAACCGAATCATAAATAACAAAGGTACAGAAAACCTATTGATATAGACCTAAACGTTTCTCAAATGTAATAAAATAGAAAAAATATACCTATATATTTTTTTCTTTTCTATATCTTAATTAAAATAAAATTATATAGCAAAGTATCGAATGTGTAATAATACAGCGCTTGTACTTTTTTTAATCATCTGGCTTTTATTCCCTGGAATATTTATTTTTCATAAATACAATTATGCACTTTTAGTTTTCACCCATATCAGGCTCATGTGTCCGTTCAGCACTCTTTGTTATTCCCTACAGTTTCGGATTCGGTCATCTGTAAATATTAAATCTAATTATTGAAAGAATAAAATTTATGTAATTAATATGTGCAGAAAAAAATATAAATTGAAATAACGTAAGGTAACGCCACGCCTCGGGTCAAGGCGTGTGTGGATTGGATATTTATTGTATTGACTTTAAGTTTTGGCACTCTAAGTCTGTAAGTTGTAAACATATTATAAACTTTGTTTTTGTTGATGAACACGACTGTTTGTGTCCAAAATAAAATAAATAAAAAATAAAGAAGTATTAAGCTTCGTGGATTGGGTGTATTTTTGTAATTTTTTCGAATACAGACTTCAAATTTGAAAAATATAACTTATCTGACTTCAAAATTACATTTTATATTTTATAGATTATGCATGTTGTAGCTTCACTTAATACTAGTAATGGAAATAATAGCTATTTCAAATTAACATCACCACCTTGTTATTATTGAAGCCTTAGCATGCTCTATATTTCTGCTATTGCGAATTGCCGCCACAGAATATGTAAACATTAAACCTTAGCTTATATTATAATAACCATTTTCACATCTAAAGTTAAACACACACAATTGACTGTTCTGTTATTATTTTTAAATGGGTTCGTAAAAAAACAAACGTAAAAACTGACTCCTTAACAGTCTACACAATATCGTAGAAAAATATTAACCGGTCGGCTTAGTGAATCACAATAGCACATCGCAAAATTTAGCGTATTAATATAATTTGTGAAATGTTATTATCGACTTCACATGCTATTTGTCATTGCTATTGCTTTATAATTCTTTTATCATTGTCTTCGAGTAGTACAGAGATTATCATTATAAACAAAGTCAAGATAATTTGGTCGGATAATACTTTTAAAATACGAATTTTTTATATAGTACAAATATAATCCTCGAAAACCGATTCATAGAAAGCCGGTCGACACTTCGTTCTTTGTAACTTAATGAGTTAATCATTAAAAGAGAGACTCGAGCGGTCTAGGTATGACACTTAAAGTATTTATATATAGAGCTTAGAGTATATTAATATAGAGGGAGCGCTGGTTCCTCATAAACGTAGATAAAAATGGTGGTGCCGGGACCACCTTTTTCTTCTCTACATTCAGCAACATTCAGTGTGAATTGTGACAGCTTGGAATAGGCATGACTTACATGAAAAAGGAAAATCAAAACATGTAGTTTAGCGCTATTGAACACCATCCAAAGGGGCATGCCCACTCTCCATACAGATGTCGGCCCCAGCTGCCCACGTTTCAAAATACACTCAAATTATTATATACAATGTAGTAAATAACATTTAATAAAAAAAAACTAAAAAACACGCTTTATATAGAAAACCCAACTAAAAAATACAAAATAAATTTTAAGAAGGATTATCATTTTGATAATATCTTAAAAAGCACCCCACGCTTTTTTTACAATAAAAATATTTTTTTCTTATATACAATATTCTTAATTCAAATTTTTAAAAATTTATTTTCTATTTTTTTGTTGGGTTTTCTATATAAAGCGTGTTTTTTAGTTTTTTTAAACTATTATTTATTTTCTACTTTTTAGTTTGGTTTATTTATAAGAGCGTTTTGCCTTATTTTCAAATGTCTGTCTTATCAACTGTCGATGGTAGGTTTTAGGCAAGAAGCTTATACCCAAATGGAGATTGCATTCCGTATATAAAAGTGAAGCACAAAAATTTGACCTCGAATGACGTTGCTACTGATTGCTATCCTTTTCTTTCGAGTGACAATGAATGAAAATGACTTTTTGTTCATTCATTGTCACTCGAAAGAAAAGGATAGCAATCAGTAGCAACGTCATTCGAGGTCAAATTTTTGCATGGATGTAATATAAAAACAGGATTGCGCACGAAGAAAATGGTGTCATCCTGAAATAAGACATGTGCATGTAGCATAAGGTTTAATTTACTATGGTAAATGACATGGAGGAAGGCCGATACCAAATGAGACAGTATGAGAGGTTTCTATCCCTTCTTATTTGCTAGCGTGACCATAATAAAACCCGCCTTAGAACTTTTTTGATCGACAATTCAAAGTTCAGATGAATTATTGAATAACTTTTAATCTGCTTGAATATTAAAAGCAGTTCTTTTTTCGTTAAAATTTTATTATTAAAGTAATGTTTAATGTATACACATTAATTTGCATCTACTACATACTATGTTTTAAGTGAAAATAAACACGTTAAAAGTTTTTCTAATACAATTGATCATGAATTAAGTATAATTAAAAAATATTTATTCCTTGCGATAGTTTTTATTTACTGAGTGATGTAAAATTTCGGCACGGACGTATTACACTAACTGCTATATTTTCACGCCTAAGCCACTGAACCAATTTTGATAGAATTTGATACAGAGATAAATTAGACCTTGGGTAAGGGCAAAAGGTTCCCGCTTGTTATGTCGACAACGCTTGAAGGTGTTGAACAAGGGGATACGCAGTACGCATGGAAAAATCTAAACTGTTGAAGTTACAGATGTCAAACTTTTTTACTTATTTTGTAACAAAAATAACTGCACACTTCGTTTTCTTAAAGTTAAACCATAAAGGGGTTATAATAAGGGTTGAAAGGTAGTGAAAATAATGGCGTGAATAATATTAGAAAAATAGAATTATGGGATTTCATTTCATTTCTTTATTGATCCGGTGGTCTAAAAATTGAAATCTGAACGGGTTGTTCACACATTTACACGAAAAATTTAAATTTAGAGTCAGACATGATAATTATCGCCGCAATTTTGAACTTCATTGTTAATGATTCGATTAAAATAGGGATATTCGTTAGGGATGAGATAGACGGTACGTTGATTTTAGTTATTACAAGAGTTGGTATGAATAATAACATGTATCTGGTACGAAGTAGGCCAGGGAAGCTCCTATCTAGTGGTCATTGCGGGGTATGCGATCTCGGCCCCCTGAGCTACTGCTATTACTACCAACTTTCCCCTTCGTGGCCGTAGTATCCATCTCTACATTCCATACTTGCCTATCCAATAACATCTTCTAGCCGCAAACTTTCCCCGGTTGAAGACGGACAGCAGCGTCAACTGCGCGAGTACCCTCCTGCGCTCTCGAATCCGTCTGCCAAGCGTGGTGAGTATTGGCATAAAAAATAAAAAAGCCTAATAGTTGCTAAAACCAGGATCAGGACTCCAATCCCCGGAAGCCCCGCTATTCCTGATTATGGTAGCGGCCACGGTAATGGCGGGACAGATGGTGGTAAGAATCTCTGTGTTGACCCCGGCTACCACACCCTGACGAATGGCACTGATAATACACAACATACGCACTTTGTGAACAGACGAGAAGATTGTTAACTGTATTTTGCTGTTAATAAAGGCTTATTATTATTATTATTTTCATTTTTCATTTCACCTATAAAAAGTATACGTATAAAACTATGATTTTGAACTTTTTTGCTAGGTCCTAATGGTGGACCATATTTTGGTGGTCAAATATTTTTTAAACGGTTAGACAATATCACGTTTGTTACCTCAAAAACAAAATGCTTCATTCGACGTATTACAACTGAAATATTTACCATATTAGCCAATTTCATTAAAATTCCTGTATTTCCCAAAACATATACATAGTCACCCTATAGGAACGGGACACAACCCTACCGTCCTACACCTCTCGCTCGGCTCGATTTTCCGATGACAGTGCGCAGTCCTGTTTATATACTACGTCCATGAATTTTTGTGCTTCACTTTTATATACGGAATGCAATCTCCATTTGGGTATAAGCTTCTTGGTTTTAGGCCGACATCTATGTATGTATACGAAACAAGACGCAATTACCATAAGAGTCCCTACGCGCATGCGTAGTTCGCGCACTAGCCCTCTCTCTTACTCTCATGCAAAGGATCCGGAACGAAATTAAGCTAGGCGTCCACAGGTCCGCATCGTACGCATCGGACGTATCGCATGAAACGGATTATAGTATTTTTTGTATACAAAGCAATACAAGTGCGTCCACTAGTCCGCACTGTACGGATCGCACTTGGATCGCCCATCGGCAATGCCGACATCGATGCTCCGAGAGGCAACTTTTGCGTTGCGTGCCGATGACGTCATACGGAATGGTTTCAGCATGCTTTCAGTTTGTCAACAAGAATATTAAATTTAGCTTGAGACATACGAAAATACCCAAAGAATTTTGTGGCATCATTTAACAAATCAGAAAATAGTGTGTGAAATTCTCCACTTTTCGATCTCTTATTGAATATGTCGTGTATGAAAATGTTATGTTTCCTTTTTTTAGTTTTTTTTACATTTTCTTCGTCTTCTGCTAACAAACAAGCAATAAAAACTATTTCTTCTTCGCATTTCTTCATTCTCACAAGCACTATCCGCACGTACGATCACTATGAAAATCCTAATGAAATGACATCGGCAATTCGATTGCTGGTACTTGCGTCGGCAAATCCGATCTTTACCGATGCAGTGGACGCACTGTGAAAAAATCATCCGTTTCATGCGATACGTCCGATGCATACAATGCGGACATGTGGACGCTTACCTTTATTGTATTGTCATCGGTCTTTGACAGGTGTGCAAAATTTGAATGAAATCTGTCCGTTTAAAGTGGGTCAAAATCGCGTCTTAAGGAGTCGGTTACAAACATACAAGTGAAGCTAATATAAAGCGTGTAAAAATGATTGGATGCAATAAATCTTGGGGTTCGAAGAAAAAACACTTTTAATTTTCTCCTTACTACTAGTTTTTACAACATTGTTGTTATAGTTTTCTTTATTTCCAATTATTTAAAACGTAAAGAATTATCCATTTATTTAAAACGTAAAGAATTTTTAATATTGATATGGTAATAACTAACGTAATAACTTTATATAGAAGGTCCCTTAAGGATTAAATAAATAAATCGACTTGGTATTACATGCATCTCACAACTTTTTGCGGTAGGAAACCTGAGCTGCGAGACTTGGATTTTTTTTACAGGATGTTTTTGATAGGATACCATATAACTGTCATAACATTTTTTGGGGGTTAACGTCACTCACGTCCGTAGGCATTGACTCGAGATTCCCTACACGTGACCCCTGGGTAGTGCCAAATGAGTGACACAGTTAGTGGTAGTAGGACTTATGTGTCCGCCCGGGTAGCGACCACCGTCCACGAGGCGTAAAGACCGCCATAGTGATCTCCGTAAGGAGATCGCGTTCCGGGATCAGCAAATGGTTTTCCGGTTTTTTCGAGGGTCTTGAGTCCGGGCATGAGGTTGTACCGTGTGGGTATTTTCGGTCCTTTGTCGAAGGGAGGAACGTTGATCCGCCGGCCAGGGAGACCCGTAGAAACGGTTGTCCGCTGGCCGCCCGCGGTATAGTACAGGGTACCAATCGGGGCTAACCACCTCGAGAGGCTGCCTCACCATGCCGCGCATAATCTTGGGTGGGTCCGTCGTGCCGGTTGGTGACCGGAAGTGGGGTCCCGGCGGCCCATCCTGGGAGGGTACGGGGGCCCTTCCGTCCGGCGGATCAATTCGCTTCCTACCGACTCTTTCGTGCCGGTGCCCATTCGGCCTTCTTAATGGCCGCACTTAGGCTCCTCGATGCCTCTTCGTCAAACCCATCTCTTCAACCTCATGACAGTGCAATTAAACAAATTTGGTCCTTAAGCGGTGCATAACCCCACCATCGCATTCATTATGGAGTTCACCAACATCCGCGGACTCCAAACGAACCTTAATGCCGTTCACCACCATCTCGAGATGGCCCGACCTGCTTTGCTCTTCTTGATGGAGACGCGGATTCGTTGTCCTGCCGAATATCCCTACTTGCTTTACCCCGGTTATTCGCTTGAAGAAAACTTCAAGCCTAAAGCCGAGGTATGCTTGTAAATTCGGTCGGACATCTACTGTCGCCGTTTATGCTGCATGGAGGACCTCTCCTTCTCCGCTTTATGGGTGCATGTGGATCTTGGTTGCCTGAGCCGCATAATAATAATAATAATAAAAACTCTTTATTTAAAACACCACAAAGTATTTACAAAAATAAAAAGAGAAAAACAAATAAGTGTTAAAAAACGGCGGTCTTATCGCTAATAGCGATCTCTTCCAGACAACCGTGCAAGAAGAGGAGATAAGTGGTAAACATTGACGGTGCTTTTATGACACTAAAAGATAAACTTACATAAACAATACATAAATACATATTCAAAAAAATAAAATAAAAAAAATAATAATAATAATATATATAACGATGCAATGAAAAAACATACACCAAAACAACATACATACAATATAATAATAATAAAAATATATTAATAGTAAAGTATGGACACAGTTTTAGCTTCCCAGAAAGTGTGCTTTCACTCTCGATTTAAAAGTTTCCAAGGAGGGTGATCGTTTTATACTGAGAGGCAATGCATTCCACAATCGCACTGCCTCTACAGTAAAGGAGCGATCGTAGAATGATGTCTTGTGTACCGGGAACTTCAACATCAGATTCTCTGACGACCTAAGGGAATGAGAATTTGCAGTATAGAGGAAACTAAAACGGTCCTGAAGATAGCGCGGAGCTGAGGGATTAAACAGGATACTGTAGAGAAGAGACAGAATATGAACATTCCGGCGATGTCGTATAGGAAGCCACTTGAGCTTAGTACGGAATTCGGAAACATGGTCATATTTACGAAGTCCAAATATAAACCTAATACAAAAATTTTGAAGGCGCTCAAGTTTATCTAGCTGGGCCTCGGTAAGATCGAGATAGCTGATGTCGGCATAGTCGAGGATAGGAAGCAAAAGAGACTGTGCAAGCGCAATTTTAGTGGCAGTCGGAAGGAAGTTACGCAACCTACGCAAAGATCCCGCAGTCGCAAATATTTTGCGACTGACAGCCATCATCTGAGGCCCCCAAGACAAAGTGCGGTCGATGATTACGCCAAGGTTTTTCACGGTGTCACTGAATGGGATGGTAACCCCATCAAGCAACACGCGAGGCAAAAGTGTCCAGTCGACCTTACAGATGGTTCTTGGGCTCCCCACAATAATGGCTTGGGTTTTATTAGGATTTAATTTGAGGCCGTAAGCTTTACTCCATTTGTTAATTTTCTCGAGATCACTATTCATAAGGTGAATAGCATCATCCAGATGAGTGAGAGGAAATTGACAATAGAGTTGAAGATCGTCTGCATAAAGGTGGTAGGATGATGAAAGATTACAAGATATGGAGTTAATAAAAACTGAAAATAAGAGAGGAGATAAGACGCCACCCTGAGGTACACCGGCAGAAGTGCTACACCACGAGGAAGTCATTTCCCCTAGGCGGACACATTGACGGCGGCCATACAGGTAACTTTGAAACCAGTCAATGACGCTTGGAGATATGTTGAAGGAGCGCAGTACAGCAAGGAGAATATCAAAGTCAACTGTGTTAAAAGCGTTACTGAAATCTAGGAGCGTAAGCACTGTCAACTGCCCGTTTTCCATCCCGAGGCGAAAGTCGTCGGTGATTTTGACAAGTGCAGTGACTGTGCTATGTCTTGGACGAAAGCCAGATTGGAAGGGATTAAGAA
This sequence comes from Hyles euphorbiae, assembly GCA_023078785.2. NCBI lineage: Eukaryota > Metazoa > Arthropoda > Insecta > Lepidoptera > Sphingidae > Hyles > Hyles euphorbiae. Next base: position 10,140,932 of record CM041032.1, on the reverse strand, counting down.
GGTCATTTCGGGTAAGGAATGAGTGTAATTGATTATAAACTAGACGCTCGAGGACTTTGGATAAGAAAGGAAGAATGGATATGGGACGGTACTCGGAAAAGGCTTTAGGGTTCGGTTTTTTAGGTAAAGGAATAATCTGTGCTTCCTTCCATAGAGAAGGAAACACAGCATTGGAAATAGAGAAGTTGAAAATATGACACAGGATAGGGAGAACAATATCAATGATAGGAAGAAGCATTTTGCGGCCTATACTGTCCATCCCAACAGCATTAGACGCTATTGAGAGGATGCTCCTCCGAACATCACAAGCAGTGAATTGACGAAACACAAAAGAAGGAAGGTCAGGAGCGGAAGCATTCGAGAGAGAATTGATAGTAGAAGCTTTAACAACGCCATCTATATTAGGCGTAGAAGAAAAGTGCAGATTCATTTGATTAATGTCTAACTTGTTAGAGGAACACTCTTGGCGAGGCTTTCCAACTCCTAATGACCTGAGGAACTTCCAGACTTTAGCTGGATCCTCAACTTGAACTGAATCATGAATATGGCGTCTTTGAGCGTCCCTACACACCAAATTGCAGCGATTTCTCAACTTAACATAGTGAGCTCTACTAGCCTCAGTTGGATTTAACTTATATTTAGTTTTGGCTGCAGACTTTTTCTTTTGGAGCTCTTTTATTTCCTTATTAATCCAAGGTGCAGGCAGGTGTTTAATTTTAACAGTTCTCAAAGGGGCATGAATATCATACAACTGGGTGACAATGCTGTTGAATAATGTGACTTTATCGTCTACAGAGTCAGCCATCATCACAGGTGCCCAATCTAGAACATTCGCATCCCTTAAGAAAGCCTCTTTATTGATACCACTGAAATTGCGCTGCAGAATGACCGTGGGTTTCAATTTAGGAGGCCGAAGTTTGTAAGAGACAAAGATAAGATGGCCGCATCTACGTGTGCCTTTACAGGTCTCACAATGGGGACGATGTCGGCTGTTCAGGTATCTTAGCCACGTGGCTAATGAGGCGCGGACGCTGTTCCCGTCGGCTGAAATGGTCTTCGGGGATTTCAATGCACGATTTGACGGATTTCAATGAGGAATCGTACTACTACAAAGGCTGCTAAAGATCAGGCTTGTCCGAGCACTTATATTCTCTGAATTTCTGTACGCCGCTGAAACATGGACGTTACGGGAAAAGAAAAAGGTAGATTCCCTAGAGATGTGGTGTTGGAATGTTTGGAATATCAGGTCCGAATTTCACACAAACGTTTCAAGAAATCGGCATCAAGTAGCGTCTTTCTGAGATAGTACGGACCCGTATAATAAGAATATTTGGTCCTGCCTCACGAAAAATTAACGACTCTATAGAACGTCTTATGGTTTAGGGCAAAGTAGACTGAAATAGATCTCGTGGTAGGACACCAAGGTGGATTGGCCAAATTAAAACTGCAGCGGGAGGCTCTGTAAACTAATTCATCCGACTGTCGTTTGACAGACACAGATGGAGATAAATCGTGCGGCGAGTATAATACACGTTCATGCGTACACCATCGTCAAGGGAGAAAAAATTGAGGTCACGACTGCTCCGCCAGGAGTGTAACCAAGAAGAGTATATACACAAATATTATAAGTATAAATCTATTTCCATCCATCAGCCAAAGGAATCCTTTCCACTGCAAGAGTTTGAAGGCGTTTTCCAGCGCGGCGGCTTTCTATTCTATAAAAATTATTAACATGGAATAAAAAGTGTCGATAACATCACAGCTCCTCACATACCAACTATATTATACATACGTACAGCGGCACAGATATCATGGCAGAAATAAGGATAGCCTTGTCAGAACAAGGTTGTCCTTATTTCTCACCTCAATCTTCGCGGTCTGATTAAAACTCAATTTTGTTAAAACGCGGTGTAAACAATACCTTTTTTTTAATCATGCATATCGGGGTCTCAGATCTTCCAATCTGGCGCACGGGGACAATTATTGTACGTATAGATTTTGCACCCAGGCTGGATCTCTGAAAAATTCTAAGAAGATTTTTTGCCGGCATACCGACTAAATCTCTTGGTGACCATCGCGCGCATTACGGACGATAGGCGATGCGATCGAGCAAGTAGCGCCCAGTTGACTCGCCGTGCCACCCGGCGCACTTCCTAATATGACTCCGCACAACTTAGGTAGGCGCAGATTTTCTCTGCAACGGACGCCCACGGTTAGGGCGTATCACTATTTGAATATTTTATAATATCCAAGTATAGATATTTAATAGTATTTATGTGATTTGCCGCCTCTTAAAATCTGCCGCCCTAGGCTCCAGCCTACTCAGCCTACTAGTAAATCCGCCACTGCCTGTACCACATAAAAGATGTTCGTTCTTCGTCGCTCGGTTAATGAACTAAAACTAACTAGTAAACACAAATTGGATATTTGAAACAAAAAGTAATCGTTGATATGAATACAGTAGTTTCCAAATATACCTTCACCTCTTTTTCACGCGCCCCTATCGCATGTTCACTAATTCGCACTCGGCGAAAAAAAAAAGTTCTGCAGTGTTCGTGTAAGTAGTGTTACGTTATTAATGAGTTGTGTAGTTGTCTCCTAAGATTCAATATGCCGCCCCCTGAACTTGCCGTCCGGGGCACAGACCCCGGCTTGCCCCCCCTCCCTAGATCCGGGCCTGCACACAACAGTGCATTTACACTATTGTTTGGCGTGAGAAATAGACATAGCGATAGTACCTACCTAGGCGCCCTCTCACTTATGAGCGATCTACCACCAGTGCTTATAGTACACGAAATTATAGTTATGCGAAAGTGGGAAAATAAAAAAGACAAACAAAATAGAAAAAGATATTCGTTTATTAGTTAATAGCAAACTTTATAATTTCTTAAGGTGACTCCGAATTACTTACGATGGCATCATCACAACAATAGCGTTGTAATATTGTATAATAGAAACAATTCATGCGCACCGTGTGGTAAAAGTATTAAATGTGTTTAAAAAAATTCGACGCATGTTTGCGCTACTAATCATAGTATGTTTAAATCGTAATAATGTGCTTCATTCTACAAGAACAGTATCTCTAGCAGTCGCATATAAGAGTCTAACCGTATCACAGTAACCAACGCCACGCCGAGAACCAGTTACTATTACGTATGGATCTCCAGCTCGCAAAATTCTCTTTGCTTTGCAATAATCGAGTGCGGAGTGAATTCTAGAATCTACTTCTGATGCCCAATTTCCTCTTGCAACTTCAAAATAATGCATAGCACGTACTCCACGCCAAAAACGTAATTGCCGTGCTGTATGGCATGCTCTAGTTACAGCTACTATTGGGCATGTAGGTCTGACGTGAGAGAGAATTTTAGCTGTTCGACCAGAATTCGTTAAACATATAATAACGACAGCTCGCGATCGCATTGCGAGTTCCATTGCACTAATGCAAACCGCTTTAGTCGGTTCCTCAATAGGACTCTGCATTAACTCTATGTTTCCGTAAACTCGCGGTTGCCATGCGATTCTTTCTGCATGTCTGCATATAACTGCCGCTGCCGCCAAGCAATGTTCTGCCATACGTATCGTGTCAAAGGCAGCAGAGAACTTTTTTAAAGGTGAATCATAATGTAATTCTAAAGAAAGTACATCTGCACCATCTAGCACTAGATTGGCAATATCAGTAACACAAAGTGTCGGAATTTGTTCATTTAAAACTGCTTTAAAGAGACACGGCTTACCAGCCATGTTACATTTGGCAAGAATATTTTTCTGAGCTATGAAGATTTTCTCTACTGGCAAATCAGTACTTAAAATGCTACGATCTATGTAAATTCCATCTGTTTCAGATATTATTTCATCAACATTATCGAGCCCCAGTACGGAATCGATACACGCAAATATAAGGATATGTTTCCCTTTTTCTGAAAGCAATTCTCGTACTTGTTTAATGTCGTACATATTTTGAGCATTTGGAACCAATACACCATCTACATCCGAAGCTACAGCCCAAGCAATTTGTTGTTCCATATGTTCAAATGGCTGTTGCGAAGTATCACTCCCTGAGGCTGAATCTAAACTATCACCTTGCCCATTATCTAAGCTCAGTAAATCGCGAGGCATTTGCGATATGCGTACAGTCATTTTAGGGCCAATGGTACCTCCTACAGCCACAGAACACTCAACAGAATCGTCACCTACTTCACATACCAAAAGTTTAATTTTAGTTGAAGTCAAACTGTCTACATAAATTATATCGCCGGGTTGTAAATCAGTTAAATGGTCGTAGCCTACATACAAACAATCGGCTGTACCACTCTCACGCCAACTAGCATCCGTGGTTAATCGAATATTTTCATTTTCTATAATATCAACTGTTGTGTTTGGTCCACTTTTTAAATCTCCCGTGACTATATCTGGTCCCCTTACGTCTACTAAAAGAGCTAATGGATATACATATTCCAATTCGGCGCTATAATTGTAGACCGCTTGACGAATACTCTGAATTAATTGCGCACAAGCCTCTGGTTCTAAATCTCGCATGTTTAATCGAGCTACAGTCATACCAGAAGCAATCAATCTTTGTATTGTGGTTGGTTCTCGATTCTCCACACCAATATCACACATAAGCCCAGTTTGTAATTCTTCACATGGATTTTCGTGCAAATTTATATTACTGTAATGCTTCAATAAAGTTGGTTGCGGTGAAGCAGTTTTTGCTTTAAAATTTGCTGTTGCTTCTAGAGGAATATGCCAAGGCAAAGCCATTTTAGAAACTAGGGCCCTTTAAAAGAACAGTTACTATGATATTATGAAACAAAGAGAATTTAAATCACTACGTTATGAAAGGCAGAATATTGAATTTGCCACCTTCTGACGTAAAATAAAATAAAATATTATTTGCTTAGAGTGCAACCTATATAGACAATGCGAAAACCAATATTTTATTTTTATAACCTTTTTTAACTTGCTCTACAAAGGAGGAAATCATAGACGGAAAAAGTAAAGGTGAAATTATTTTATTTTATTTTATGTTCTTTATTCAACAAAATCCACAGCCCTTAATAGTAGTATAATACAACTAGTGTGCTTAGCTTACGGCCAATGATGGATGAATTTGAACCCGAGATAAAGCTCAAAACATATTATAGGTTTTCGTCTTACGCATAGAGTAAAGAGCGGTAAGTACGGGGCCAACTGACCAATCAGGACAATGGAACATACAAGGTTCTTTCTATGTAGTCTGTGGTCACGTCTTAACTACTTGCACGTCCACTGTCAATGTCAAATTTCAAATTTTTTAAATATACCCTATTTCTATTTACATTAGGCTGACAAATTGAAGTATTTATGGCCGCTTCTTTACTCTATGCGTAAGACGAAAACCTACAATGTGTTTTCACCTCTACAGTTTTGGAATCATAGTGTGAGACACTGAGGCAGTCTACGGCCTACGCCACTGAAGCAATAACAATGTATAAATAAAATCACATATTTATTGCTTACCATTACATTGCAGCATTTGCAAAATTCACATTTAAAGTATCAGTCATTTGGAGTACGTCAATGAATGGACCATAAAAAATACATTTTTACAAAAGCATTTTTAAAATCGTTACGAGCGACTAACAATTTCAGTGACACTCCACTAGACTCTTCTGGAGCGCGCGCATCACTTACGTACTCAGAACAAGAACTAATTAAAGAAGGAGTCTGAAACATACTCATATACTTATCCTGTTTTTTCCAATGAGCCAAATCAAGGGTGAGAATGAGTCAAATAGTATGTGCGGGCGATTCACGTAATATAATAAGTTCAGCTGCAGTGCAGTTGCGGTTAAGTTTCGATCAAAACAGCCCTTTTCGTATTCTCGTAATACGCTCGCGTCAAGTTCGCGTCACGCAAACGTTTTAGGGCCGAAACTGCGTTAAGCGGGCCCTCGCGCGGTTTCATACAAAAGTGCTCCGTCGCGGGGATCCGCGCGGGCGTCCAGCACGGGGAGGCGCGTCCCGCACCCGCGCCGCGGGGCCTGCCTTCGTGCGTCGGAACCCGTCCCGGGGGCACGCGCGGTAAAGCGCGCGGTGTCCGCAAGCGGTAACATGACGGTGATGGCATAGGGCACCGAGACGTGGCCTCTCACTTTGGACTTCATTAGAAGGCTCAAAGTCACTCAACGAGCAATCGAGAGGGCTATGCTCGGTATTTCCCTACGCGATCGACTCAGAAATGAGGAGATCCGTAGGAGAATAAAGGTCACCGACATAGCGCAAAGGATTCTATAGATGATTCATAGCGAAAGGTTCTAGAGTGGAGGCCATGTACAGGCAAGCAAAATGTCGGACGCCCACTTACAAGGTGGACGGATGACCTGGCTACATTTGCAGGAAGTCGCTGGATGCAGGCTGCTTCCAACAAGTCGATGCGGAGACCGTTGGGGGAGGCCGATGTTCAGCAGTGGACTTCCTGTGGCTGAGATGATGATGATGATGAATATACTTGAGCAAAAATAAATATTTTTTACTTAGCGCAATGTTATTGCCAGCCTTTCCGTTGGTGATATGACTGATACAGAATTTACCCTTAAGTTGTTGACCATCAAATATGGTTCCAGTTTCGAAGATAATTCGCCATAGACCGGTATCGAAACTTTAAAATATTTGTACAATGAGTTTTCATTTTCTCTTAATTTACTGAACTTTACAACAAATTCTCCGCCTAGCAACCTAAATTCAATAAATAGCCTTCCTGGCTGTCGTTTTTTTTTGCTAGTCGTCGTTTTGCTATGTAATAATATATTAAGCTCTCCATCGACACGACTGTACCTGTACCTTTAAAATTGAACCAGCGACACTGCGTAAATCCGGTCTCTGCGACGGGTACCCGCGACGGGGACCGTCGCGTTCTCACGGAGCCCGCCCGCGGGTCCACGCGAGGAGACGCGCGACGGTTGCCCGTCGCGGGCGCCCGCTTAACGCAGTTTCGGCCCTTAGCGTATTCTACTGCTGCGCGTATATGTCAATGTCAAACAAATTTCATACGTCTCACGTACAGTTGACGCGCAGCTCACGCGCAGTTCACGCGCAGCTAAACACTTACAAGAATACCTAAGAGAATACCATTTTGTACCAAAGCGTAAACTTAATTGTAACCGCACCGCAATTTGATCGGCGCGTCAAAAAGTTACGTGAATCGCACTAAAGGACGGCTCATGTTCACTCATGAAACGTCAAATTGCTATGTTGGGTATGATTACACAACCGAATTAAAAAGTGCAGTTATGTCAAATGTTACAAACGGCCAAAGCCACAGGCCAAAGCTCCGACACAATTTAGTTACGACATATTCAATAGTGATGTGCTGCACATTTTATCGATAATATAAATAATGCATATTTTAGTTTACTACCCATGTTATATAAATTGGCTTGTAGATTAAAATACCTACCCGGTAGTGTAGTAGTAAAAAGCACTCGGCCACTGCGCGAGTATTATTCATAATTTTCGATGTCATCACGTTCATGGCAATAATTTACACTTAAACGTGAAGCCTCTAGGCTTCACACATGTAATGTTTTTTTTTACATTTACATGCGGAAGTTTCTTTTTTTTATCTTAGTAACAACTCAGGACATCGAGAACACCTTTTCAAAAATAGTAGATCATCGTATTATATTTTTTGTTCTGTAGCTACAATGATAAGATACAAGTTTTTAATAAATAAAAAAATGGCTATGGATTTGAAACGAATAATAATGATTCATGTATGAATATACCACTGTGTCTACGAATTTGCTATAAATAAAGTTCATGTATCGATATCGGTAAACTATCAGAAGAGATCACGGCACACTTATTTCTTGTTGTCAAAATTAGAGTGTACGTTGAAATGTCAATAGCACTGGCACTTTATTTACGTTATTTACAATTATTATGATTAAAATAAAACCTGTTGTAGTGGCAACTACGAAACGAGAATAATTGAAAATTCGTTACTGCGTTTATAAATGATATTCTTTATGTAACTTAAATTATTTGTTACTAATATGACTTTAGAAGTCTCTCTGAAAGAGGTGTGTGATGGTCTCAGATCAAATAGACTTACGGATCGAAAAAAAAGTGCTGAAACTTTGAAGGAGTATCTTCTTAGAAATGCGGTGCCACTGATGTTAACTGAGAATACCTTCAAAAGAAAAGGCTACTCTTGGAGTGATGTATTCGTTGATATACATGAGTATGTTTTAAAGGTATTTGGGCTTTAAACATTTTTTCATTGTTATTATTGACAAAATGTTATTACTTATATAAGTAATTATCTTTACAAAAAGCATATATCAACATTTGAATGACTTTCCAGACTCTAGGAGACCTAGAGTTTAGAAGTACTAATATTAGTGTGGTATCAGGCAATGGTAGTTGCCAATAAGCTGTTTGAATTCATTTACTAGCCTTCTATTTTTCAAGTCAAAACAACTTTGCATAGGTTAGGGGTAACACACAATTTCAATAACATTTTCCATAAAATTATGGTTCAAAAAACACAATGCCATGCTTTTATGGAAATGTAGTATAAAATGTAATTGATCAATGTTATTTTCCTGTACATATGAAATATTTGTCTATCATCAAGGTTCACACTTTTTAGGGTATTAAAATACATAAATAGAACTAAAAATAACCTTTAGTCAGGGCCTTTTTTATCCGTTGGGTTACAATGTCATTTTACAGGATGTTCGTGCAGTACTACATAACATGGCTTTCAAGGGGTAATGACAGTAACCATACAAACTACAGAATGTTTCAAGAATTTTCCACATTGCCAAGAACATAAAATTCTAACTAGAGATGGTCAACTCAACTTATTAACTCAAGTTAACTCGAGTTGTACTAAATTCGAGTTGATTCTAATTGAATTCTTCAAACTCGAGTTTGAAAACCGCGGTAGATGAACACATTTTGGTTCAAATGGGTAGCAAATATACAAATTTGAATTCCTTGCTTTTACCATGTGAACACCACATTTTTTGGGATACATTTTCAACTATATGTTATATCAAAGTATCAGCTCCTACATACGAAATTTCATCAAAATTGCTTTGAATTGTTGAGTAAAGATTCATGGCGGCCTCTCACATATGAGATACACATAACAGTACAGTCTATAATGCTAAAAACTATAAAAACCTCTTTAATTTAATCCTACCTGAAAAAAAAAATCCAGCAATAATATGTAAACAACACAACTAGTGTGATATTTATTTGTTATGCAAGAACAACACGTTTTCTTTTGCAGCCAAGGTCTTTTTATTTTACCGGTATTATAACAGTTACCATATATAAGGGTTACCTTAATAATGTGTCATAGGGTTTACCTAAACCTTAAAGGCCACTGAAATTCGTTGATACAGGCACAGTAATATATAGGGGGTTTCAGTCCCTGGTATGTATATACTCAGATCAGGGGTGCTCCTGTCTAGTTGTCATGGCCTGTCCTAGTATAGGTGCTAGGAGTACTCAACCTCGGCCCCGGAGCTACTGCAGTCACTCTAACTTTTCTTCTGTGACTGTAGTATCCAATCCTACAGGTGATACTCTCCTTTCCTATAACATCCTCTACCAACAAATCCTATTTCCTTTCCCCGGTTAATGACAGGCAGCAACGTCCTTAACGCATACTGCGATTGCCAACACGCTTGACAAGCGCAGGGGGTGATAAGAATCCCCGGTTTGGCCCCGGCTACCACCCCCGTCGACGACTGGCCCTGGTAACTCACAACATACGCACGTTGAGGACAGACGAAAAGATGGTCGAACAGGAAGAAGAATTAAGCGGGGTACACTGGGAGATTTTGAGGTTATCTGAAGTCAGAAGAATGGGGAGGATACGATAACCCTGAAGTCTGGTAACTTGCTTTTCTGCCGGGGGGACGATCAACAGTCCCGAGGAGGTATCGGATTTCTCATCCACAGGTCTCTCATCAACAACATCGTATCCATCGAAAGTGTGTCGAGCAGTGTAGTATATCTTATACTCAGAATATCAAAAAGATATTCATTAAAGGTCATACAGGTATACGCGTCGACATCGACACACCCAGATGAAGAAGTAGAGGAGATGTATGAGGACATAAGTCGGGCCATACATACTTCCAAAACTTTTTTTTTTACGCGGAAACCGGGTTTTCTCTAACGCCCCACCTCGGGGGAGGGTGAAGCGATTATGTTGGGTTCACCGGTAGGCATACCAACCAAAATCACGCGTTGCCCTCTTCAACGTAATTGGAACGGCCCCGGGAACCCGAAGCAAGAGCGCTCCAGCTTCTACCGGAACCATACTTCCAAAACCTACTTCAATGTTGTTGTAGGTGCTAAAGTGAAACTATATTTTTTTTTAAAATTGGACTGGATACATTTTGATACACAAAGCTACATACGATTAAAATTTGGGAATTTGACATAATGATTGTATTTTTCAATAATATATTCCAAGTCATATTACATAAAACTTTCTCATATTAGAATCTTATGAGTGGTAAAATATGAAAGCACTGACTATCGACAGTGGTATCCATCACAAAAATCACGGTTATATATATCACAAAAATTGAATGAGATGGTATCGAAACTCTAATTACGTTGATGTAATTATTACTATTACTTACCTTCAATAGTTAATGACTCGTCCCTGTGGAATGTTTTTCACCCTTTCTGCCTGTTTTTATTATATTGGGGTGTTGGTTACAATATGTGACCACTAATTAGTAGATTCTTATATACATATGTCTATTTAGGACAAATGGTCCGGTTAGGAAGGTCCAACTTTGAGAGAGAGGTCAATCGTCGAATCCGACTTGGTTGGGCAGTATTCGGGATTCTACGTAACGTCTTCTCGTCCAAAATACCTTAGTGCCTTATATCGAATGTCTTCGATAGTTGTGTGTTGCCATACGGCACCGAGACGTGGCCTCTCACTATGGGCCACTATGAGCTATGGAGGGGGCTATGCTCGGGGTTTCCGTACGAGGTTGAATAACAAATGAGGAGATCCGTAGGAGAACTAAAATAATCGAAATAGACCAGTGGATTAGTAAGTTGAAGTGGCAATGGGCGGGGCACATAGAACGGAGAACTGATGGCTGATGGAGCCAAAAAGTTCTCGAATGGAGGCCACGTAGCGGAAAGCGCAGCGTAGGACGTCCACCCACAAGGTAGTCGGACGACCTGGTAAAGGTCACGGGACGTCGCTGGATGCAGGCTGCCTCCAACAGGTCACTGTGGAAATCTTTGGGGGAGGCCTATTCAAGTTCAATAGTGGACTTCCTTTGGCTGATGGATGGATGTATTTACATATATACTAGAAATATGTAAACTGTAACTTTATGACGGCCAGGCGGCCGTCAGACCTAAACCGCCATAATGATGTAATTGATGTCTTCATAGTAAAGGTTCTATTTAGGTTTGGTCATTAAATACATATACATATATCTGGACTCCAATTCCAACCATGTTGTTTTTCTTTATGTTTTATTTTTGCGATCTGTTTATGCATTATTTAGGAAGTTGTGGGTTCAATAATAGTTTTTATACGGTAAGCATCCAGTGACATGGTCGTTACCATTTATTTATCAAATCTTTCTTAGCAGATCTTGTGGAATTTTTCGTTTAAGTCTCCGTGTCAGCATTGATTCGTCCACAAAGTGCTTGGCCAGTTCTTCCGGGATTTGTTACCTCGTTTTGTATGATCTTACACTATCTTTGACTTCTGTAGGGCTATTATTGGTTATGTACTATGGTGCGTTAACTATCATCCGCAGCATTTTGACTGGAATCGTTGTAAGATCTTCATGTTTAAATTTGCAGATCTACCCCAAATCCGCAGACCATACGTCCAGATAACCTTAATTATAACAGACTTATAGTTTGTTTTCGAGTGAGAGTTGCGATCCGCGATTTATCATCCAGTACATTTTACGTACAAGTTGACCCATTGCGAGGAGTTTGATATATATATATATATATAACGAATTACTAGGATGCAAGTTCGTTATCATGCTGGGTGTATGCTCGTTATTATGTTTCACAGCTAGTTGTAGCTTAGTATCGTGGACGTATGTGGGGATGTGTCAGATCAAATGGTAGGAAATCATAATCTTACTCACGGATCGCGAGACAGCCTCCATGCTCTTACAGCACTATACGTACGTATACGTACTGGCTCGCAGACCGTTGTGATGTCCCTGATTTTTATTTATGAAGCCCCTGACATCTTCAGTCAATATCTAGTGTAGATTCTGTCGAACGCCTATAGAGGGCGTTAGCATTTCCTGTTTAAAAATCAACTCGATGACGACATATATATACAATATACATATATTCTATATTATACTGCTTTTTCCATGTCAAAATACGGTTAAGATGCATTCTCTGCAGTACAGTGCGTGATTTTTGTCAGGGTTAGACTAATATTTGATATGGATCTCGATATTGATCAAATTATATTCGAAATCGAAAGTCGAGAAGCGAATTGGAATATGCTATGTAAAGAATATAGTGATAGGATACAGAATGTGAAGCAGTGGGGGGAAATAATAAGTATATTTACAGAACAAAATGCGTCTTTTGTAGAAAAACATCTTCATACTTTCTTAAATAAAATAAATGTGCTGTTTTCTGGGGCTGAGTGTATGAGTGTATGAATGGGCTGAGTAATAACTCATATAAAGTATCTTGACGAATCGAAACTTACTGACAAATTTTAAATTGTTTTTCCATAAATAAAAATGTAGGTTTCATCGAGGCACAACAATCTTCGCATCGATTCTAAGTTTCATATTGTACTATGCAGGGCAGGACATTCTACTTTAATGATAATTAAGTACTTATTTTACTATTTATTTTCAAATACTCGACTTCGACTGCCTCGGTGGCGTAGTTGTACTCCGGTACGGTTACAAAGCTGAGGTCTCGGGTTCGAATCCCGGGTTGGGCAAAGTGATATTGGATTTTTCTATTCATTATCAGCCCAGAGTCAGGAATTTGTGCCCGATATGGCGATAGGCTTCGCCACCTATCACATCATGGGACGGAACATACAAGGCGAAATGTGGGTGCCCTGGCACCTCTGCCTACCCCTTCTGGGAAAAAGGCGTGAGTTTATGTACGGGATTATACAGGAAAATGTTTTAGGCTAAAGCATAAAAAAATGTTCGCTTCCAACAGGTCGTTGTTGGTGATCCTTGGGGGACCGGGGAGGCCTATGTTCAGCAGCGGACTTCCTGTGGCTGATATGATGATGATGATAAAAAAAGTGTATAATTAATTTTAAGCAATACCAATATCGGTATAAATGATATTTTTTACGGATACCAACTATGAATTTTCATTCTCCTTTACAATTTGTTCACAGAGCAAATACAAGCAAAATATTTTTTTTTATTGGATTTCAAGTTCATTTCTCCAAGAAATCCGAGCCTGGGTCTCATTTATGTTTTTTTATTAAAAAAATATTTTTCGTTACACCAAAAGCATACGTAGCATATATTTTTTATTTATTATCTGTTTTATATTGGTCCTATACAAAGCTAAGTAAAGTATTATTTTACAGGAAATGGAAAAATATGAGACTTCAAAAACATTTGATTCATTAATTGGACCATTGTGTACATCATTATTGCATTTGTGTGTTGCTGGTGCTAACAAAGGTAGACTAAATATTGTTTTAATACATTGAGATAATATACTAGGGGGACACTGCAAACAAAATGTTGGTAACAAAATGAATGTACCCTACATTCTATTTCTGTCTCTATCACGCCTATGAAGTAAAATATGTATCTTCCCTCTCGCTTCAATGTGTACCCGTGTGCACGCACCATACACAGATGACAGAGATTTTGTTCTCGATGTCCGCTCTATTATAATACCTCAATGTTTTAATACAACTAACTATTTATAATAATCTTGATAATATATAAGCTGTATCTCTGAAATGGCAGGAGAATGACACAAAAGTTTCTTACAATACCCAAAAGTACCAGTTCCTAAAATATAATAGGGATTGGATTTGGACCCTTCACCATACCATGTATAAATTTAGTTTCCGTGTAATTTAATATCACATTTTTAAAACTAAAACTCCCACAATTTTCACTGTCTCTGATCCTGAATCTTGAAATTTAAACCAAGCTCTTAAGGTTCACGTGATGCCACTAGTGACTGGACCAATATGGCTATGAGTTTCTTCAGTTCATTCCTATTGTTATAGTATGTATAAAAATGCTCACGCAATACCGCAAAATCTGGAAGAACACACGAGAAGGCCTTTGACCAGATAAGGTGGTTTGGATACAAATGAAAAATTTTATTATAATTTTATACAGCTTTTTAAAAAATTCTGGTATTTACAGGTAGTGCTTACATAAAATGTGAAAGAATCATAGAAGCATGTCTACTTATATTAAAAGATAAACGCTTGTTAAAGGCAATTGGAGACGCTTATTTAATAATGTTATACAAGGATGTTTTGCCTTATGATTATTATTTGGGTTTTATAACACCATCTGCGTGGGAGGGTAAGTTTAAATTCTTGGTGCATACTATTATGTTACATAATTAACAAATTATTTTGTTGGATGCGGCTAATTTCGTGAATATAAAAATATATTTTTCTTCTTCCGTTCTTCAGCTGTGGGATATACATAGTGTTGCCAGGATTGATTTATAAAAATTCGGGACAGGTCATTAAAATAATCGGGATTTTGAGTTCTTCAACACCTATTAAAGAAAAGAGTTATTTTTTGTCATGACTTACTTATTACTCCCTCTCTCTAGCGAACGAAGCGAAGCAAAGCTAAACGTCGCGTCTCTGGAGGCTCTCGAAGACCATTGACATTTTCGTTTATTGTTATAATAGTGGAAGCGCAACTCAACCAGACCAAGTGCCATATCTCTGAGGCTTCAATTCATAACTTTTTCGATTTACCAGAGCGATCTTTATTTTCAAGATGAAAATCAATATTTCCCCAATGCTGAAACCAGCCTTTGTACATGGATTCTGACAAATTACGCACGCTATTATGTCCAACAAACATTTAGTGAAGTTTAGATGCGTTTTTCTCTTAAATAACGTCATGTATATATCGTCTAATAAAATTTCTCACAAATGCTTTCTACGCGGTATGAAATTTGAAATTGTTACGTAGGAAAGAAAAGCTCTACTCCTTGCAGCTAGCTACTATTCACTAAGACATAAGCTCACTCACAGTATTTCTTTGCAAATGTGTTACCATCTAAAATAAGAACCGTTATCCCTGAGATAGGAATTCGTGAACAAACCACGAGAACTTATTCAGAGTAAAGTTATATAAATTATAAATAAAAGTGTGTAATATTTAGTTTTTATTCGTACTGAGGTGTGGTAAAAAAGCGGGACATGGACATGGTCTCGCTGAAGATTCAATCAGGACGCGTCACCGAACCCCTGAAAAGCAGGACACCTGGCAACACTAGATATACATATTAATATAGCCTGGGTTATTATTATTATTGCATAATTATAGCATAGACTTGTGGCAGTAGGAATGTATTATTTATTAAATTTACAGATCTAATGGATATTTCCCTCACTGCGTGTACGAAAAACTACTCGAAACTGGATGATTTTACAAAGTTACGCTTACTTTTACTTATCGTGAAATGTGCAACCAGCAATTGTCAAATATTAATACCATTAAGAGATTCTCTAAGTAGATTTCAGACTTGTTTTACAAAAGTTGCACACGACAAAAAAGTGCAAGAAGTTATTGTCGAAATTATAATACTGCTGCTGGAAACGGTGAATAAGTTTATATTACTTTTTTATTAATATTATCATGCGTAAAATGGACTTATATTCATGTATTATAAAATTTTAATTTTTAGTTGTCGACAGAGTGCCGTCTTACGATGTGTTATTTTACGGAAAGTATGCTCTCATCTGTGTTGAAATTTTATGACCAAAATACTGACCAGAAGAAAAAGGTATGTACCTAAGTGACAATACTATTCTAATATTAAGAATTGTCTAACTAACGCCCGAATACTGGAACGCAACTTAGATATAAGTTGCGCTTAACTACGTTAATCCCGCTTAAATGTACTGGCTACGTGGGCCGTGCGCTGTTAAGAGCAACTTATTATTTAAATGGCATTCCAGTATTCGGGCGTATAAGTAACAAAATAATCAAGATAAGTATCTTTACTACATTATACAATATACATGAAAAATCGAAGAGGAGTAAAAAATTTTGTAAATTAATTTATTTATATTTACAATAGAAACTAACAGCATAATATGCTTACTATACGTTTAATTATATTAACTTAGTATTATTCTTAACAATCGTAATTTTAAACAGATAAATTGAAATATGAACCAGTATCCAACTATAAAACAAAATGAAAATATTACAAACAATAACACTTAAATTATACTATTTGAAAAAGCACGAGCAATGAGAATAAGATAATAAAAATTAAAGCAATCAATAAATTGAACCAAATTGTTCAATAAGCTAGTCATAAAAAATGTCAACATGTTGGAACTTAGTATGCGCATTTAACAGGTTTATAGCTTTGTAGGGCGATTCACGTAGTTAAATAAGTTCAGTTGC
Source organism: Hyles euphorbiae (assembly GCA_023078785.2). NCBI lineage: Eukaryota > Metazoa > Arthropoda > Insecta > Lepidoptera > Sphingidae > Hyles > Hyles euphorbiae. Next base: position 10,124,292 of record CM041032.1, on the reverse strand, counting down.
GGCGCAATTGCAGTTACGTTTCGATCAAAATAGCTTTTTCGTATTCTCGTAATACGCTCGCGTCAAGTTCGCGTCACGCGAGTGCTTTAGTGTATTCTATTGCTGCGCGTATATGTGAATGTCAAAAAAATTTCACACGTCTGACATACAGTTGACGCGCAGCTCACGCGCAGCTAAACATTTACAAGAATAGCCGCGTACTAACTAGCCGCGCAGCCTCGCGCGGCAGCCTCAGACGTTTGCTGCGGGACGGTTGCCTCGCGAGGCAGCCTCGATGTGTACATTTTTTGGATCGAGGCAGCTTCGCGCGGCATGGCCGAGCCAGTTTTGCTCAAGAGAAGTTTTGAGGCAGTACGTTCGGAAAGCTACAGCCACCACTGCCATTCTAATAATTTTACGGCTTGTAAAGTAAAGAAAACGGAAACCTAAACGTTTTTGGCTGAAACTATTATACCAAAACAGATTAGATTTTTTTCTTCAAGTCAGCTATTGGAATGTTCATTTTCTAACTTATTCTCCATGCATCTTCTCTTAATCCTCTATTAGTATAATCGGGACATTGCGCATCCCAAAGTCTTTTATATTCACCGTATAGTTGTATTAATTTAAGACACTGTTCTTTATCTATGGCGCTAACCTGCGACGAACAAGCGAGGTGAAATACAACCGTCTTGACTCTTGATTGAGCGCGGCAAACGTACCAAGGCGCCTTTGAGCATGGACAAAAAAGCGATAACGCTCGGTTCGGGCCGCGGCACGCTCGGGCGAGGCGGCGCGGCGCGGCGCGGCGTGTGCGTTTGCCTCGGGCGAGGCACGTCACGACTAGCCGAGCATTTGCTTCGCGCGGCAGGCCTCGCGAGGCTGCTCGGTCAGTCAGTACGCGGCTAATACCATTTTGTACCAAAACGTAAACTTAATTGTAACCGCACCACAACTTGATTGGCGCGTCAAGAAATTACGTGAATCGCCCTACAGGTTGTTGGAGTAATGTACGCACAAGCATGGTGGCGCATAGGAGCTGGACACACTGGACACATCGCAGCTTTACACACACAATAAGACCACTACACTTAATAAGAACAATTTGTTTTTAAAGAGTTGTGCAATTTTAATGTCTTGTAATAATGTCATCCCGTGCCATAACTCTTAGTTTATAAAAGGAAATATAAATTTGTAACAAATAAAATGAATAACATACCGACTTCATTCACCGATTCAAATGTATAAATTAACTCTTTAAAGAAAAAGTTACTTTTATTACGTTTTTACAGTGGCCTGTTATTTACCACTATATATAATTGAAATCACGTTCACACATGTATATTTATGAATAAATGTTATATTTATTTCCTCTTCAACGATAAATATATAAAACTTGTTATCAAACGCGCCAAAAGAAGTATATATTCAATACAAGGAATTATGAAAGACATTACTAAGTTTTCACTGTAAAAACTGTAATTGGGAAGTTAAAAATCTAAAATTGGAACCCTAAATTCCTGGTACCTACTTATATAATATAACTTCCACTGAGGTATTATATCTCTGCGTATTGTGCGTGCACACGGGAACCAAGTGAAGCGAGAGAGAAGATGTATTACTGCGTAGGTGTGACAGAGATAGAAGCCGAAGCAGCGGTACGGTACCGTTCATTTCGTTACAAGCATTTTGTTTGCAGTGTCTCCTCTAGTATAACTCACTAACACTAACTAGTTAACTCAATGATAACTTAATGAAGTTATCATTGAGTTATAGAGAATTAATGAAGTTGTGAAGTGTCCGCAAACGTGCCATGCTTGCTTGAGCCCCCTGGCTTAGTTCGCACCGACTGCAAGAGGCCTGATGGTCTTACATTGTTGCCTTGGCACAAAGGAAAGTGCCTGGTTTGAGATGCCGCGTGCGTTAGTACCTTCGCCGTAAGTCACTTAGGCCGAACAGTGAGGGCGGCCGCGGTTGCTGCTGAAATAGCTGTTGAGGTTAAGCAAGCAAAATATGCTCCACTGTTACAGGATTTGTTTATGCGTTCTTTTTGTTGTTGAGGTAACTGGATGTTGCGGATCTGAGGCCAAACTTTTTATTAAAAACATTGGCCGCTGTCTTAGAGACCTAAGTAGGGACTCTCGCTCTGGGCGGTTTCTGACGCAAAGGGTAGCCATCGCCATCTAAAGAGGAAATGCCTCCAGTATTTTGGACTCTTTTGCTCCAGGAACGATGTCGAACGGTTTTTGCAACATTTTTTATACAACAATTTTGGAACCAATGTCATCTTCCCTCTGTCGCTAATCAGATATGAAATTTTTGACTATGTTTAGCAAATGAATTATTTTCAGGCTGCTCTTTTCAAACTGTTGTTTGGGGTTGTCATACTTCATCATCCACATGGAAGATTACGAGGTGAAGATGGCAGTCTAGCACATGACTGGGATATATGGATCAGAAGACTCCATGGAATATTAGAAGTGGTGTGCTTAGAGGCTACTTATCTTCAGAAGTGTCATAAACCAAACAATTCTACATCAAAGATGTCCACGTATTACTATACTCTTACTGCTTCAGTTTATTATCAGGTGTGTTCATTTTACCTGTTTCTTAAAATTTGATTGAGAAAATTATTAGTACTTTTTTAATAGAAATCAATCGATATTTAAAAATAACTCGAGAATCGCAGATTATATATACTCGTAATATGTGCTAAACTGACACACATTGTGTTTTAAAAGTAACTAATATTATATTTTGTAGATTTGGCAAGTATTTTACTTGTAAGCCATTTACATTTATTTCAGATATTTGAACAATTTCGAAAAAACAACTACGAAGAAGAAAGCCTCTCAAAGAGACCCAAGACAGCCATAAATAAAAATAAAACATTTGGTGACCTCATTGAAGAATTAAAGCATAATCATATTCCATGGTTCAGTTTTCATTTCATTTGATTAGATCTTTTTATACCATGATTTATTTTGATTAAATGTGCAAATTATTTTCAGGATGGGAGTGATCAATATGTTTGTAAAACATCACGGGCAATGTATTTCGTTTAAGGAGTACTTGACAATGGCAAATATAGTGGATGCTTTGATTTTAAATAATAGCAGTGATTTGACTTGGGATATTATTGAAGAATTGACTTGTTTGATATTGAAAAGATTAATATCTGATCCTTCGTATAAGGATGAAGATCATGTGAATATTGTTACTTCATTGTGGGATACATGTGTTAGGTCAATATATTTATTTGAATAATCAATGTTTATATTAGATTCCCCATGAAATAATAGCAATTAAAAGTGTTTCTTTTTTTGTAGGAATTGTACAACACTTAATGCTGGACACGCAACTATTCACAAAGTTATGCAAGACCTATTATTATTAGATGTACCCAACTTTCATATGGCTCAACCGTTGATTAAGTCTTATTGTGAGAAAACCATGCCTGTTTCTGATAGTAGTGTAACGACAATTAATATTCTATTGTATAAATTTTTCAATAAGTGTTGTGACTCTGAATTTCGCTTCAATTGTTATACATGGTTAAGCCAACAAATAAATAATACGAATTCTAGGCACACTGAGGAACTGATACTAAAGTTATTAGCAAATGAAAACTTCAACTATGTGACCCAATGTCAAGGAAAAACAGTAATTAACCCCACTTATGACACTCTATTTAATTCTATAGAGAAGTGTTTACTGTTCAGTGAATTTGAATATCAAATTAAGTCGGATGAAACTGTAGTTCTTAACAGAGATGAACATATTGAAATAAACACAGATGTGAGAGAAAAAATACAAGAACTGATTCATACCCAGATAACAAGCTACATAAATAAGACTGATAAAAGCCATATAGACGCATTGGGACATCTTAAATTTCTTCATTTAAGCCTTTTATATTATGATAATGTGGTAAAATATGCATGTGATCCTGAGAAGGCATTGAGGAAGAACAGCCTTTACACGTTACTAATATCAGGATTAAAACATGGCTACAGACAGGTGAAAGATGTTCTAGGAACTGATGTGCAAATACCTGTAAAAATAAAATTATTAAAAGCTGTTAAAGCCATGATGATGACTGAATTTCATCCTTTACTTAAAAGCGAAATGCGTTTATGTATTGACTGTGATTTTTTCCATCGCCTTAATAGTATTATAAACACCGAACCTGAAAACACTGATGAAATGATGAGTGATGATGACGACGAAGATATGTCTTTTAAACATCTGAAATACTACTGCATTTATGTGCTAGGGGCATTTTGCAGAACACCAGGAGACTTCCGCGCGGAAATACTGGAATTGATCCTTGACCCTAAAACATATAATTTGCCTTCAGATGTTCACTGTGCTTTGAAATGTATAGAATTACTTACTGATTCTAAAGTGCAGCAACCACCTGTTGGTAAGATATTTTTAAATAGCGTTTTATGTTTACAATATTTATAACGTAACAAATACTTATTATTTTGCAGGTCCAATATTTTCATTAATGGCTAAAATGTGCAAAGTTTTGTACAGAGACTCTGAAGCAACTTTTGGCATCCTTAAAGTCCTAGTGAACATGCTAAATCTAATTTGGTCACAAGATACAACTACGAAACAAAATTGTTATATCATGGTGAAAGGTTATCTACAGCGTTGTGAAAGTCAGTTTTATCCTCCTCGTATTGTTCCATTAATATATGAATGTGGAGCCAAAATTATTGAACTCAATTATAAACAAGACACCACGTTAGATAATATGTTTCAAAGTAGCATAATAAATAAATTAAAGGGCAATATTCACTGTATTCGCTTATATTGTTCTCATTTATTGAAGTTTGTATTTAATGATTTTTCCGATGAAGACGTCAACGAATTTCTCACGTCTCTTCCAGATATATTTTTGGTTGAAGTAGGTATTTTAAGTTTATAGTATTTGGTTAAATAAATATAATTTGCTTATTCATGTGGAATGTTATTATAGGTGGCGGAAGCAAAGGAAGAAGTTTTGAAAGACGAGTCAGCAAACAGAACCTTTACAATTTTGCATTGTTTTGAAACGCTAGTATTTTTAAAGAAATCATTATTGCACAAAATTATCATGAAAATTATAAATTTGCAACGTGATAAATCCTTAGACGAGCGTTTAGTGAAAAAAGTTTTGAATAAACTTGTGCATCCCATTTACAATAATGATATTGCAACTTATCTTAACAACAATGTGCTGTCGGTGTTGTATTTTTGGTTTTCATCCAGAAGAAATTTAGAGGAGTTACCGTTGTATTTATTTGGATGTGATAGATTAGAAGTATTTTATGAAAGACACAAGAAATGGTTGATTGCAGCCCATTCATTATGGAACAAACAGGGCAACATCAGCGGCACCAATTTAGTAGATACGTCAAATTCAAATCTTGAAGTTATTGTCGAGGTAAATTCATTTGTAAAATAAAATAATTTGTAATTCAGTTGGGATATGTAATAAAGTTTAATTTATTACGTTTCAGAATTGTTTCAGCAATATAATAGCAGTATGTCTGCCTTATATGGTTATTGACAAATATAAATTAGATTGTGTTGGTGAAGTGCCCAGTGCGTTTCAATACGGCTCAGCAAACGCGAACAAGATGTTTCAACAAACTGGCAAGATACTGTCGAGTGATAAATGGACGAATCTTTTTGTGGAAAATGTTGGCGAACTGTTGTTATTAATAACGTTGCATCTGTGTGACTATAGTGGCACTAAAACAATGTTTAATATCGAAATTAGAAAGGACACAATCACATATTATTATCCAAAAAGAGTCTATTGCGCTATTTTGAATTACATTGGAGTAAGTTACAGTTTCAAAAATGTAGAATAATGGTCGTGAATTGAATGTACATACTTATGTAATTTTCTTTTCTTTCAGGAACTTACTGATGGGAACATAATGCAGTACCTGTGTGAAAATCAAACTTTACTTGTATTTCAAATATTATTACGTTTGTGGGAAAATGTTATTAGGGAACCTATTTTAGAGTTAAAAGCTTTGGCTTTTCATGCTTACATCACTGTTTTAGAAAGTATACCTCTTGAAAAGATTTCAGATGTATTTATCTGTAACTTTGCATGCCAGAGTGTTATAGTTGCATTAAGAAAATGTACAAACCATAAGGAAATGAATATTCTATCAAAAGGATTTAAACTGATCATCGAGAATTTTTTACCAAGCAAAGCTGATCTATTAGAGAAATCATTACCTGAGATATTATCAGTTCTAGCATTAAAAAAAGAACAAGGCTTCGAAGATGAATGTATGCAACTGCAGACATTTTTAATACATAATATAAAAACATGTTTAAAAGAAAGTGAAGATGTAATTGATTTTGTAAATACCATGTCCCAGGGAGAAACTGATGTATTGCAGTGTGCTACAACATCCGATGTGGTCGAAAAACTCAAAAGTTACAAACTGAGTCTGTTATCGCCAAGGTAATAAAACTAAATAGGTACGATAATTTTGTACACAGATTAAATATGGTATAATTTGTTTTCACATTTCAGCTACAAAACAATATTCAAGCTGAAACAATTCCTAAAGTTCAACAAAGTTCATTTGAAGGTTCTTATTGATACTATTGATCCCAAAGGATTTTCCGAAGTTTGTAAGACAAGCATGATTCACCAAATAATTTCATTGCTGAATAATATTTTATCATCATACCAGAATGAAAAGGTAACTTACGAATTTCACCTATAGTATATAGTATATATATATATTCACCTATAATATGTTATGACCCTGTAAGTTATTTATTTCGATAAAGAAATTCAGAAAACATGTAATATGGACTTACTGTAAATACAATAGGTAATTAAATTTTAATTTTCGATTATTTTAAAAGAATTTACATCTTAATTTTCTGGTTTAATATAATTTGTATAATTAAGACATAATATATTTTTATAGACTAAACTTAGGTTTATAAACCATTTAGGTCAATTTACATTACACATAAAGGTGTGCATGCATGTACAGTAAATCACATGTATCACGTTCACGAGCATAAACTAACTTTTCAAAAAATATTATAGTTTATTATATTTCAGATAATAATGGAGGCTTGTAATTGTTTGTCTGAAATTGGGACATATGACTTGAAAACATTGGTAACAGTATCCCCGCCAGAGACTGACAAAGTGGTCAGTGTTAATCCGAAAAACTATTTCGTGCTTGCTGTAATAAAATCTCTTGTGGATATTGTTTTTGATGAAAACACCAAAATTGCCGAAAGAGCATTAGAAACACTCCACAGTTTACTTCGACATGTGGAAGATGTCGATGCCTTGGGTATGAGCTTTTTCTTACACCATTATTGTGTCTGATTAAGATGATATGAAACAGGACTGCCTTGGTGGCATAGTTGTACAAGGGTACCGTTACAACGCTCAGGTCTCGGGTTCGAATCTCGAGTCGGGCAAAGTGATATTGGATTTTTCTATTCATTATCAGCCCGGAGTCAGAATTTATTTATTAGAAACGTGAGCTTTCTGGGTATTCCAGTTGTATCTCTGTCTAATCCTTGTGATAAAAAGGTGTAAGTTTATGTATGTTTGTATTTTCTATGTGTCTGATTAATTTTGCATTCACATTTTTATACATTGTTATCGTAGTGTAATTTATATATATTTTTTAATCAATATAAGCCTATTATAGGACATATTTCTTTGCGGATAAATATTACCAATTTGTCTCATTTCAATTGTACATCTTTGTATTATGTATTTTCTATAATCATATTGATATATTTTTATGTTCTTTCAGAGCTGGAAGCTCGGGACACGCAGATACTAAAGTCGCTTATGTCCTCAAGTAATAATTTATTGCCAATCGAAATTGATTTGAATATAAAACATTTCGATGAATACTGTGCAACTTATACAGAAGGTATATTCACACAGGCATTAACTAGGGTGTCTGAATCTAACAACAGTGATTTTCACTATGAATGGCTGCAATCGGTTACCACGACATTGCTAAAATTTATAGATACTGGATCAGATTATGTGAATTCTTTACGATTGGTTTGTGTATCAAAGGTAAATGTCAATCACTTGATTTATTTATTTAATAATATATTTATATTTAAAGGTAATACTTAACCTAGTTCGTTTTTTTTTTAGTCAGGTACTTGCAAAAATATTTTGCCCGCACTTATAGGGTTGTTACTGTATACGTCATCGGAAAAATATATTGACATTATAAGCCAGCAGATAAATAGATTTTTCAGCTACATGTGGGATCTATCATTTAAAGATAAACTGGAGAGTAGTGGAGAATATGTCGGTAGTTCGGGATCTGTAGATGGTTTGGATTACTGTCATAAAATGATTATTGAATACATGCTTGCCGTGGTCGATTTTGTACGTTTGCAAAAAACGCATTATAAATCAAGGTAAATGAGGGTGTCTTTCAATTGTTAAATAACATATTTTTTATTATGTATATTATATATTTTTTATTTTGCGAAGACAAGTGGGGTGATGAGGTAATGGATGGTGGATGAAAAAAAAATCGCCATGTATTGTTATTGTTTAACCTGACAAATTAATTTGTCAGACTATTGTAAATCCACATATTAACTATATCTGTATTCAATTTCAAGTCATATTTTTAGATTCTCTATTTTCCTAACACTTACAACGTCTCATCGGTGACGTGCCCTCTGTAACTTTATTTTATGCTTTGTTATTATTCATATTAAAGTTTAACATAATGTATGTAAATATAATTTTCAGACCAAACAAAAGGTTCGAGACTTACAATTATTTAAAGTTAGACTACGATAAAGTAGCGTGGGCTGCCACTGTTACCGATCAAAACATGGCCGCTGTCTATTACGGCGAGCTCTGGGCAATGTCTCAAAACAATGGCGTGCCCCCAAATTCGCCGGAGTCAACTACGATTTTGGAAGGGGGAGAACGAATTCAACAAATATTTAGAAAGGTAGGTTATTTTTAGGATTAAAGTATAGTCTAATCTTGTGGCAGTAAAATAAAAACAATAAATCATTAATTACTCTTTAAAATAAAACATTTATATACTAACAACATGATAATAGTTGCAAATGAGCCGGCATTTGGTATTAATTATTATCTGTCTACATCGGAAGTTGTAGTGGTAGCATAAGTGCGCCTAACTGTGCAATACGTGTTTTTTCTGCTGCATGGTAACTCCACTCCCAATGACAAGTTTCAAATGTTACCAATCAAATTATTTAAGAATAGATGAAATTATATTTAATATAGGAAATTAGTCTCCAATTATACCATTCCTTGTGTAGGTATAATTCGATAAGTACAATTTTGACTTCTCGATCAAGACGGGTAGGTGAAAAAAATGGTATGTTATTTGTCAAGAGCACTGTCGTTTCCAGTGCTACGTGTCTATCGGTGACATGGATGCGATCGAAGGGTGCGGGACCGCTCACTTGACGAAGGAAGACGAGAAGAGGAAGCACCTCATCGACACGGGGCAGTTCGCGGACGCGCTGCTGTTGCACGACATCGCGCTGTCGAGTACACCTCCCCCCTCCTCCCTCTCCTCCCCCGCCTCCCCCTCCCCCGCCCCCGCCGCCGCCCGCCTGCAGTACGGCGTGGTGCGCTCACTACACCGCTCCGGCATGCACCACCTGGCGCTGCAGTACATACACTCGTTACCAGAAAAACAAGAGTTTCACGATATTAAATACGAATGTCTTTCCTACTTAGGTACGTGTCGTTTCGGCTTTCTCAAATGTTTACAATTAGCGACGTGTATTAAAAATGTTCTGAATGCTCTTTGCAGGCGACTGGAGTGAATTTGTGGACACTAACGAGTTAGAAATTAAAGCCAGCCGAGCCAATTGTAACCCTGGATCGCTTATAAAAGCGTATCATTATGCTTGCTTGAAAGATTGTCTCACTGTGCAGAACTCGTCCGCCGTCGAGGGAAAAATAATGCAACTTATAAATAAATCCAAGCTAGCCGTGCATAGACTCTGTCAAACCTTAAATATGGAGAACTGTCAGAATTTGTACAAAGTCGTCGGCAAATTGCATTTACTTACTGACATTGAAGATTTTCTAGCGGTCAGAATGAATAAATCATCCGTAGGAGAAATTCTCAATAAATGGGAAATAAGAAACTTGCCGAACTATAAAGATTTTAAACATCTTGAATCTTTAATATCTCAGCGAGTACTGATACTACAATATGCCGCTAAATTTTGTGATGAGTCTTTTAATGAGATTTCGTCTCTGCAGATACAATATGCTAGTGAGTATATTTAACTATTATTTATGGGAAGTGCAAGTTGTAACTTTTTACTAGGTAGTGATAATAAATATTTACCTTCTTTCAGAACTCGGATTATCGAACAACAGAATACAAATGGCAGAACGCCTTTTAGCAATGGTCAAGAAAACGAGAACTTCTGAAGAAGTCACTTTGGTAGAGAGTGAAATATCGTGGGCGAAGGGACATAAAGAGATAGCACTGTCTTTGCTCCGCAACATGGCCTGTAACCAATCAACAAACACCAAAGTTAATGCTATATCTCTGAGGTACTTTTTACATAGGATTGTAAATAATCTTGTTGACTATGTATATTTAATTTTGTTTTAATTTAATTAAAGGCGCTTTGGATTATGGATGGCTGATACCAAACGCGACAATACGAGCGATATTATTAATAGGTATTTACTAAGAAGCCTCGACATTCTAAAGACCGATGATCACGAAGAAACGAGATTGAAAGTATATTTTGACATTGCAAGATTCGCCGACGCTGAGTATAAACAGGTAATGAGATAATGTGAAAAAAATATAGTCTACAATAATTCAGACAAAAAAGTAATATGATTTTTGTAAATACTAAATTGTATTTATCGTCTTATCACATTTGGAATTTGAAAAAGCTATGCTTTTAATTTACCTTGATTTCGGTTTATATTGTAGGTGGTCACGTATATGAATTCGTCGATATTTGAAAATAAAGTAAAATGTTGGGAGAGTATGAAAGGCACTGCGTCGTCGCTTAGATCAACACAACAATCACTCACAAGGTATGGGTGTTATTTTGACTTAATGTTTGTCATAAACTACGGATAATTTTTAAGTCATCTAGAATTATTTTGTTAAGGTATGGTCAATATGCTTTCCCAAAATGTAATTAGATTTAGATTCATAATCGGACTGCTTCGGTGGTATAGTTGTATTACGCTATGATTGCAAAGCTGTGGTCAAATCCCGGGTCGGGTAAAGTTATATTGGATTTTTTTATTCAATGTCGGCCCGGAATCGGAAATTTATACTCGCACCCTATCACATCATGGGAAGGAAAACACAAGACGAAACCTGGGTGTCCTGGTTCTACTTCTGCCTACCCCTTCTTGGAAAAAGGCTTGAGTTAATCTATGTATGTTGATTCATAATCCACAAATTGAATGAGTAGTATGTATAAATTCATTGTGTATTCGAATGATTAAATTTGAATTAATATCAATATTTATTACAGGGACGAGAAAAAAGCCTTTTTTGTCAACGATAGATTCAGAGAGCTGGACGAAGCTGAGATTGCCAATACAAAGGCAGAAAAAGAAAGCTACTTACAATTGGCTATGAGGTATCTATACATTGTACTAGCTGTGCCCGCGACTTCGTCCGCGTGGAATTTAACAAAAAAGTTAATTAGTTTATTTAATTATGTTTTTGGTTTTTGCATTTTTATTTTAATTATCAACCTTTGTAACGAAACCATACCACGATCTAATTCTACGGTGGCGCCATCTCTTAGCGAGCGGCGGTAAACTCCCGTTACACATTTATTTACAGTTTTTTGTATTAGCTTTATTGAACAATTTCTTTATATACAATATTTTGTAAACGTTATATTGATTCGTTGGTGGGAGAACTCGTGGGAGGCGCCCGACGTGACGGCCCAGTGGTGGCATGCGCGTGAGGTGCGCGCGGGCATTGCATTATTACTTTATTTTTCTAAAATAAATGTATCCTAAGTTACTCCTTGTTATATCAGCTACCTGACAAAAAAAGTCCCGTCAAAATCGGTCCAGCCATTTCAGAGATTAGCCGGAACAAACAGACAGACAAAAAAATAATTAAATATCATTTTCGGCACAGGTATCGTGTATATAACGATATGCAGTAGGACATTTTTTTTTATTTTCACTCTTAAAACAGCCACTTCAATTTTATTTATATGTATAGATAAATTAATAAAGTCCTCACCAGTGTTCATGTGAACATTTAGATTTTCTGAAGTACGGCACAGATATTAATTCAGTTTTTTCAATATACAGGGTATATCCATGTAGTCACTAAAACTACCACCCTGCTTCGTTTTCGGTCGTAGTCTTGATATACCCTGTATAGAGGCGTCAAAGTCTAAAGTTTATATGTTTAGTTTTTATTTATTTATGCCGTAAGTTTCTGGCGTTTTTACTATCATGTATATAATATCTGCAACCGGGCAATGCTGCGCCAGGCTCTTAGTCCAATTGTCATTTATGTTTAATAAGATTTAAGCAATGTAGAGGATACATTCCTTTGAATATTATATAAATAAATGAAGACTATCAATTTTATGTTTCAGGTACTACCTTTTGTCACTAAAGCAATGCGAAGAAAATAACTTATCGATTTTCCGAGTCATATCTTTGTGGCTGGATAATCCTTGTTTCGAATTTGAAGAGGAAGGGACATCTTTTGCGAATATGTTGCATAGTATACCGTCCAGAAAATTTATTACAGTTCTGCCTCAGCTGGCTCCTCGTATTACGAATGAAACAACCGACTTTGCCATCAATTTAAGAAGAATTCTAAGTATGCCTTAACAATTTATATTTATTATATTATTTTGCTAATATAAGCGTATAACTTATTTTATGATATTTTAGAAAGATGTGCCAAAGAACATCCTCACCACACGTTGCCTATATTATTTAGTTTAAAAAATTCGGATAAAGATAAAATAATATTGAATGCGAGTGGAAGTTCTAGAAGAAACACGTCAAAGATTCGACACCAAGAGGAACGAGTGATCGCCGCCGAGGCCATCGTTAGGGAGCTCTCGCAAGAACATCAGGACCTGGCCGTCATTATATCGCAAATGGAAAGGATGTGCGATGGTAAAAAATCTTTGATATTTTAATTCATGGATATTCGACAACGTCCGTGGCGCAGTTGGTTAGTCGACTGTGAAATAAGAGGCCGCGGAATCGATCCCCACAACGATACAAATGTTTGTGAGTAGACAAGTATTTGTCTGTCTGGGTGTTTGTGAGACCGAAAAGTCTCTCGTAGTTCTTGATACCCACGACACAATATTTAATTGTTCTTACTGTAGGGTCAATACCTATTTAGTGACCTTTGGGTGTATTTATTTATTTATATTATATTTCATACGGCCCTCTATCACATCGTGGGACGGAACACAAAGCGAAACGTGGGTGTCCTGGTTGCTATCAAGACACCTCTGCCTACCCCTTCTGGGACAAAGGCGTGAGTTTATGTATATTATATATTTTTACAAGACATAGTGAAGCTTCTGTTGATAAACGCAGTATGGTTAGAGTATTTGCCAGCGAGAGATCTATTACCGATCTATTCTTAACGTCGAGCTATTTAAGTTGGATATACATCAGTGTACGCAAACCAAACCTTAAATAGACCTTAAACAGACATACGACGTATACGAAAATGTTACCAGTAACAATGTTTTATCTCAATTTATTTTCTTTTACTTAAAAAGCTTAAAAATACATATATTCAGTAGATAACATCGACAAAACCCTGAAGTGTTTAATTAGTTGCCTTATGTTTCAGCAACAATCAGCTTTGCGAATTACAAGCCTCCGTCAAAGGAAATCAAACAGAAAATACCAAGTGCAGAAAATATACACAAACTTGGGAAATTGGACACGATACATGTGCCGACAGTGACCATTCCAATAAGAAGCGATTGTCGATACCGTAACTTGCCTAGTGAGTAAATGTGATCTCATGTATATTTGTATATTTTTGACTCCGGTATTATAATTGTGGAATTATTACAGCAATACACTCATTTGAGTCTTCATTTGAACTCGTTGGGGGAATCAACTGTCCCAAAAAGATATCTTGCATAGACTCGCACGGAAATAAAAGGATTCTACTTGTTAAGGTAAGATTTAAGAACAATAAGTTTTTAAGTTTGTTCCATTAAACAATATTATGAAAATTTAATAACTAATGATAATCTCTTCTAGGGAGAAGACGATATGAGGCAGGACGCAGTGATGCAGCAAGTGTTCAATATAGTGAATACACTTCTTGAAAAGGATCCCATCACTAGTCGAAATAAGCTGCTGATTCGTACTTACAAAGTAAGCTTTTGAAATAATTGAATAGACAAAGGAGAAAAAATACATAGGTAATAAATAAAAGGCATTTTTCCATAGAAAATTTTAAAACTTATGCTTTATCCTTTGACCTTGAATTCAGTTTTAACGTGACAAACATTCGAAATTTAAAATAGGTTTTAGAAGTGTCTATGAATAAGGCTGTAACAGGTTTAAGATAACCTAATACTTTTTATCTTATTTATTCTTGATTAGTCCTTCCTTCTATTCTTCGATCCTTGCTATTTTCCCACCAGGTGGTGCCGATGTCCCGTCAGTCAGGAGTACTGGAGTGGTGTGTGGGCACCATACCGCTGGGGATGTATCTAGTGGGCGTAGGTAATTCCGGCGCACACGCACGCTACCGTCCACAGGTAGATATTACATCGATGCCTTTTTTTATTGCAATGAATGGCGAGACGAGCATGAGACATAAGAGTCTAACAAGTCTCAATATGTCCAGTAGTTAATCTGGCTACAATGTCCTTCAATCCGAAAAACAACAGTGCATTTACACTGCTCTTTGTCGGGAGAAATAGACATTGCGGTGGTACCTATCCAGGTGCCCTCTCAATTCTCATATATGAGAGACCTACCACTAGTGACCTTTGACTCAACTTCCAACATTTTTCCAATAGTTCTAACTAATTCTTTTAATTTTAGGACATAACATGCCACGCTGCACGCAAGAAGATGGCAGAGTGTCACGAGACAAGAAAGAGTAATAAAGAGAAGTTGGCTGTTTTTATGAAAATATTGAAGGAGTTCAAGCCAGTGTTTCATTATTTCTTTACAGAACATTACCTTAGCCCGGTGACTTGGTACGAAAGACGCTTAGCATACATAAAAAGGTAATGGAATATATTTAATAGTCATTAATCAACCCTAAAATCTCAAGTAACTTAACGGTATTGTAATTCGAAAATCCATAATTTTTGGATATCTAGCGGATCCGTTTTTCCGGAAGCCAACAAAACTCGGAGCGTAGCTGATAAATCCGGGCATGTGAATATAAATGACCAGATTATTAAGATGTATTTAATTTGATTTAATTATTTGTTTTAGTGTGAGCACGTCATCAATGGTGGGTTACATATTAGGTCTGGGTGACCGGCATGTGCAAAATATTTTAATTGACAAGAGGACAGCAGAAGTTATCCACATTGATTTTGGTAATTTTAACTAAGTATCCTTTGTGTTGTATCTTTGTCATGATAAAGATAGGAATAAATGTGAGTTAACTTCGTCAATTTTAATGTAATAACTAATTTGAATGTATAATTTTAGGAATTGCATTTGATCAGGGAAAAACGCTACACACGCCTGAGACTGTACCTTTTCGTTTAACACAAGATATGATAGCTGGTTTCGGGGCGAGCGGCATTGAAGGAATATTTAGAAGGTATGTAACCAATAGTATGATCACGGGTATAATGATTATTACATCTATCTGGGCGAAAAAACGTGTTCGTTATAGTGTTTCCGTTAAGCACTGAAAGTTTAAACTTTAAAGTCGTTAATTTCTTCTACTTTCGACCCATTTACTCACTATTACTACATCATCGTGATAAGTATAACAAATTAGATGAACTTATAACTGATTGACTAAGTTAGCTAATAAGGAACAACCGATTGTCCATTGGATCATGCACATTTAAGTCACAATAATCCATCAGAAAAATAAGTCAATAATTGTTAAAATAATAAAAAAAAATATTATTTTATTCATCTATCATAAATCGTTAATTCACTTGCATTTTTATTATTTTCCCATTAAGTCCACATGATACGAAATAGTATGATAAACAACACCTATAATATATAAATGTAGCTATTAATTTGGCAACGTTGAAAATATAGCTCTATCCTCTTCATCATAATAATAATTAGGCTACTATGATAAAATGAGTTAAATAAACTACAAAGTAACAATTTTTTTTTGTTTAGATGTTGTGAGAAAACAATGCAGCTGTTGCGTGACAACCAAGAGACTTTGCTGACTATACTGGAAGTGCTGCTCTGTGACCCGTTGTACACGTGGACTGTCACTACAGCGCACCAAAATGCACCCAGTGGTAGAGATCCTAACGCAAACCGTAAGTGATAATATCACAATCTTGTGTTAGTTTCTTTATCAGACTTACCTTCAACAGCCGATATTGCAAATCCCAAAACGTCACAAAACTTAAGGAAATAATTTCAAGAATTAATTCTAGATTATTACAAATATGATCACAAAAGTAATTTTCATTTTATCGCGGATTTGGTTTAAAATGGTTTTTAATTTCGCGAAGACGTATCGAATGCTTTAGAGCTTTCGTGGACACGGCGCGAACTGAGGTATTAGATATCTGTACAGCCATTGTTACAATTACTACCTTCATTTTATAGTTAAAATTTAATTTTAAAAGTTAGCTGTTCGTGATCCAATCTACTTATGAGCTTGGTGTCTTGACTTGTTTCTTGCAGGCAGTTGGTACTCGCGGTAGAAATCATTGAGAGATGTTCATGTTTACTTAAATTCTCTTTAAATATAATTATTACATTATTTTAGACTTGAGAACAACATTTTAAACGATTTTATACAAGAGCAGGACATAGTTTTTGAGTGCAATGGGTTTCCTGAAAAAAAAAAAAAATGATACCTACACATTTATGTTAAAGAAGATGCTTATGTTTTTTATGGTTTTTCGCTGTAGCTGCGTATAAGTGCGTAGAAAATATCTTATTATATTGGTTACTAGCGGCCCGGCTCAGCTTCGCCCGGGTGCATATAGATTTCTCTACAATAATATGCACGTATTATACACATAAACCTTTCTCTTGAATCACTATCGGCTGTTCTCTATATCCTATCTATCTTTAACAAGAGGTTAAACTAGATACCATTACTATGTCGGTAAAATTCTACACTTCAATAAACTAAGATTGAAATATAGGTTTGTCTTACCAAGCTATCTTTAAACATGTGCTCCATATTTATATCTCTCTATCTTTGTTAACTGAAACACAAACTGTATCAAAATATCTAATGAAATCTCTAGTTAAAGATAGATAGATTATAGAGAACGGCTGTAAATCTATTAAAAAAAACCGCATCAAAATCCGTTGCGTAGTTTTAAAGATTTAAGCATACAAAGGGACATAGGGACAGAGAAAGCGACTTTGTTTTATACTATGTAGTGATTTATAAATCAAACTACTTAGTGACAATAATATGTTGTAATTGTGTAAATAAATAAACGTTGTATGGTCAGAGGCGAGCAGCAGCAGCCTGGCGGCGCGCAGCGTGCAGTCGGTGAGCCGCAAGCTGTGCGGCGCGGAGGGCGCGGCGGCCGGCGTGGCCGTGCCGGGACACGTGGCGCGGCTGCTGCAGCAGGCCACCGACCCCGCCAACCTCTGCAGACTCTTCCCCGGCTGGCAACCCTACTTGTGATCCACGCCCTGCGCCCTACAGTTTTATGTTTTAAGATGTTTTCAGTATTCAATTATTGTATGTTGATTATTAAATGATAGATTGATAAGTAAAATATTTTTGTAACTTTTCTTGAGTGTTTATTTAATTTTTATATTTACGTCCTCAATTATAATAAAAAATAATAACTAAGTAAATACGCACTCGATTTGCTATTTGAATACGTGCATTTTGATTTTATTTAAAGGGAATCGACATTCATATATTGTTCTGATTCTATACTAGAGTTGTGTTATAACAGGTCAAACTCAATATCTGTTCCTCCTGTTACTGTTCCTTCCAAATCACAGTTCCTAATAACTGTTCTTAAATAACAGCCTGTTATTTTTATATCATTTTGTATGTATGATTTCTTCTAGCGCTGCATATTGTATTTGTCAAATAAAATACTAGGTGCTTCTCGTTCTAGCAAAGGCCTATTCAGATGGTGTGAGGGAGACGGAACGTTATAACAAGTAACACGACCTAATTCAAGAAGTATTTTTTAAAGACGATTTGTTCGTACATGACTGCCAACTGCTTTTTTTCGCATAAATACTAGGTGTGTCTCGTTTTAACAAGTGACATTCGTGTGTACATTTAAAAGAGACGGGTGATGAGAACAGTTTTGTTAATACCAACTGTTATATTTTTAAGAACAGATTAGGCCTGAGGAACAGATTTTTGTTAACAGTGAGAACAACTGTTATCTGTGATTTGCTTCTACCTGTTCTTTTGAACTGTTACGATAAATACGCATCACCCCTATTCTATACTACATCTAGCAATATACTTTTCTTATTTATTTTATTCTATTTGTTATTGTATATTAATATTTGGTTATACTTCCATCAATATGTAAATCCGACGCTTTGTAATTTTTAACATTCATCATCATCAGCCTTTATTTTCCACTGCTGGAAATAGGCCTCCTCCAAATTCCAACATTTCACCATGTCTTCGGCTTGTCGCATGCATCAATTCCATTATTTCATCATCAATGAAGTGAGAATAATAATAATCAATAATGTTTAATTTAAAAGGGCAAGCCATAAGCTATCAACTAACGAACATTTAAGCTATTAAATAAATAGATCCATTTTAAATTCTAATTTGAGACCATATTGAGACATAATCTTTTATTATCAATTGCCAATTCAGTATACACCCCGTTTCCTTTGCCAATCGCTGCGTTAAAAGTATGGACACAATGCGGCAGTTTTGTTGCCATAGCAACTATATACCAACAAATCCACTTTCACTGTATAATACATCAAGTTGCAAAAAAATGTTAAAATGTAGAAAAAGAATATTGTCTAATGGCTGAGCTACATTTACTGGGACAATTGCAAGGCAGTGTCAATTTCCCAGATAAGTCGTTGTTCTGTAGATTTTCTTTCCAAGCTGGTATGTATGTTAATATTGTGCATTGTTATTTCGAAACAAACTTTTTACTATATTAGTAAAGATGCTAATTAGTTGTGTTTACTAGGCCCAAACTGGACACTAGTATCTGGTTACCCAGAAGGACAGACAGTGGCCGGAAAATCTGATCACTCTCGAACAGTTGTATGGGCCCATCCCATCGACATTCATTACGTTACAAAAGGAATACAAGGTGAGAACGTATTTTTAATTAAAAATTAAGTCTTTGAATCGGATTATCATTTTTTATTCTCTAATTACCACAATCTGGAGACGAGATAGTTATGGTAAAACAGTGGACAATAATTAGTTTCGTATTTTTTTTTATTGTGGAATCTGTTTATAATGTTGGTTGTTTTGTAGTTGTTTGAAAGGATGTTGCCAATATGCCTATTCGTTAAATACGAAGCGTGCTTTGTAAAGGTATGATATAATGCTATTTAAAAGCGTCGCCGACACGTTATAGATTGACCTTTGTTACCTTGGTTTATGTTGCAGGTTGGCCAAAAATTATCCTACAAGTGAGTTGTTTGGACAATATTGGCCGTTCATGGGTTGTGGGATACGGGTGCTCTGTACTGCCTTCTGTACCTGGACATCATGTTCTAAAAGTACCTTGTTGGACACCAACCGCAACCACATTCTCAGACAAAGTACATCATTACTTTCTTGGAGGATCATCTCAGCTACTACAAACAGATATTATTAATTTAGGCAGTGATAGGTAAGTTTATGTCGTAATTGAATTAATTAATGTATATTATAAAATTTATAAAGATATAGATGTAATATTTTGTATAAATATTAGACATTAGTCTTTCAGATCATTTAGTAATGTTAAACTCTCAGATAAAAAGTATTTCTTCGTTATTTTATGACTTATTTTTCTAGTGTCTGCGATCATAGGGTTGGACTCCCGAATCAAGTCCCAATTAGCGAGTTTTTTTAGCTTGAAAATACTACTACACAATAATGACTAGGGATGGAAATTGTGTGGTGTGGTTTTATCATAAGTAAATAAGATCAGCGCATCGTAGGCGACACCAGTGACACTATTGCCTCCCCTCTCATGTACATGAAAATGTAAATGTAATTTATTTTGCAGGTTTAAGCTAAGAACTGAATCAAAAGGCAACGTTGAATTACACATTGATGTGATAATTCGAAACTTTTCTTCATTTGGCATAGAGTATAAGTAGCAATATGAGAATAATAACTTACTTCGGTTTTACTCTTTTATCAATTCTAATACAGTTCTGCGTCATGGATTTTATTCAAGAGAAATGGCAAGATGGAAAATCATTACATCTCAATGTTAATGCTTCGAACAAAAATAAAGAATCGTATGTTAATAGTAGCCGTAGGAATAATATGCAACTTAAGAAAAGAGGTATTAAATTTCCATTGAAGAAGAATATGTCTGGACTAACTAAATCAGGTCACAGTACTGAAATGACTTCCACGATTTTGGATATATTTTATGACGAGAATACGTCCACTACTGATTTCAGTTATACAACAGAGCTTTTTACAAGTACTGAAATTGATAATGTTACAGAAATAAACTATCCTATCGATGTAAAACCACCTTCTAAGCCAAATGCAAAACCTAAAAGCATAATAAAAGACTGTAATTGTAATTTGATGGTTGGTATTGAGATTTTCATTATCTTATCGGTGTTATTGACCCTTATGTTCTTAGAATGTAAATTGTTAATATTTATTTTAGTATGAAATATGTGATATAAATTGTTGCTGCGACAGTGACTGTACTGACCAAGAGGAACAACGATTTGGATGTAACGAGGTCAACAAAGCGACTACACAGAATGATGGCGTGTGTTATGCTTATTTATTTAACCACGAGGAGCGTTACAGGAATAATATGCTTGATAATATGTTATGTATTGTAAAAGTTAACCTACCAGAAAAACGAAAACCTAGTCATAAAGTGAGTATTATTTCGTTAAATACTTTCCTTCCTAATCTTGGTACTGTTTGTGAAACATAAATAAGATATGTTTTTTCAGTCTAAGGAGACATTGCCCCATCAACATTTTAAATGGCGAAACCATAAGAGAGTGAAAAGTGAACCAACATTTACCAAAGATATGTATAAGATAGGAGATCCTTTATGGCAGTTAAATAATGGAACTCTTTTACACATTGGTTTGTATCGTCGCTTTTATACTCGTAGTAGGTACTACAATTTTCGACAAGTAGTAAGTGTACTATACACCCAAGCCCGCCGCTCTGCGCCGCGCCATCACAGCCGTCTGTCACTCGGGTGCCTATAAGAAAAGAATCATGTCGGCGACAGTGTGCCAGTGTGACAGACGTGTTGCCCGCCGACATGTCGGGCGCTCTGTTGACCGCTTAGATGCCCGGCGACACTTAATAACGGCATAAAAATTTTCATGTCATGTCGAGCCGTCGCCATGTCGCCAACAAAGTTTATCGACTAGCATTGAAGTGAAGCCGCCGACTAGCGCGCCAACAAAAATTGTCGGCGGCTTCGGTATGTAGTTCGCTGTTAGTTTAAATAGTGCGAGCTGTTGGAGCGATAAATCTAATTCTCTATATAATCTAATAAAATTATAACATACTGTCGTTTTGATTTAAGAAAAGACATGTACGTACTATTTAAGATTGTGTTTTTTTTTTTCAGAATTACCATGTTCTCTGGTAAATAATTACTGCAATAAGAGGAAACCGATTAACTTTTTAAAAGATGAAGAGATTGAGTGTATTGTGAAGATAAGGGACCTAGAAATGTTTCGTATCACAAACTTAGCAGAGCAAGCAAAAATTATAAGTGTAACAAATGTTACGGCAAACAGTTCGTTTTTGGTATGTACATATGTTACGAACAGGCACATATTAACAGAGTGAATCGTCAATCTGAAATCTATCATCGGAAATTGGCCTTTTTCTCCACGACGCGACGTGCATCATCTCTCGAAAACGCGTATAAACCGTAGAATGCGCATCATACATTTTAATAGTCAATTTTAATAATTCTATAGAAATATGTGCCTAACATTGCGGAAATACATATTTTCATATTTACGATTCGATTCTGTTACGATATTGAGTCTTAAGAATTTTTTTCGCGCCATTGTATTTTTTAATTCTATTGTTTCAGAATTGTTCTTCTTTGTACTGCGCGAGTTGGAATATACTTGTTTGCAACGAAAACACATGTGAATATTACAACGAAACTATTCACAAATCAATATGCGGAGAGAACAAATGCACAAACATTGCTTTGAAGTTGGATTATACATTTTACATTCAAGAAACAACTATTATTAATGTAACTGTGGAGCTACATGTGCAAGAAATATCAATCAACTTGTCTTACGTATCGCAGAAGATAAAAGTCAAGTTTCTTCTAACTAATAGGTCAATTGATAACATTGTTACATTTAGTGGAAGTCCGGGATACCAAAGAGGACTCAAAGTTATATTTTCTCGCGCTGAAAGCAATTATACGAAAAACTTTTTCAATGGCGGGTCAGGCCGCATGAATTATTTCGTTCTTCCAACAATCGAAAATGGACAATGCCATTTTCCAAACGTTACTTCCAGTTTTATTACATTTGGCACAAATAAACGCATGAAATGTAGATATGTGCATAAGAATTATCCTGTTAAAAACCATAAGACGGTATGCAAAGATATGCATTACAATATACAAAAGTCATTGTATTTAAATAAGACTGTAGCTGTGTCTCCTTATGGAAACCCTCAACACTTAAGTGATGATCAATGGATAGTATTGAACCTCAATAATTCCCACCAAGAATCAGTGTATGGTTTAATTGACGCTAAATCTTCAAAAATACTCTGCCATAACTTAATAACGAAGATATCCTTGTTCTTTTCTTTCACGCATACAGATGAGAAAGGAAATAAAATATTGTCAGTAAAACACCAAGTCTTGATAAGCAACAAGAGCTTTACTATACAAGATATGTCAACAGTGATAACTATAGATATTAGTTTTATAGATGTCACTAAGCCTGCAGTCTTCGAATATGCTAGCAGTCCACACATAAATATTTATTTACCTAAAGATTTTTTCTTTCCTTCCAACAGATCGAATTTCCAAAGTAGCAATGTATATTATGTACTCATACTTTACTGCTGTATCGTTATCTTCAAATAAAATAACTGTTTGATAATAACTAATAATTTTATTTTGAAATAATTTAAATACTTTGTTACTTCTATCACTTCTAACTTGGCATCCCCCTTCAAGGACTTAACAATCTTGCGTCTGTGTTAGCCTGCAAATAAAACCCATTTTAATTCTAAACAGTATCGTGAGCCCAGTCAGGATTCGGATTCGAAAGGCATTCGTGTAATAAAACTTTGCTGCGTAATGATAAACGAATAATATTTAATTTAGACAGCTACACACAGGAAAATAACCGCACTCGTACATCATTCGAGATTTCAGCTAGAGCTATACCGATATTTACAATATTTTTACAATCGGGTCGAATAGAATATTTCCGGTGTACATTCGGCGATCGGAACGCGACCGAGGAGTGGAGCGGGGTGGAGGGTGGATGGAGGGGGATGGAGCGGCGCCGGTGGCTACGCACCTATGCGACGTAGGTGTAGACCTTGCGGTCGTCGGGCGTGCGCGCCAGGTACTCGCGCTCGATGAGGCCCTCAATGCGCTTCTTGATGACGACGGGCGACGGCAGGAAGCGCGCGCGCAGCTGCTCCGTCACCTCCGCCACCAGCAGCGTGTGCTGCGGAACATAACGCGGCTCAACACACCTACACACTAAACACTATACCTGAATATAAACTTCATTATACATACGGCCATTTTCTTCCTGGCTTTCATGATGCGCACGATGGCCGCTTCTATTTCGTGCTTACGGTCCTCGTCCACTTTATTCCGAGTCTCTCGTCGTTCAGGCTCCGACTCGCCCTTAGCTGCCACAGTTTGAATCTTAACCCTGTCAAAACGAATTTCTCGTTTAAGTACTCATTTCATAAATATTAATTTTAATAATTTTTACTATCGTCGGCGACACACTCACCTATGTAATTTAGATGTGAAAGCGTCATTTACATAGAACACGTGCGAGGGCTCTATTTCTTTAGTCTTGGGTTGTTTAATGAGTACTCTCTGTGTGGGTTTGCCCATCGCCAGCGACTGCAGTGCACGAACTAGATCTTTTTCTGGTACATCAGTCTCATTGAGTATTTCCTGAAATAATGGCAAATTATCGTTTGAAAATAAATTTGGTGATAAATTGGGAAAAAAGGGGCGACAATATCGATGTAGTGAATGCACACTGACCTCGTATGTGAGTCGTTCGCGCTTGTTGAATAGCAGCAGCACGCACATCTGGAAGGTGGAGACCTGTATGATGTGTCGGCGGGGCGCGGGCAGCGCGGGCAGCGCGGCGGGTGGGGCGGTCGCGGGGTGCGGCGCGGGCGGGGAGTGCGGGGGGGATGCGCCGGAGGGCGGGGCGGCGCCGCGGAACGTGGCGTGCAGGTCCGCGCTGCCCAGCTGCGGCTGCAGCGACAACTGCCGCCCAGAGTGCTTCGCCAGGTAGAAACTGTAACACGCGCAACACTTCATACATTAATAATAATAATTAAAACATTTCTGAACCAGAAAAGAACGAAACAATAAACATGTTGCCATAATAGCTACATTGTGTAACATATTATGTAAATGGTGCTAGCCATTTTGATTCAATGAATAAGCAAATCGAGTATATTCCGTTTGGCAGTACATAATAATTCCAGGTGGGTCACATCATAGACAGAATAATTTGAAGCCATGCATCGGTCGCCATAGTAAAGCTGAGTCCACATGTCGCGTTGCATAGTAATTTTGACTCATTGTCGGACACCGGCGGTGCGTTATTGCAGCATTGCTAACACGCAGTCGTAACGTTTCAATAACGCAGCGGCGACACAAATACGGTGTGCATTTGTTGTGACCGTGACCCCTACCTCCTCGAGCTGCAGTTCGTCGTGCGTGCTTTGCGTCGACGCGGTGCGCCGTGTATGCTACGGTTATTTGTATGTGAAACGACAAAACGGTGACGCAACGTATCGAGTGGAATCAGCCTAATACGGACGAAACAACCACCAACAGATAAAAAAAATCACGCATAAATTAAAATACGCGTAACCATTGGCTAAGATACCTATTGGCTTTTCAAAAACAATGTCAAAAACTGTCATTTACGCATATCATCGTATTTTATTTCAATCGTACCTACTGCGATAATTTGTTGTTACAAATTGTCATATTTATCATATATAATCGGAATCTCGGTGCCAATTCCTTTAACCTGTATTCCGCAAGTGACTGAATTTGAATTATAAAGTATAAAAGTGTATTAGGAATATGTACACTATACCTTCTAAAAACTTCAAACGCACTTCGCGGAGCGGTAGGAATATTACATTTGGGTGTTGCACTTTGTGTCGGCCAGAATCCAGTTGTCAGGACACGTACTGATAAATCCACGCCATGAAGGTTGGTCTGTGGAACATCATAAACTAGAAATGAACAAATTAAGGGTAGCACAAAATAGCCATTAAAAAAAAGAAGTATAGAGTTTGTAAACATCATCATTTTCAAACACAGAAAGTCCACTAATACAGAGAGCTCGAAAATACATAAAAATAAATATTCACCCCAGAAGACAATACATGTTCCTTGAACTCTTCCATGATGGTGTTAGAGACTGTCATGTCTTTGAACATTCCTTCTAACTTCGATGTGAACTGACAACCACACTCAGTCTGAAAATAACAATTAAGTTAAGAATAGTTACTGATCGTAATAGAGACTTTTTTAACCCTTGTCAGGCACAGTACTTCAGGTATAGTATTTAGCAGGATACATTTTAGATTTTATTCCGTAAGGTTTTAAGCAGTAGTGTAAGTACTGCCTCTTACAAAACGTTACTTTATTACTTGAATTTCATTTGGTCGCGTCATTATCATTGAAGTCTTTTGTAACTTTGTAAGGTAATACGATATTACGTACTGCCGGGAAAGGGTTAAATTGATGTTAATTACAAAATGTGTACTCTATATTACTATATTTTAAAAGACCTGTACTTATTTCAATATTTAGTTAAATCTATTTAGCAAAAATTAAAATTATTAATTCAAACCCTACAACCCTGCTTAAAGTCTCAAACTATATCTGCAAAATTCTTTACACTTTATGAAGTAGCTATTACGAAGAGTTTTTACAAAAAAAAAAAAACAATCAAGAAAATGATCAAGACTTTAAGCAAGATTTTTCTAACTGTGCTACTTAGTTGTTAAATGTGAAGTGGACTTACAAAACATGTCCACAGTAACACATGGTAAAGAATTTTGCAGAAGAATGTTGCAGGATTTTACATATGGGAATGGGATACTGGAGGATCACTGGTTATTGACGGAGTTCTCAATTTGGGACACATCACCAATTATACAATGGAAGTCCCGAGGTTCCACATCTTTCAGTAAACCTTCCTTCTGGGGAAAATTCAACTATGTAAATTACATGTTTTGGATTTTATTCTTGCCTGTTCCATAATAATAAAATAAATAGATAGAAACCTTCAGCTTGGAGATCATATTCTTTTCGCTGTCATCAGATACGGATTTGTTAAGGAGCAGTCGCTTGGCCAGATGTTGCTTGTAGTAGCGTTCAAATACATCTTTCTCCTGGAGGAAACGGAACAGTACCATTGTTTTGTCCAATACTGCTTCAATTTCTTGTTCACTCATCTGAAATGCCAATTTTATTTATGTGTTGAAAACATGTTTTTTAAAAAGTATTTTATTTAAATCCAACAACAATATGATAAAACAAATTAGACTTACGCCCTTTTCACCTTTCTTCAGTTTTCCATCAATAAATAACGACAAGAATTCCGGAGACTTATTATTTAAATTGAGAAAATA
Organism: Hyles euphorbiae; assembly: GCA_023078785.2. Classification (NCBI taxonomy): domain Eukaryota; kingdom Metazoa; phylum Arthropoda; class Insecta; order Lepidoptera; family Sphingidae; genus Hyles; species Hyles euphorbiae. Next base: position 10,097,053 of record CM041032.1, on the reverse strand, counting down.
TTCGAAATCAGATGCAATCATGTGTTTAAATATCTTGTCATTGTTAAACGAATTTTGAAGAAAGTGATCAAATCTGTCTTTTAAGTCGAGTAAATTCTGAAAACAAAATAAACATTGTTTTAAGTAAGGTTGACGTTATAAAGATGATCTGAATATTATTAATTATAATGGATAAAAATCTTAAATTCCCTCTAAAAACTACGTGTAAATATAAAAATTTACATTATGTTAACAATTCCAAGTCAAATGTGAATATGTGACTGCATAATGTAGACAACATATAAACTAAGTGTAAATGCCACAATACATATATGGTGCGTGTAGTGTGTACCTGCACATATGCGATGGCGTTGGTGTTGTGCGTGTCGTCGGTGACGAGCGCGCGGCCCTGCTCGCGCAGGTGCGCCGACACCGCGTCCGCCACCGTGCGCAGCCCCTCCGCCACGCGCGACAGCAGCTTGTACACGCACGCCAGCTCCGACGTGCGCGTGTGCGTCAGCATGTGCACCACGCCGGAGTTCTCCATCTGCAATGACAATAGCACCTCAAACCGACTGCCAGTGCCCAGCATCAGGATAACCATAAACTAAACAATATTCAATTTTTATATGCCAACTTGTTACATAAATAGATTCTAATTTGTATTGTCGATCACAATAATCCATGTACAATTAAGTTCTGTATTCTGGATCAGCCCATATACGTCCCATTGAAGGGTACGGGCCTACTTTACAATCGAGAGTACGATTGAGAGTGGTTATGCCATACATATAATCCACCACGCTGGCCTAGTGCGGGTTGGTGTACTATTAAGTATTAACACACACCATGCAGGGAGATTTTTCTTGAAGAGTATGCAGTTTGGCTAGTTAACAAGTTAACAAGGAGTAGGAGTGTGTGTGACCTCGACGATGGTCTTCATGTGTCGCTCGATGAGCTCGTGCTCGAGCACGGCCACGACGCGCGGCTCGGTGGACTCGTCCAGGTAGTGGCGCGCGCGCTCCGCCTCCTCCGCGATGCGCGCCTCCACGCGGTTGATGTACACCGCCGCGCTGTTTTCCGCCAAGAACTTCTGAGATTCCATCTGCAACACACGCACACACACTACTTAACACTTTACCGAGGACATGGTTAAAAACACTATCATTAAATCAGCCACATGAGCATTTATCACAAGAACTACATTAGAGAATCACTTTGCAATATTGATGTGATGATACACGGAAAATAAAAATATGCATAAATATTGTGACTTTTTTTAAGATCACTTCTGCCATATTCAGGATTTTTTCAAAGATGCTTTAAAATCAGGCCTTGACATTACATACTTGGCAAATTATCATACTGTATTATTTTTCATATTTAATCACATCACCTGACCAAAGGGCGTCCACAGTTGATCTTCTGATATAGGGCCTGCAATCAAGAACACATCTACCCTATTGGTAGATAACATATACAAATACAGTAACATATTGTCCTGGTACAACAAATATCTATATGAAATATAACTAGATTAAAAAAATATATAAACTGCATCAAAACATACTCTATAAAATTCCGAAGACTGATGCAAAAAAGGTTTCTCAAAGTCCTCTTCGTACACGGCCCGGGAGTTGATTCCGAGTACCATAAGCATTTGGCAAGCGTTGCGGATGGCGAGCCGGTCCACCACCTCGCCGCGCCGCTCGCGAGCCACCAGCTCCAGCAGGGTCTGCCGCAGGTGATCGCGGATGCATCCGTAACGAACTACCTGTAAATACAGTTTCTTTGCAATCAACTAACTGATGAATGCCAATTTATGATATTTAAGTGTCCATGGCCATTAGTAGTTATAAAATTCACCATTGTTATATTCATGTATAAACATTTGGGGAATTTATTTCAAAACTGCATTAAATAGAAATGAACTAAAAAAATATGTCCTACACATGTTCCAAATATAAGTATTGATACAAATTACATATGTAAGTGTTTAATTTATGTGATTAATGGTTTGAAGTCTTTTATAATGTATTGACTATTTATGGTCAATATATATGTAATACATACCTGATCTCGGAATATAATGAGCCCCAGGTTATAAACATTGTCCACTTCATTTTGTTGGACATACACTCTGTCCATGTACATCAATATGTCACGAATCATGACCATGCTGGTCTGGTGATCAGTGAAAGCGTTGTTCAGTGTTTGCAGAAATCCATTGTGTAATGAGTGAAGTACATCTTCTCTGACCTGTAACCCAAGTGGCATTTTCAGTGTCTAATATAAACCATTTTCAAATTATTACAATTGTAATTGTTTGTTCTAACAATACTTTCGTCATTAAACAATTAGCTCTCTCCAATCTCTTTGCATACACCAGCAATTAAATATTAAGTCTTATCAGGATTTTTCATGAGGTACTGCTAAAATATCAGACATAATCATCATCATCAGCCTAAACTGTTGTCCACTGCTGGACATAGACCTCCTCCAAATTGCGCCATTTTACGCTCTCCGGCTTGTCGCATCCAGCATCTGCCATCGCCATTGCCATCCTACACTACGCTTGCCAAGACGCGGTCTCCGTTCAAGAACACTTCTGCTCCAGCGGTCGTCGGTTGTTCAACAAATGTGGCCAGCCCACAGCCTCTTCAGCTTGCTAATTCTATGTGCTATGTCTACGAGTTTGGTTCTCTGTTGGGTAAGATCGTTACGGATCCTATGCTTAAGAGATTCCAAGCGTAACGCGCTCCATAGCTCGCTGAGTGACCCTGAGCTGGTGGACCAGTCCTGCTGCGAGTGTCAGCACCGTAGGTCATAACGGGTAGGTACGGATTTTTTTTGTTTTCAGGCATTGTGGTAGGGGCGACGAGAAGACTCGACATAGTTTGCCAAATGCTGCCCAGCCTAGCTGGATCCTCTTCGTATTCTCCTTCTCAAAGTTGTTTTTACCTAGTTGAAGGATCTGCCCAAGGTAGGTATATTCGGAAAAAACTTCGAGCTGGTGGCCACATACAGCGACAGGTCTTAGATCAAGGTGGTGGTTGATCATAACCTTGGTTCTATCTAAGTTCATTTGAAGAACTATTCGTTGAGGCTGAAACCAGGCCATCCAGCAGCTCTCCAGCGATTCCGCCATTAAGACTAAATCGTTTGCGAAACGTGCGAGAAGGGCTCGCCGTTTCTGTTTAAAATTACCATTAAAATATTAGACACACTTGGCTAAACTCAAATTGTAAAGTGGTTTGTTTATAAACAAAACAAAAAAAAAAAATTTCACTGTACATTACCTTCGTTTCTAGATGCTGTGTTACAACTTCTTTTAATCCTGTGTAAAGTCTTTCACCATGTTTATGCAACACCATAGTGTATGCATTGCGATAGAGTTCTTCAAAAGAGAGACCAGAGTTGTTTTTCTTCTGTATTTCTTGTATTGCATTCTTGAGAAGACTCCATATGCTCTCCACATACTTCTCATCCATAGTCATCTAAAATTTAAAAGTATTTGTTTTTGTAAAGTACACCTTTTGTTCTATCACTCGCTCCTTTTATTACAATAGTTAGGATTTTAAATACTATGGGAAAATAAATTAATGCCACACTAATATAAGTAATTGGTTCTGAATAAGTGTGTCCATAGTCCATACCCAAGTGTCTGGATACATTTGATAATATGGTTCAGAATAGTTCCACACTTGAAATTTTCTAGTCATCTTGACTTCGTTAAATGCTTTCAAAGTTACATATACATGATATAAAAGTAAAAGGACAAAACCAAAACATTGAACAAATATAAAATGTAAAAATGTTATTTTTGTCTTTTGATTGATTTCCACTCTTGTCAAAAATAGAATTATGACAATGTTTATCAAAAAATTTTGAAGTATGAAGTCCTCTCATTCTAAATTTAAATGTACATATTATGTGAAATTGTTGCCATATTTTAGATTTCATATCTTGAACAAAAAGTTTGTGTTATTTGTTTTGATTTAATGAAAGCACAAAGGTATAAAAAGGCACAATTATTTTTCTAGAATTAAGTCCTATTATTATCAATATCCATAGGGATTTACCTAAATAACATTGCATTTCTTTGAAACTAGCAATAAAAACTAATTATTATTGTTTTTTAATATCTGACTATTTCTTATCCATTTTCTATAAATTCTTTAACAGGTGATGCATTTTAGTATTTACTTCTGTGATATAAAACAATTGGTATAACTTGGCAAAAAATACAGTTTTGCAGTGACAAGTAGCATTATATAAAAATAATGCAGCACTATTAACATAATTATGTTATACTGTTTCCATTCGTTTATTTTATTTTTGACAGTTCACGCCTATAAAGTACGACATTACAGTAGAACAATATTTTGAAATAAAAGTAGATACTTTCTTGACGGGTAACGCCCACTTAGAGTTGTGCCATTCGTAACGAATGACCACAGATAACAAAAACGATTTTGAATAGAATCAATCAATCGGAATCATTTGAAATAAAATTACATTAAAATGCTAATGAAAACAGTTAAACGTAATATAGTACCCAATATTAGGATCGAATGTATTTGCTGCAAATTAATTAATATGAATAAAGGTATACGTATTGAAGTGACTTTTAATAAGAGTTTAATTTAAAATAATTACAATGATTACAACGAAAATAAATGTTTAGTACCTACTTGTAATAAACAGTTAAACCATGTTGGAATTCATAGTACTTTAAGGATTAAATAATTAAAACAACTAAAAGGTAATTTGTTAATATTTTTATTTATAAACAATCGTCTGTTTCGTCGGAATCGGCGTCGTCGTCACTCGTATCCCCAGTAACACTAATTATTAATGAGTGCATGGGTAAGTTGTCAAATGCGACATCGCGATCCCAATCAGACATTATTTCTTTCTTCGTCTTATCTACGACACTCGCCCAGTTATGAGGCGTCACATTTTCACACGCATTTTTAAGCAACTCCAGCATTTTGTTTGCGGTGAAAGGAGGAGTTGTATTTATTCTCGCAGCATATCCTTTCACTTGCGCCCATATTAGCTCTATGGCATTATACTGGCAATGATATGGAGGAATTCTAAGGACGGTGTGCCCATGTTCTGCAGCCATTTCATCTATAACGTATCGTTTAGGCTGCTTCCTCATTTTTAATATTTTAAGTAACTCTACTTTTAATAGGGGCTCGTCCACCTCCTCGCCATTGTTACGGAGCCAGTTTATTATTTCATTTTTTTTACTGGCTTGCGTTGGCATTTTGTTAATTTGCCGAGAGTGATAGGACGCATTATCTATAAATATTGTTGATGGCTGTTCGAGTGACAATAACATTTCCCGAAACCATTTTTCATATACTTCGGAATTCATTTCTTCGTGGTAATCCCCTGTTTTCTTTGATTTAAAAGCTAACATAGCATCTTGCACAAATCCTTTTGCGGTTCCTGCATGACAAATTATAATTCTTTCACCTTTTCCCATTGGCACTGCGGTCGAGGAGCTAGCAGTGTTGTCAGTCCAAGTTTTTGATACCGTGTGATTCGCATTGAGCCAAGTTTCATCGGTGAAAACAACATTCGACCAGTCTTCTATTTTTTTAGCTTGTCTTAAAAATTCGCATCGATACAAAGCAACATCATTGCGTTCCATCAATATTTTTCTTTTGTCACATTTTTTGTATTGGAATCCAATCCTATTCAATACCTTCGCCAAAGAAGACTTTTGACCACGGAACAAGCCACTAGTTTTCAGAGATTGTACTAGGTTATGTAAAGTAGGAATCTCTTTTCTTTGGTAATAATCGTATATATGACGACGAATAGCATCACCATCAAAACTGTCAATTGCTGTCACTTTAAAGGGCTGACGTTTTTTCTTAGGTGTAGATGGCTTGTTTTGTTCCATGCCACTACTGCCGTAGCCTTCTTTAATTATTTTTGAAACTGTTGGAGCAGTAATACCTAATGCTGCTGAAACACGGTCTCTGATTTGAGTCACTGGTATAAGAGGTCCACCATTACGGCTTTCCCTTTCAAAGTACTCATGAAGTCGCAACACAAACTCCCTTGTTTGTCCTTTAAGCACCTTTCCTTTAGGCATTTTGAAAGTGATGAAGGCAGGTACGATGTTCTCAATTCAACCAAATGTAGGAATTCACGGGTAAAACAATACGGAGGAATATAAATACTCAACTCGACGTATGAAAAATGTGAATTAAAATTCAGCGAACGGAAAACACTAGCACGGGCGCGGGCGTCTCGTTGTGAGTGACCACAAAATGGCGGCGCGCGTCACCTGTCTGCCCAGTGTTGCCGTTTCACAATTTGTTTTTAACAACATTACTATTGCCGACGGAAGTGATAAGAATATTAACTTAACATGAGTAAATGGTTTATTTTAATATAATTATTAAATCAAGTAACTTAAATATCCCTGAAGTTTTATAAAACAATGCATGGAGCAAAAAATAAAATATGTATTAAATCGATTAAAACTTGTTCAAAAATAAAATCGTTTGTTATAAAAAATTGATTCGATAACGCATCAGGCCATCACTATTTGATTCAGTACTCGATGTGTCAAAAATAAAATAAACGAATGGAAACAGTATAGTTGAATAATTTTATGTGTCAGTATTTATACACATTTTCGTTTACACATTACATTTTTTATTTGTTTGTGGTTTAAAAGAAACAAAGATTAATTACAACAATTAATAAAAATAACAAGTATCTGAACATTTTTCATCATAGTATATCAGATTGCTATATTAATCTTATATTCGATCTTAGCACACTAATTAAAAACAGCCTTTTTTGCCAAGCTATATAAACTATATTTGGCACAATGCATACATTGTAATATTTAAGTTGTTTTCTAGAACATTAAATAAATGAAAACTGTGGGATTATTATAATATTGTATTCCATAAGTGCTTGGTGACCTGTTGACCAGTCACAGCTGCATAATACATATTTACAGTGGGCACAGGTTCAAATATGTATAATCTGCCAGCCTGCAATAGGCCAACATGGTGTACTGTATTAAGTCCTAACCCCTCTCAATTGCATTTTCAATTGTAGAAGAGGCTTATGCTATGTAATGGGACTATCACAGATTACTTCATCTTGAATCCAAATGTTAGTTGAAGAATAATTCCACATTTAACAGTAGGCAATGATAGGCAAGTGCAGTACAGAACAGTATTCCATAATATTGTGAAATACATTAATTTTCTGGGTAATAACCAATATTCATAAAATCTCTAGTATAATGATTGAATAAATGACTATCTCAGTTAGCTACTCAAAGAAAAATAAAGACATTACTTAGATTAATCTATTTGATTTTGATGTAAATTTCTATACAATACCACAAGATATTATAGGTACAAATTTACTATATGTAAGAGAATTACATGATTCAAAACACGGATAATATGATTAACCAATGTAATATTAGATAGATTAAATGTACCTTAATGAAATCTGAAACCTTTACATGTAGGATTGTCTACTTCATGAAAAATGTTTTTATCCGTTTTTATTGTGATTACGGAAAATTAAACACATTCAGATATGATTATTCATCTAATGTCAATACAAATGAATCACTTTGATCTTTGTAAAAAACTAAGCATATAATTAAAAAGGAAATGAAGGCTATGTTGAATTAATGTAATTTGGTCATTATTACCTATCAGTTATCAACTAGGAAAGTAATGAACATGACACTTGTTTGTAAAAAAAATACTGTCTTCATACTCACAGGAAAAGCCCTGATTCTCATCTTGCCTGGCTTGTCTTTAGGCAGGGTACTCTTCATCATTTCGACTACAATACGTCGTACCAACAAACACTATATAATTACAGGATAATGGTTCACTGCTCATTTGTTTTCGCGATGAAACATCGTTACTCTCATTTACATCTGAAATAAAAATTTAGTAAACACTACATCAGAAAATCTCGTTTTGGTTCAAGAGTCTTTGCGAGTATTTTCGTAATATTTGTTTTCAAATGACGCGTGGATTTAAACTTTTGATTAACAATAAATAACACGATACAAATGCCTTTTTTATGGAGCACTTACGAATTAAAATAATAATTTCTACTAGTCATAAAAAATTGAGATTCCTAATGACATTGACAACCAAAATGTATGCGTCTCTTTTCCTCTTGCATGAGAATTCTATAGCTATTGCGCTACTTCAACTCTTGTGTGACGTTCTTTTATCGGTTTCTTTCTTTAGCAATGGCAATATTAGAGCAATGAATAACATTTTAACTTACGTGTAAAAAGATAATTCACTCTTGATTCGGTCACAAATATTTCACTGATGCAATATTCAGCGTATAAATATTCATTCGTGTTTGCATGCCTATTATTTCTTCAATTGTTTCAGCTTTCTATCGTCCATATATCCATAGACAAGACAAACTGTTTAATGTTGCCAATGCTATTTATTGATTGTTTATGATCGTCTAACGTAACATTAATTTATTTTGCAGGAGCCTTTATGATCGACTACGAATTAAATACCAGTAAAAATGTTTTATTTAAAGCAAATTGAAAGAACGGCCATAGCGAGAGTGTTATTCCAAAACATTAACCATTATCTTTTTAATAACGATATTCTGTTGTCGTACTAGGAAATCTGTGCCTGTAATAGTGGATGGAACAACAAACATGTACTAGACATCCTTGGGTTTATATTTTATTTAATTTACTTAGAGCTTGTTCAATAATTCCAAGTAGGTTAGCAGGAAGCGTAGTATAGTCGGTATTTCTTTAAATTTAAATGATGAGGAGTCGGGGTTAGAGCTGTTAACCGTTCTGCATTAGAGAGGATCGTTCCATTATAGGCAAGGTTATAGGAGTCGCGCCCACATTGAAATGAAATTTATTTCATATCTAGGTACAGTTTTCGAATTTTGTGGGTTAGATATTTCTTTTATTTTTGCACGTTCGCCGAAGCAGCTCTACATCAAAAGTTTCTCATGGAATGTTGAGAAAGAAGGCTATTTTAATTGAAATCTAATAATCCAGTTGAGATTAGAGAACAAAATTATCAACACAGGAATATTATGTATGTAATAACTAAGTAATAAGTAAGACTTGTTTCTTCTTATCAGTCTCTACCATTCACTTGTAATTTTCAAAATAGTGCTAACTGTCCTCTGATCTTCTAGGTTGTGATCGGAAAAATGTTTTAACGTGTAAGCAGAGAACTTATCCTACTATAAAGTACACCCAACTGTTATACATACATAATTCTGACTCGAAACTAAATTTGAGTCTTGTTTTGTGGGTATTAAAACGACTTTCCGGCCTTATGCCGTCCATATACTACCCAGACCCGCAATTATATATCTGTCGACCATACAAACATTTGTTTCGTTGCTGGAATCGAACCCTCGGCCTCTCGTTTTATAGGCTTTTAACTAACTGCGTCACAGAGGCTATCACGAACATGTCGTGAATTAAAATAGTTAAGTCAACATTATGAATCGTAACGTGTTAACATCATATAAGACTGTAATAATATTACTGTAATAATTTCATCAAAGGTAAATCCTACTTTGTATAACCCATTCATTGATAGTCAATCACCACGCACTAAAACGGTGAAGGAAAACATCGTGAGGAAACCTGCATACCATAGCGATTTATAAAACTTCTGTGGTATGTAAGTCCGCCAACCCGTACTAGGCCAGCGTGGTGGACTATATGGCCTAACCACTCTCAATCGTACCGTCGGTTGTAGAGGAGGCCTGTGCCCTGCAGTGGGACGTATATGGGCTGATACAGATAACCCATTCGCGTAAATCCGAATGTCGGAGATTTCGATAATCACTACATTTTCTTAATATGGTACTATGTTTTGTTCCAACAACATTCATCTCACCGCTGCGTCACGTCATCCATGCCAATTCGCTTGCCCTTTTCCGTAGACAGATTAAGGCAGATAATATTTCTTCGTAGAGATATCTCTGTCTATTATTATTCGGTTATTCGGTTGATTCAGATTCCTTCAATGTTTATAAGAATTAGTAATAAAAATGGTGTGATTAACGCAATTCACCGATATTCGGGTTTACCTGAAACTTATTTGGTTTTATAAAAAGTCGTAGCAATAACGTATTGCAAAGTTTATTTTATTGAAATAACAAATATTAGTTGCTGTATTTCTTTGCGAAACTAGAGTACCTATTTGTACACACAAGATACATACTTTAATAACATTTACCATTGACACTTTACGATGAGTACCCGTATTTCCGTGTAGGGTATTTATTGACTCCAAATATGTATGACTTAAAATAATCGTCCTGTAGTTTAAAATTAACTATTCCTATAATATACATATAATAGAATATATGTTATAAATTATAATACGAGTAACTGCTTGTTAGTGGTAGAGCCACACTGTGGTCTAGGCTCTAGCTTCTTGGGCTCTAGGCGGTATCACTATCTAAAAAAATCTTGCTCTATCAATCAGATTGCCTATTACAAAGCCCAATATGATTTCCCAAATGTAGTAGAATTCAGAGAAGGTAATCAATTTCCGTCAGGTGGCCCGCTCACTCGTTTCCGCCCTTTTTCTATTGATATTTCGATGGCAAATATAAGCCGGAAAAACTAGTTATGTATCCCTTTTATAAAGTGCATTTTCTCGAGTAAAATAAATTACAGCATTGAGGTTGGAACTGCATCCATAATAGAAAAAAGGCTTTCGCGTAGGTAGTGTACTTAAGGTTATATAAGTTGAATGTCATTGCGCAAGATATAAGTATAGCAATAGGTATCTTTATGACATAATATTTTTACAATCGTCACTTTTGGTAAATGGAGAAATGGCTGGCCTGGTGACAAGTGCATGGCCGCCGTTTAGTAATGGACACGAATACTGCCATTTCTGTGGTCGGAGGTTTGATTCCTAGAGAAGAACATCTAACTCCTCGGGAGCTATGTACCTATGTTTTTAATGTATTACCAAGCAGTTCAGCATCGGAAATCTTTGATAGAAAACCTGCATGGTGTATAACACGGATATCGTTAAAATAATTTGCATGAAGTGTGACGTCAGCCAATCCGCAGTTAGCTAGCGGGATGCGTTAAGACTTTTGGAGACTGTCCCATCCTCACACCCACCAATGCAACTCTAGTAAGCCAGGATCAACAATGGCAATGTAATGACACCGAGCATTGAAGCTCGGCGAGTCTTCGGGAATGTCTAACTTGTCGTTAACCCGCAACGAAATCAATCAGAAAGTTAAATTAATTGGATTTGGAAATAAATGATTCCGTGACAAAGCAGGTGATAAAATAATGAACTAAAGAAGTAAAGTAAATAACCTCGCAAAAATTGTAAGACTTGAATAAGATTAAGATTGGGTTAACTTATATACTGGGAAATAAATATAATCATAATAATAATAATAAATTCACCCACCAATCACACACATAGTCCTGATCCCACATTAAGATCGAGTCTTTTGTCGTGGGTACCTGAAATTACGAGAAACTTTTCATACAACTAGATATCCAGACACCAAGACCAATATTTGTGAGATCTGCAAATATTTGTTTCGGTCATTGATTAAAAAATTGTTTGTCAATCTTTTCCGTGCGGGGATCGAACCCACGGCCATACGTTACCCAGCGGGCGTCTAACAACTGCGCCATGGAGGCTTTCTATATTAATATCCGGTTGGTAAGATATTAATAACCACCTGCCTGGCGGTCACCGCAAACATAGCGGGCGCGTAACGTCTTGGTACATTCTGTGCGTATCTGGATACTATCCAGTCTTCACAATATAATATTTGATTATAATTGTTTTCTTGTATTGAGACTTAACATCTTATGTCTCAGCATGGCAAGCGCAGTGGAATGCCAAGCATTGCTTTGTTATTCAAGGTGTTGTTTGGTTTTGTTACTGTTCGTGAGCGGTCGTATCGCTTACCATCATGCGTACGACAATTTCATCTGGCCACTCATTGCAATAAAAATAAACTATTTTATTAGAGATTATAGGTCTCTCAAAATAGGAGGGCAAAGGACATGAAAAAGGACGAATAGGGATTACGGTGGTCCTCCAAAAACAAAACATTTTGTCGCACAGTTGCAGAATCATTGTAAAGTTTGCATTTTTTATAAATTACATACATAAATTCATGCATTTAGCCCAGAAGGGGTAGGTAGAGAAGTACCAGGTAGAGCAGGCGAAACCTGGTAGCAACCAGGATACCCACGTTTCGCCTTGCGTCTTTCGACTCACGATATTGGTGGGCACAAATTTCTGACTCCGGGCTGATAATTAATTAATAGAAAAATCCAATATACCGTAGTACAACTGAGCCACCGAGGCAGTCAAAAGAAAAAAGAAAAATGGTTCAACAATGATGCAAAAATACATTTAAAAAAGAAGAAAAAAAACACCAAATGTAATTGTATAACATTTATCCTCTTAACAATCACTTATAACTGAAAATACATAGTAGGTACCTTAAATTATGAAACTCTATTAATATAATAATTGACTAATTAATCATTTATTAATACATTTGATGACAATCGTACACACCTAAAATAAAAATATTTTGACTACCATTTGAGACAGATCCCTACTCCATTATACTAAAACTGTCATTTAACTAAAACAAAAGATAGTATTGTGACACAAAATAGATATTAAGTGTTCATTTTAATGTTACAATTACATACATTATTTAAAATTAAAGTAAATTATTTTCGAAAACTATTTATATAATACTGTTCGAAATTACGAGCACGTTAGTTTTTTCAAATAAAATAAATTAAGGTTTTGCTATAAGACATGTTTGAGATGTTATATTTCAGAAATTGGTGTTTATTTACACTAGAAATAACATGTAAAGTCTTGATATTTGGATACTAATTACGTACATAAACTCACGCCTTTTCCCATGAGGGGTAGGCAGAGGTGCTGGTGGCAACTAGGACACCCACATTTCACCTTGTCTGTTGCGTCCCACGATGTGATAGGGCGCGAGCCTATAGCCATATCGGGTAGAAATTCCTGAGTCCGGACTGATAATTATACTAATTATTGTAACTTAATTAACACAGAAACATAACGCAATGATAAATTTGTAATATAACACAAATTTTCATTCACAGCTGCTTTAATTTTAATTAGGGCAGCACATAAACTCCCTGTCGTTTGTAAGGCTTAGACACAATAATGCTGCCAGGGGATGGGAAACGGTTTTGGGTGGACACCCCCTGTACCGTGAGTGTCAAGGCAATTATTAACAAAGAAAAAATGTTTCATTTTAAATTTAATTGGTATTTAAATAGCTTTGATATCCACAATATTAATAATTTAATAACAATTTAATCTTTATTTATATTTATTCGCTTTGCTGTGATACTTATACATTATTGCATGTTGCATGTCTTTAATGAATAGTGAGAAATTTGCAATTGGTATTATTATATCAATCTCGAGATATACAATCATGTGGCAACAGCACTTTATTGATTTAAACACATACATATATACTATACATTCACGGACTCTTCCCAGAAGCTAAAGGCATAGGTCCTCTCTCTCGTGTCGATATGATGATGATGAGGTGGCAGCGTTCGCTATAAAGAACACTAACTCCTGACTCCGGGCTGGTAACGAACTGAAAAATTCAATATCACTTTGCCCGACCCAGGCTTCGAACCAGAGACCTCAGCATTGTAACTGTACCGTAGTACAACTAATAATATTCGGTAAATAAACGCAATAAGCATACAAGTTTTCATCTATTATATTTTTCAAATAAAAATTATCTGTAGAATCTTAACCATTAATAAAGTTTATTTTGTAATAATACAAATGAGACAAGTGTACATATAGAAAAGGTGCCGAATTTTGCCTTTAAGTTAAGTAGGCTATCTTGTCTTTATAGAGGTTTAGTCCGTCCTTGGCGGCGGAGAATCTCTGTAATGTTTAATACAGCATTTCGTAACTATAATAAGGCTGGGTTACCTACGTTTTATGTACTTCAATCTGCTATAATCTTGTTTCTCGATGTATAAGATTATCTTTTAACTTTTTCGTGAGATAAATATTAGATAAAGTATAAAGCTGTAGTTAGTTGCTATAAGCGGGATGGGAGTGTATGACCCATCGGAAAAATAGCAGAGTAAGACAGACTAACACGAAGAAGGACACCATCACTCTGAGGTTCTTCTCAGATCTGTGGTCTCGTTCGCTTGCCCGGAGCCTCTCTATTAATCCATTCTGAAACAAAAAAAGCACTAATAAGTATTTTTTTACGCAAGAGGCTGCCATAAATTTAACGTAAACTTTATATGTATTTTATGTGTATGGATGCCTAAAGTTTGGCTTATCATTTTACGATCGGCCAGCCAACGAAATTTTGGAAAATTAATAACGGGAAGCGACATATTTTTATCCCTGTACCTGGAATAAAAGGCAATATAAATACTCGACATTTTTCTATGTAAAATGAAATACCACTTTAAACTGGAATCTAGAGAGGAAAAATGATAAAAACATAGATTATCTACTCGTACTTGCTAGTACGGTTAAATTAGTATACCTGATTATACTATTGGTAATAGTCCCAGAGATGACGACCAAAACCATGTATCATAGCAATACGGTCGAAACTGTATAAAATCGTTAGATTATGTAATTCTAAACCCGACTAGGTAGGTAGTAACGGTCAAAAGTGTAGCAATTGCATGTGAGGCCATTTCTGCTGTGTCCAAAAAAAAAGGCAGTCGGTATCATAGAAATACGTCTGATATTGGAAATGTACATAGATTTTATAATTTTATGACGAATAAGTTGGTTTTCAGACATTTTGCGCGTAGTATATAGCTGAAGCGAATTTTTGAAAATGTCAACAAATTTAGCCGACCTGTATCATAGCAATCCGAATGAAATTTTTTTCTACCGTTCGTAAATAAGGCAAGATTGCAAAAAAAAATGTTTTCAGACATTTTATATGTCGCATGTACTCCCAAAAGAGAAAAGAACGTTTTGGAGTCGCTAGGCCGATGCCTGAGCGCTTCTTACGTTTCTGCTGCGGTGGTTGGAATGGTTTTTTCGCATATTATACTCCTGCCACTCTCTTACTATACATAGTCACTCACCAGCTGTCCTAACCGTTGAAATAACGCTCACTTAAAGTGACAACAAACTATAAGTAGCTCAGGCGGACGTGGGTGTGTCGCTGGTTATCCGAGGGCTCGCGGACGTTTTTTTTCTTCTATTCCTAATGATAAGGCATAGTTTGCTCATCTCTCATTGACGAAGTTTTCGGGGATGGAAGAGTAGTATTTTAAGAATTCAAAATTATCAATTATAATAGACGTTTTTATAGCATAGATACATTGTCCGCGCTCTATTTTGGCAAGACAAAAGCAAGGTGATTGCCCAACTTGCAATCAGTCACGCTTCAATACGGTCGATATCGAAAAGTTGTCTGATAAGGGAGGTGCTACACTGAATTCTTCTGATATATTTTTTTTTACATCTGGTTAATTCATTTCATCAATTTCAACAATTTTCAGACAGATTGCTATGATACCGATCGGTAAAATTCCTTAACATATTTAGAATGGTCTCAAAATTTGTTGCATCCGAATTTTCTTCTGAAAATATTTTTTTTCGTATTAACTAATCCTAATTTACCCGTAAAGAACATTTTCAGACGGATTGCTATCATCATATTTTTTTGTCTCATTTTTAATTTTTCTAAATTATTTTTTGGGTTCGCGCTACACTATTAACTTCTGAAAAATATGTTTTCGGAATCTTATGGCTATTATATAACTACAGTCAGAAAATCAGACAGATTGCTATGATACAGTCCGGTAAAATTTGTTGACATTTTTGAAAATTCAGTACGGTCAAACGCTACGCGAAAAATGTCTGAAATTGGTATTTTCGAGTTCGAAATAATCAAATCTATCAATTTTATGCGGTTGTGGCCGTATTGCTATGAGACAAAAATTTTGGTTGTCATCTCTCGTACTATAACTTGTGTCTGCTATAAATTGATATTATATTCCTCAGACCACAAGTTATTAAGGGGATTGTGTTCTCCCTTATAATCAACTTAACTAAGATCTGTTCTGTATCTGTTAAGTAGAGTTGGAATAAATAGCAATAGTGTAACATCACAAATAGTATGTAAGTGAAATAGATAATAATATTTCACAAGTTCTATAAATAAGCTGAATTTTGCGATTTCCGATTGTGATTCACAAAGCCGATAGGCTAATATTTTTATGCGATCTCGTGTAATCTATGAAGGAGTGAGTTTTATAAAGAAACTAAACAGTCAATTTTGTGTGTATAATTTTAGATGTGAAAAATGGTCATAATATAATATGGCCAGTTTTTTTTTGTTTACAAATTCTGTGGGGGACAATTAGCAATAGCAGAAATAAAGAGCATGCCAAGACACCAAAAATAACAAGGTGGCGATGGTAATTTGAAATAGCAATAGTTCCCATTACTACTGTTAAGCAAGAGGCCTCTCATTTCATTATGTGAAGGTGCTTGTGCAATAATCCAATACGGGCGCAATGAGGGTTGGGTAAATGAATTTTATTAGACGAAAGCCGAGCTATTTTCAGAATTCAAAGCCCCCTTACTCGTACAGTCACGTGACATAACGACTGCTGCTATTAACAATGGTAATAACAGGAGACGACGACTAACTTACTTAACTGACTAACAGCCGCTGCCAATAAACAAACCCAATCTAAAATTTGCCGTTTTAGATTGACAGCTCAATCGTTTTTCTGATACTATATTGCCAATAATCAATCTCAGTAATGATTAAACTATGGCAACATGACAGGAGACCAATCGAAAAGAAGAAAACAATTGACAACAAAACAGATTGACTTCAATCTAATTTTTTCGATTGATTATTGGCATCGGCCGTTAATGTGCACTACCAGGCTCGAACGGGCTAGATAGAGACTTGAGAGATTTTATTGGTAGTAGGTATTTCATATGTGAGAGGTTGCCTGGGTAGGTACCACCACAATTTCTTCTTTTCCCGCCAAACAGAAGTGTAAATGCACTGTTGTGTTTCGGTGTCAAGGACACTGTTGCCAGAGTGACTACTGGGCATATTGAGACCTACCATTTTATGTCTCAGGATGGCTAGCGCAGAGGAATGCTAGGCATTGTTTTGTAACTCAAGATATTGTTCGGTTTTGCCACTGTACATGAGCGGTCAAATCCCTTTTTATGAGATAAACGACTTGCCATTCAAAGCAATAAAAAAAAGTTAGAGGTTTTAGCCAATAAATTATTTAACCGTGCTCCATGCATGTATTGAGCACATATTGGTTAGCAACTAAATTCAACGGGTATTAAAACAAATTGAAATTGGAGCTCTTTACTACAATAATTAAAACGATACAATGCAGTGATATTATTATAAAAGGTTGTATCAAATATTCAGGAGCTCTTACAACTTAACTTTATATTTTTAGTCCGTTAATTAATTTTAAATGTTTATTCATTCCTCTTGAATATCATTGGTTCTAATGAAATGGTGCTTGCCGTTGTGATTTAAGTATTTTTAGAGTTTTATTAGTTGTTCCCAGAATTGAGCACTGTTTACTTGTTGACAGTAGTTTACCTCACATCATCCTAGATTAGATTTCTAGGTCAAGCGATAATTTTTTTTGCATGTAACCGGTTTGGACATTCGCCTAAGTTATCTCGGAATAAACTCTAGTCGGCATATTGGATCCAATTTTAATTAAATATCTTACTATGTTTTTCTATTCTTAAAGACGTTACAATAGCACAAAGAGACGTGGGTTTGCGTATTCTAGGCGCCAAACGTCCTTTATGCATGTAAGAATACATAGTCAGGTGAACATGGAGGTAAATCCTCACACAATCTCAAAGCAGTAACATCATTTCGAATATCACGTGTTCTCTTTGTATTGCAATATTGAACCCTTTGTAGATGGATACTCTGGCCTTTGTTTGTGCTAGTGTCGTTCATGTTAAGTTTTTGATTCATCTAATACCTGCTCTCAGGGGCATTATCCTGTGGTTTTACTACACTAGTTATGTTTTGCTCAACTTAATTGGTATTAATGTACATATATGCAACCATTATTATATCCAGGGGTTTTCATTTAACAGATGTTTTTTTATTAATCGTTTATGATTTAGTAAATATAACTTCTGTGCGTGTTGGCAGAGTTTACATAGCACAAATTATTTAATAAACAATATGACATGCAATGTTTCCGCACGATGTTTTCTTTCACCAGTATAGAGCGTGGTAATTGAGTCTCGAAACAAACATGACTCCTAAAATTCTGAGGTGTGCTCAGAGATTTGTACCCTCGACCATCGTGAACTAGATTGCAGCCTACTTCGCAGGCATAGACTCTACCAATTCGTAAATCCACTAACTCCAATCATAATTGTAAGCATTTATAAGTGAGATTAATACATATTTTAATATTGCTTGGGACATTTTGTCATACAAATTTTATTCGTATGAGAAGTTTCTCACTTAACAGAACTTAGAATATATGGAAAACTCTTTGATTCTAATCTATATGTAAGTATTATTTGATGGAAATAAGCACAAGGTAGCAATGAAATGTTGGAGATGATATACAGACCCATCCTCCATGTGAGACTACCCATGAGCCAGGTTCCTCGTGCAGGAGATCAGCTATGGCAGCGGCAGGTGCTGCGACCAGCTCCAGAGCGGGTTCGTCGTCAGCCGCCTCCGCCGCTTCCCGAGCCAACGCTCCGCAAATACAGTACACTGCGGCTATCTGGAAATAAAATTATATTTCGATGTGTGATTTAGCTGACAGATCAAATTGAAGCTGACAGTCATGCTCAGTAGAGAAAACTGATAAGGTAAGGCAGGACAAGGCAAATATATACACGGTTGTTGTCATTCCTCAAATCAACGGGCTATATCTACTTAATAAAATCAGAGTCATAACTTTTGCCCTTTTGCCCGTGTGAGGTGATTTTTTTTATAAGAGCTCAGACACGAGGAAACATCTTTATGTATGTAGGTATGTATCGCTAGACATGCCAACAGAAAATAAACATTCAAGGTATCTTTTGTTTTTATTTTCATTTAAAAAATCTATTGTTGTTTCCTGTAAAATATACGAATTAGGACAGCATCAGGTCGTAGAATCGTTGATGGCAGGTCATACAATTCTGCTATGTCCTCGGACGCTTCGCATAAGACATTAAGTTTAGGCTTTTACGCCTTCGACAGACAAGATAAAGATTATCCTTCTTTGCAAGACATTACGGAGTTTTTAACGTTCATTGAAATTCGCAGATCATTTGTACATTCATTTTTTTTAAAGTATGTGAACTTAAAATGGTAATACTGCTCAAAATATTATTTATTCTAAAATTATGTTATAACGCCAAAATACAATAATACATGCTACAAAGGGATAGAGTACTTTGCAGAGCTGTTTAATGGTTTTCTAGAAGTAGTAAATTTTAGTATGCACTTTGTACGTAAATTTTAATATTATGTTATTTGAATAGTTCTAAAATGCATTTATTATAATAGATATATTACATTTTTTTTTAATATTTTGATACACCAACGAGATTGAATCAAATTACCATTTGTATAGATAAATAAGACTTTGGCGGATGAAGACAAAGAAATTCCAACTTACTAATATATTGTTTAATTGGGGCCAAAATAAATATAATCTATTTTTAAGTACGTATTTAAATCTGTGCCTGCCTTTCAAAACGCTGCATAACGTAGTGATTTATATTCTCTTTGCAAGCAATCATTACCATCATTGACAATGGCGTAGGTTCAAAGAAGCATGTTTGTCTGTCTAATTGGATAATTGAGTTTTAATCCATAGTTACAGCTTACAGGTATGTATAGTGAGTGAGTTTTCGCAGAAGTTTGCTTTCATAAAATTATTCTACAAAAGGTGCTTTTTCAATTAAATAAAAATAAATAGCTTTTCATTCGAAAAATGCGAAAGGATTTTTTTGAATAACGTTTCGGTATGCATAACAGATTTAATTTATTTTCGATCCAATTTTTTTGCTTTTGAAAAGAGCAGCTCTTTTCTTAAAGGTCGCAACGCTCTTAACATGGCAATGGTCTCGTGAGTACTAATGGGTTGCAGTAATCAATTACCATTAGCTTTTTTCGTTGGAAAATCGCCTCAACTAGATTTTTTTAAATTGATAATGTAGCTGCACAGTACAAGAAGATAAATGTGATGTCCAGAAAGTGTACCAATAGACAGCAAATTATCATCTCTTGCCACTGGACACAAATATGCCTCCTAACTGACACATTTAATGATGATAGTAATAAATTTATTTATTTCATCATTAAAATAGCTGTAATCATGTTCTTATGATTAATTGAAGATTGTTATGTATTAATTCAAAATATAACATTCATTTGGCTATGTCTGTGGTATCCAAACTAAGCTTTGCGAATAAAGTGACGATCAACGACTTATGATATTCATTGTTGACTTGATAATATGGACTTGGAACAATTTGCTAAGGTTTCTGTATGTCTGTGATTGCAAGTTTATATGTGTGCACCTGTGTTTGTGTGAGTATGCATGTGTGCACCTGTGTTTGTGTGAGTATGCATGTGTATCCGTGTGTATGTGTGTGTGTGAGAGAGAGAGTGATTATCGAAGCTTACCTTTGACCAGGTAATGTTCTCCCGGGTGATTCGTCTTGCCAGGGCGAGAGCGAGCTCCGCTAAGGCAGTGTCTGACCGGAGCATGGCGGAGGGCGCCCGCGTGGCTTGCCTGGCGACGTGTCGGAAGGCGTCTGGTCGCTTCCTCTCGAGCGCTGCGCACAGCGCCCGCAGAGCGGCCAACACCCCCGTGTCTGTGTTGCATATAGCCTCTTCTCCGCATTCAGTCTCAATCATTCGTTGTAGACGTTTCATAACTATCTGCTGTTAAAATATATTAGCGGTGAATTACATGTACTGTACAATAGTCTAAGATCCCGCCATACATCGACCTTCACCGAGATGTTTATTTGATGAAACCTATTTTATATGCAATTTAATATGTCAATAAATATATTGTATATGGGTTGCCTTGCAAATTTCAGTCCAGAATACGATTAATTAATTATTAAAATAAAAAAAAAAATTTTACACATTTCACCTGTTTGATTATTAAACAAATTCTATACCAATCGAAAGTATGAAACCCATAGAATATGTAAACGTTAGGTTGCCAATTTTTTTCCGGTCACAACCCTCAGGTTGCCAGGTATAAACAGGTAAATCGCTACTAGCATTTTGCGCCGGTCTGATTATTGAATGGAAATTAAATGAAAATAAAGATCATTTTATTATGAACACGGTGGTATAGGGTTGCCTGCGAAAAATCAGTCCCGAATTGCGGTTGTCGAATTTAGAAAAGTGAAATATTGCTCCGAGTGACACAGCATAGCAGCTGTTCGAAGTCCGCTCATAAAGAAAGAGGGTGCGCATGCTATTTATTCTTGAGAATGAAAAGGACAGCGATAGACTCGTATATGCTGTGTTCTGTGTTACCTGGCAACCTGAGGGTTGTGACCGGAAAAAAATAGGCAACCTAACGTTTACATATTCTATGGGTTTCATACTTTCGATTGGTATAGAATTTGTTTAATAATCAAACAGGTGAAATGTGTAAAAAATATTTTTTTTTAATAATTAATTAATCGTATTCTGGACTGAAATTTGCAAGGCAACCCATATACAATATATTTATTGACATATTAAATTGCATATAAAATAGGTTTCATCAAATAAACATCTCGGTGAAGGTCGATGTATGGCGGGATCCTATACTACAATTGACAGAAAAATATCGGGAATATTCCACTCTGAAACTCGCTTTTCAAATTCATAATCAACAGCGGTACGAATTTTATTGACGATTATGAAGTGGAAATCTATTAGAATATTTAACCCGCAAAGAAATTGATCAAACAGTAAAATGAATTTCCTCCGACGCAAATACTATAAACAAGAAGGGTAACGACCCCTGGTGACAAGACTTTTTAATCCGCTGATAGATCCGGCTGTAAAGAACTACGAATAATCATTAAACGGAATCTATTACGTGTGTATACTTGATTCCAAAACGAATTTATAATGTAATCCACCAACCTGCATTAGGCCAGCGTATCGGACTATAGGGCCAAACCACACTTAATGGTACTCTCGATTGTAGAGGAGGCCCGTGCCCTGCAGTGCTACGTATATGGACTAATACAGATACAGAAAATTATTACCTTTTTTGAACAGAAACTTGATCGTCGTATCTGCGTTTTTATGTACTGCAGACATAGCGCGCGTCCTTGCCGCACAATCTGTGGCTTGACATGGGTGGGAGTGGCGAGGCACCAGCCGATGGTGGCGGAGAGTCGGCGGGATACAGCAGCAGCGGCCGCACTAGACACCATCGTACTAAACCGCCGTTTAGTTCGATCGAGAGGTGACAGAGATCGGGTGGGCGAGCTGCGCAAATCTGCGTAAAATCGGGAAAATACCATGATACATCATGATTGACCCTTCCGCTCACATTTATCCACTGCTGAACAGGCCTAGGCTTTTTCTTTATCCCGCAACATTTTTCGGTTCTACGCCAACATTTATAACTATTGTTATAATTTTAAGAAATGCTTTAGTTAACATTGAATGATAATATCCTTCAAGCGAAACCTGTAGCATACACTCATCAAAATTGATAATTTTGTAGGATATCCTTGAAACGTATTTATAATTCTGTGTTTATAATACTCACAAAGACGTATCGCAGAAATTGCTAATATTATATAATATCTATATTGATAGAAATAATTCAAATATTTCGTAACAATATTTCCTTTGTAAATCTAGCACTAGAAATGACGTCACTCCAATGATAAAAAATGTAGTTCGCAATGCCCTCTACATTTTTTATTGATTTTTTTTCCTATAACCATAAGTTTCCAAGAAAAATGCATTTCAATTTTTTTTATTCATTTTTTGAATTTCTCAAAATCAGCAAACAGCGCGACCTTTTTAATTTTTCTGTGACCTCTTGACATGCCCCCTACCGATTCATTATGTTAAATAAGGGTAGGTCTTTATTCGGAGGGCAATTAATTATTCCTTACATATTGACTGAACTATAACATTCTGTTTATTTATGTGCCTGTTTACTCTGTCGTCTAAGTCAGAACAATTTTAATAAGTATCGACAATAGAGGCAGTTTTATGATAGCCTACTATTTCAATTTGCATGATATGCATGAATATTATAAAGAGAAGATTATAACATTATTATTATACCTAATTTATACAGTAACAAACGTACTGGTTTTTTATGTGGAATTTACTATTTTTAAAGTCTTAGACGTAATATTTGTTTGTTGTGCTTATTTGAAAACTTACTTCATATTGTGTATAAGCTTGAAACTTATCACAACAAATATAAATATCATGATTAATGATATATATACGCGCGAAATTAATAACACATCTTGATTGCTATATTTAGAAAGCGTTCCCAAAAATAGACCAAACACGTAAAGATTAATTAGACCGCCATTAGACATGCTTTGATTGGTTCATTAATTTATTAAAATTGTAAGTAAAGTGACTTACTGGGCATTCCATCGGAGACTCCATGTAGAGCTGTGAGCGGCGTGCTAAGTTTCCTGCGCACGCGCAATGTCGGTGTGAATTCGTCATCTTCTTCGCCATCGGGTGGAGTAACATGTATGGCGATGCTGTTGCTCTCTTGATGTTTTTTGCCATCTAGTTGCCATCTTGTATCTGTTAATGGCCCTATCTGGTAAATTGAAAGTCTCATCTTATTAATGTGTTACGTATCAATAGACTGAAAACGGAGGAATCGGAGTAAAGTAACTTTTCAAAGTCACAAATGTATTCATCGATTGCTATGAAATAAATTTATTTATGTTTTCTTAATAGTTATATACAAAATAATATAATGCAGTAGTGTATTGCTGAACATAGGTCTTTTTCAAACGTTTTAATGTTGGAAGCCAATATTTGCCATACTTTGCAAGCGGGTTGGCGAGTCCAGAGCATCTCGCGCTGATGACACTGTATGTCATCAGCCTATTATTTGACTATGCTATCTTAATGTTGCTTACTCTACCGCCGGCCGCCACCATAGGTTCGACAGTTTAACTACGACCAGGTGAAGTTGGCTTAGGCCTCGCCAGGTTTCAAAATTTTCAAATTATTTGGTGTTTAAAAAAAATCGCACTCAGGCAAAGCCATGCCACCTGCCTAGTCTTAGGTAAGCCGTTTCCTTGTAATGGTTTGTTCAAAATTGCGAAGGTCTTGACATTACGTAAACATATTATTCAAATGCCATGCCGGTTTAAAGCAAAACTACTATAAATCCATGTTACGAAGGAAGGTCCCCATCGTAAATCAAAAAAGGACTACAGGTAGGGTGGACATAAATTAACTGTATACACCTGAATGAAATTTCATCAGAATATACTTATATTAATATGTAAATTACATGCCAATAATGGTATTTTATTATAATTCGATTAGATTTTTTATCGGCTAAACCAGTGATTTATTTAAACTTTTGTAGAAACCATTTTGGTAGTTCGAGTACATTAATCTTAATAACACAAATCGGTATCTACTCCCTAAACAATTCATAATGGTAATTATTTTTAATACATTTTCATTTATTGGCCTCAATAAAGGTAAGCCATTAGTTAGCAAAGTTAGACAAATGTCTAGTTGCTTTTAACATTCATGAATGGGACTCGTGGAACAGCTGGATTGTAAAGTATTGCGAACGAGTCACATGATGGGATTTGCGGAGCTTACGCGGATACAGAACAACGCAGTAACAATAAAACCGATATATGTAGGAGACGCAACGGGATGGATTCTGTCAGCAATAAAAATATGTTTCCTTTTTTCGAGTTGGTATAGTTTGTTTTGTACCTAATATTTTTAACATAGTGATTCTGAATAATTAAATGGTATGTAAGAGTCCGTCAACCCGCACTAGGTCAGCATGATGGACTATATGACCTCACCCCTCTCAATCGTACTGTCGATTGTAGAGGAGGCCCGTGCCCTGCAGTGGCACGTATTTGGGCTGATATAGTACAGTACAATACTGTGATATTTTTATAAGAACGGGTTTATTATTATGTATGATATTAGCTAAATATTCAAACTTACGTAAGCTCTCGTATATGTATATCTCTGCTGAAGTTTAGGTAGATATTTCATTAAAATCACATTTGATAGGGAGTGAACAGAGTGTATGTCAACATTATAATTTTCAGATTGAGGATTTCACTAGTGGATCGCTGTAATTATCTTGTTTACTTACTTCAACAACTTAGTTTGAAAAATATTTAAGGCCCGGTTGCGTAAACTAACTTTGACGATAACTTTAATGTTGCCAATGTCATCGTCTTTAATTTGAGAGTTCAAATCCAAATGGATTGATATTTTCAAAGTCAGTTAGAGGTAAAGTTACTTTGTGCAATTGGGTCTAAAAATAGCAATGTCAGACGATCAGCCACAGCCACAAGTCAATATTTAATTTATTATTTTGAATAAAAATATTTTCAGCAGGTAAACAATCGATAGAGTAACTGTAGTATGCACACAACACTTCCTTATTTGTTCAAATAAGAGACACTAAGGATCTAATCTATACGATAAATACTGGAGCAGATTCTTTCCATTGTACTATTCTGTACCAACAGCTGACGAGGATTTCACCCGGGACTTATATTACGAATATTTTCACAAACGTTTGTGTGCACGATTTATTTCATCATGCGAAATCATGTTTAATGGTAAGCTTACATTCATCATTTATTAAAATTATTATTTGCACAATGTAAATCGTGAAAAAGTTAAAATAAGATTCTTATGCTCAATTTTTTAATCAAATAAAATAATTACATGACATTTATCTCAAACTTATTGTCAATTTTGGGACTTAAGTTTAATCACTACATAGTATAATATCTTATAAAGTAAAGGAGGGTAATAAGCACTGGCACTTTTGTCGGTCTTGGATGCTGACGTGCCTTATATCAGATCTTGTATATTATATTCATCGTACATGCTAAACGCAGGCAGCTAAGAGTTCGACTATACTGAAACATTTGTTAAATAGAAAAGCTTGTTTTGCATGTAGATGTTCTGGGACCGCAGACAGTATTTTTACACCCACGGTGTATTACACGTGTCTCAGGGACACTTCGGTGGGTCTATTTATTTACGGTCGTCGACACGTGGAAACCCTGTGTGCCAATTTTGGTATAACGTCACCGAAGCTGCAGGGAAATATTAGTTAAAAATAAAGCCAGGCGATGTAGTAATGCAGCTGTAATACAAATATATATATACCAGTATCCTCGATACGTATATTTTTCTGATTTTTGTAAATACTTAGCTATTAGAAAGAAAGGAAAGGAAAGAAAAAATATTGACACCATTACACGATTACAGCACACTTACAGAAGGTGAATAAAATGAATAAACAAAGGGAGACAATTAAAGCATAAAAAAACTTATTGAATATTGATATAAGAACATTCTTTCGCAAACTTGCCAAAAGGATACTATCTCAGCATTATATCTGTATTGTCATTGGAGTAACAACACAGGACATTAGACAACTACCAAAGGATATATCCGCATACATTGATGCCTTTTACAATACTGTAAATGGTGTGTCAAGTCCGTCAACCCGGAATTGGTTAATGTGATGGAATGCGGCTTAAATCCTCTCAGTGAAACTGTCGATTGTAGAGTACTTCTGTACTTATTCCTTGACACATAAGGGTGGGTATTTAAAAATACATTTTGGTTTGTCGTAGTGTAGGTATACGGTAGTTCTGGGCGGTATAATTTGAACAAAATAAACATCTAGTTCAAGGGTAAGTGTTGGTAGATTGAAGTTTTAAGCTGTATTTTGAGAATCACAAAAATAGCGAAAAGTTTTGCGATACCAATGTATTAGTGGTTCTTAAGGACTACCAGCCTTGGAAGCATCCTAAAAGGTCGTCAGAGCTATGGCGAGGCTACCCTATGTATGTTTTATTTATACAGAAAAAATTTCATTAATTTCCATTTCTGTACTTTATAAATGTACAACCGGACAAGTGAATCAACTAGGTGGTCAAAGGCTACACAGATTTTTTGTCAAATGTTGTCGTGACTAAAAGGTTAAGAACTACTGCATTAGATCGATGTTTATCCTCTTAGTAGAAGTAAGGAGCAGTGCTTGAAACTCGAGAGGACCTACGGAGTGCTTGCTTAATAGGATTATATACATTAAACATCGATATTTGGATTTATCATTTTTTTTGTATTTTATAAGTATATTTGAACAATTCGTTATTTTTTTTATGTATTAGTGTGGAACAATGCAAACAACAAAAACTAGTTACTTAAAATCTACAGCATATTATCGTCCATGCTCGTGGATGCGTTGCTAGCGTCTCAAAATGGGAGGGAAACAGTGTGGAAAGGGAAGGGGGGTAGAAATGAGCATTTGACTTTAGGCAATTTCAATCAGTGAATAAAAGTAAGTGGTTAAGCTGTAAGGTGTATGAAATGTTTATTTTGTTTATTTTTTGTTTATTTTCTATGAGATGCTGTTTGAATTGAACAGGTGCTTAGAGTCGGTGGATTCTGGATGGTGATCCACAGTAGTTCTAGGTTTCAATCGGTGGTTACAATAATGTGACTCTTCCGCTCTTATAAAACTTAAATAAGTAACTACTTATCGGAAAGAATAGCATCGCTGTGTATTTAATTCGCATGGTTTTATAAATTGAAAATAATCAAGTGTTTGAATTTAATGTAAATAAGCATAAATGAATAATTCATAAAATAATATAACTCAAGCTCCCACATTCACGCATGCATCGTCACCGAAAGTACAATTTTCTGCTCAATATATAAACTAAGGAACGTGTTCTGACTCCGAATAAAAGAAATATGTTACGCGCCATTTGATTGCCACCAAAACAGTTAAATTTTATTCAAGTACATTCAATCTATTTTTGATTATCATAAGATCAGTATACATTTTTCTCTGCTGAATCATGCGTATAAAAGTAAAAAGAAGAAAATCGGGTTTCAAAGGGATTCTTTATTTTTATATAACGGCGCGGCTCGGCTCCGCTGTAAAATACTCTTTTTCAAAATAGTTTAGTAGTACACATAGTCATCTATGTTTATCAGGGATAATGTAGGAATCTAGTGGAGAAATAATTTTTCAAATGTCCAGTAGTTTTAGACCCATTGTAAACAATCAAATCTTTACTCTGTACAGTATTTTATATAATAAAGTTCATTGTAAAATTAATCCATTTATAACAAAAATTTCAATTATAGTGTAGGAATTGCTTATCTACAATGTAAAAATATATTTCAAAAACTAATATATAGAAATACATATTATCAAACCTTTAAGTCGTTATAGAGATGGTTCACACGTAAATTAACTATTTTTGTTGCCAGAATAGTAAATAATAGGCCCTGCGCAGACGGCACACTTTTTGTGCGATCGAGTCTGCGGCGCACAAAAAGTCTGCATGGCGCGCAAAAAGTCAGTCGCGGATTTTTCACAGACTCAACGCACACGACGCACATCTTCGATCATTTTGTCGGCAGAGCTGTAGGGACGTAGACGCTATGGAAATCGTGCAGAGATCGCGAAGTATTATTTTGTACATGAAGTACAGAAAAAGAAAAAGAAATAGAGAATTTTGGGTACATCCTATACTTTCGGAAAGATTACTGAAGGGACAGTTCCATACTAAACATTCAATTCTGAAACAACATCCGGCAAATTTTTTCAAATTTTATAAAATGTCTGTTCCTAAATTTGATGAGTTGCTATTTATTTTATCATGATTTTGGTTAGGTTAATTAATCATGGTTATTTTTTTTATCATGATATTCTGCCTTAGAAGTATCATAAATTGCTGGTCTCTTTTGTATTTATTGAATTAACATAGTTACATCGACCTCTGGCGCCATGATAATAATAGATCGCGTGCGTTACGTCCACCCACCCCTAGCAAATGCAGATTGCCGACTAAAGAGTGCGCCGTCTGCGTTAGCGCGCGTTGAAGCAAACGTTCAATTTTTTTCACACACTTTTTGTGCGGAGCGGCGCGCCGCGGCGCGGTGCGGTCTGCCCGAATTACACGGATTTTTTGTGCGCCGGACTTTTTGCGCGTCGTGTGCGTTACTGCATATAATTGCATAGGTTCTATTTTCACAGACTAAAAAGTGCGTCACGGATAGTCTGTCGTCTGCGCAGGGCCATAATTGCGTAAAAAAACCACCTGACTATTTCTTAATAAATATTGTATTTTGTTTATTACACCTCATTCAGCATTCTTTTCACCAGTGGGTCACGGTGACAAGTTGGTACTCGTGATCAAAAAATAATATAATAATTATTATATTTAAAGAGCGTGCATTAATCATTATTTTCTATGACATTAGATTTGAATTAGTTCTTTGGCTAATGATTTATTATTCAATATCAAGTAGCAAATTACATCTTCGAAAATAATTTTATTCAGGAAGGTTGTTTTGTATTTGTCCACCTACTGAAACAAAACGGTCGGACGATGACTTGTAAAGATATTCACCAGATGTTAGAAAAACTATCCATGCTACTTATAAATATGGTAACAGTGCAAACTTTCCCTCCGTTATCGTCTATCTTTGGATTTGTTCGTACAATTTATTGTTGTTTTGGTGAGGAAATATTTTGGGCTTAGTTAGATTGTTTTTGTTTCCTTTCCAAATGTATTTTTAAAACCAATTCTTGTTTTAAATTAGCATTGAATTCAAATTTGTTTTCAGAAAATATAAATTATGTTGCTTCAACATTTTATAAAATTTGTAATTGCTTGGATTTTAAAATATTTAAAATATCTTTTGATATAAGACTTCATTAATTTGTCGTTTACGTCAGGTTAAATGGGTGCGATTAAAACATTGAGTCGTGTAGTTACTAAATAACGTCACAAACACAAATAGGAATTAACAGTCCAAAATCCAAACTATGAACGTAGTATCCGATTACCAATTTAGTCAAAGGCCAGTTACTGTCTCATTAAATTATTGATCTTCGAATGATAACTTTGTGTAGGCTTTTCTACATTTTGGGGGCAAACGAGCATACGGTTGACCTGATGGTAATAAGTTCCCTTATAATGTAAGGAGTCATTGTCACTTTCTATTCAGTCAGGACCAAGAAGCTTTTTATTTGCAATGAATGGCGAGACGAGCATATCATTTACCTACAGATGGTAAGCCAAGCGAACGCTCATGGACAGTAGAAAATCTAACATCATATCATAAATTACAAAGCAATGTTTGGCATTTCACTGCGTACGCCATCCTGAGACATAAGGTGATAAGCCTCAATTTGACCAGAAGTTACCGAATCCCAACCAGCCAGCCCGCTCGTATCGTACACGCTACGTTATTATTAAATTCATTAAATTAAACTTGGAAATGCAATCTACAAAGACAGCATAATTGTGTGGAATGGCCAAACATAATTGTACTACGTGGGCGACGGTACCCTTACCATTATGTTAGCAATTATTTCGCTAAAACAGTTTTACAATAAAACTGGAACCGCATGGAGCTATCTCAATTTAGAAGAGTCTAACCATGTTCACTTTAGCGTGTATGCAACCCGCTGGTTTACGACGACTCGAACAAGGGACAGCACTTAGATCCCGTTCATCGAGGTACGAAACAATTAAACTCCAAAGATAAAAAGTTAGGCGAGATAGGAAACTTCTGTTGTTCATATGATGACATTTTGGAAATATTACTGTAAGATTAAACAATAATGTAACTTGTAGTAGTTATCTTTATGTGTGGTCCCTCTGAAAATAGTATGTCGTTTTAGTATCATTTACTTCATTACGTGATATATCCACATTGTAATAGTACTGATGGAAATATAAACTATTGCCTATTTCCAACAAAAATCCCGAAATAAATGTTTTATTTCTATTGTGAACATTATGTAAATACGAGTGCCTAACAGTCGAATAATTATCGCGACCTGACATTCAAATAGCTTAATACCATGAAACAAGAGGTATTAAGGCCTCGCAAACACTTAGATTTAATACAAACATAAACAATTTTGGGAGTATCTATTTCATGGCAACAATTCATATACGTTCGCTGAACCTGAAACATTGAAATATTTGTAAGCCGAGCTCAATATTATCATTTTTATGTGAGTGCTTGTTTAGTTGCACCCCTACAGGTGGAGGTATACCGAAAATGTGGTGTGATTAAGAGGCAGTCGCTTCCAAGAGGCTAATGACGAAATCCTTGGGGGAGGCCTATGGTCGGTAGTGGACATTCTTATCCTGAAGATGATATTGGACGCTGACTCAATAATAGACAAAAAAAAAATTGTTGGTAGGTCTCTCATATATTAGAGGTCGACTGGGTAGGTACCACCGCAATGTCTATTTCTCCCGCCAACAGCAGCGTAAATGCAATGTTGAGTTCCAGATTGAAGGACATTGTAGCCAGAGTAACTACAGGACATATTGAGACTTAACATCTTATGTATCAGCCATCAGGATGGCAAGCGCAGTGGAATGCCAGGCATTGCTTTGTAATTCATGGTACTGTCTGGTTTTGCTACTGTCCTTGAGCGGTCGTATCGTTTACCGTCGGGCGAATGGCATGCTTGTCTCACCATTCATTGATACAAAAAAAATCTATTTCAAACGATTGACATTAGAAAACAATCCTGGCTGAGGCTGAATATCCTTCGGGGATGATAAAGTTCTACATTGTTTATTTTAACGTGGCTGCTCTCAATTAAGGATTAAAAATGACCAAAATCCACTTATGGTTTCCACTTCATTATTTTTACACTTCAGTACAATGAGATTCAACCGCAACCGCGTATTTTTCGTATTTGTACAGCGATATAAAGTAAATTATCGGAAAAGCCAAAATGATGTACAAATTGAATTGGTTTGCATACAGTGGCGTATAAAAACGTATGGGAGCACAGTAATATCGCTTACAATGTCAATTTTATGGATGGCCAGCCAATTTGTTTCACTTATCGATACGAAATTTTATACGCTTCGTCGGAAGAGATTTTTAAAATTAAAAAGATGCATTTGTAATAAACTAACTTCAGCTAGCCACATATAATCTAATGTTTTATCAATATCGCTCCATTTTTGTACTCGCCTATCTTTCGTGATAAAAGTGTTAGCATTTTAAATATTTGCTCAATTTTGGCCCAGTTGCGGTAACATTTAAAAATAATGTGACGGAAAATGGAATTGTTTACAAAGTCCTTTCTTTTACTGCCTCGGTGGCGTAGTTGTACTAAGGTACGGTAACAAAGCTGAGATCTCGGGTTCGAATCCCGGGTTGGGCAAAGTGATATTGGATTTTTCTATTCATTATTAGCCCAGAGTCAGGAATTTGTGCCCGATATGGCGATAGGCTCGCCACCTATCACATCGTGGGACGGAACATACAAGGCGAAATGTGGGTGTCCTGGCACCTCTGCCTACCCCTTCTGGGAAAAAGGCGTGAGTTTATGTATGTATGTATGTACTTTCTTTTAGCATCCAAATTGTTTCTATTAAAGTCTGTAACTAGGTAGGGGACGAACAAAAATGAAACGGCAGTTGTATCGTCGGTGGAGCTAGTTTAATATTGCAGGAAAAACATCGGATGGTGTAACCCACTCGAGTTGCCAATGACCGTGAGTGCAGCCGCGGTTGTAATGTTAATTTAACAACTCAATGTTACTGATAACTTTCATGCCGCCAGAATACTAAATCGAGAAGCGGGTTGAGGAAAGTAGCAGGCTAATCTACGAACAAGTTACTCGCATAGTGCATCATGGCTCTACATCTGCAGTCAAGATTGCATGATTTGAGTATCCACAGTGATTGCATTTGTAGGTATATTAAGAACACTTATCTTGTGTAGAAATATAATTAACAATGCAACATTAAATTAAAGTGCAGAACAGATTTGAGCAACATTTGTAGTTGTTGGATGAATTAATTATCCTGTTAAGCTTCAATTAGATTTAGTAGACACCGCAATGGTAAAGCGAATTTGTGTGGCGTTCACTTTAATTGCTGCTACAATTTAACGTCACAAAGCAAACATAACGGATGAGTTTTGTATATAGGACATGTCTGTTTTTTCCATTTTTCCGAAACCTTTAATGGCCATTATCGGGAGTTGTTAAGGCGTTATCTTCGATAGCGCGTTATCAAACGATAGTGAATAATAATGTGAAAGTTAATATACCGTGTTATATACTGTCACTTTGAAAGCTAATGTGAAGGCTTGCTTCCAAATAACATTATGTAGATTGTATTTTTCATGAATAGGTAAACTATGCATAAAGTTATCTTCGACCGTAGGCATCCAATATTTAAGGTAGTTTGTTTAATGGCCCATTTATTTTACTATGTTTAAAACGAAAAGCTATGTATTTAGGTAATTCGTCCATAATGCTTTGAAGGACCATTTTATCATGAAGAATTTGCATTCAAAGGCCTTTTTACGAAATCGTGTTAGTTAATAGTTCATGACAAATGTATGCAGTATATTTGGCCGACGAACATTTTTTCTGCAAATGTAATACCTCGTTCATAGAATGGATTCGTGTATTACGTCCATATTGTATTTTGGCAGCGTTCCAAAAAAAATAATAAAGCCGAGAGTGAGCATGCAGGTGACCTGAAGTGCATAGCGACTGACGATTTATCATCGTCAATCTCGTACACCAGTTCATTCTATACACAGATTTGAGAGAACATACGTCAATCAATTCAGAATTAAACTGAATATTAATATGATAAAGATAAAAGTATTGATTTTTGTGGCGTTGTTGGTTAAGACACCGGCTGAGAAACAAGGAGCCCCGGGAACGATCGCTGCGCGGAGAAAAATGATAGTGTGATTCACAAGTATTTGTTTAGGTCTGAATGTTAGTGGGACCGAAGGGCCTTTCGAAGTTTCTTATACTTACTTATATTTATATACTTATAGTTTCTTATGCTTGGATATTAAAATCTACGCAACAGATTTTGATGCAGATTTTTTACAAGATAAAGTGATTCAAGAGGAATCTTTATACGTATAAAATATATACAGGATGTCCCCTACCGATATACAGGGTCTGTAAGAAAAATAACATGTATCTGGTGTGGAGCGGAATCAAAAACTACACCCAGGCGAAAATGGCACGGGACGCTAGTAATGTATAATTAGGATTTTCTGTATAAATGTTGGTATTTCTTTTAATTATTAAAACATCTTGATACAGGTACTTTGGGGAAAATTAGCAAACCATTTTATAAGTAAGAACGATGAGTTCTTTAAGATGCGAGTCATGATGTGACTACAAGAGGCGCGACTTAATAGAAGTCGAGAAATAATTTACATGAATAATCTAGTCGACTGATTTCTTGGTAATTATTAACAAAATGATATAACAAGGTGGGAAACTTGAAAATATATTCTACAAGATTCTTGGAAAATCAATAAGTCGACTCTTTGGTCTTGTGGGAGTGAATGGAAGTGGTAACGAACAAGCTCAGATAACTTTTGAGAACAATAGTGGTACGCCACATCACATGTAGAAGGTATCTTTTGAGAGGTGGGACGTATAAAGTGTGATATTTGTGTAAAATATTACCTACATCCATGCCTACATAAACTCTCGCTTTTTGTCATAAAAGGTGGGTAAACGTGCTACCAGGATATCCACGTTTCGCCTAGCATGTTCGTCCTGCAAGGTCAGCTCATCGCCATATCAGCCACAAATTCGTAAAATATCCGTATTACTATTTCACCCAAAATTACATAGACATATTTATAAAATTAAATAATATTCTATTCCTAATAGTTTAAATTTAGATTCGCTGAATTCACATTTCACTGCTTTGCCCAAATTTGATAGGGCTACTAAAAATAAAACAATTCAAGACCTTTCTTCTTTTTTTTTTTTTTTTTTTTTTTTTTTTCTCGCGGGGAAAATCCCTTTACGGACCATCCCACCCCCGAAGGGGCGAGGGTGTGTCGGACTCACCGGCGCCTTCCGAGCCCAGCAAGATGTTGTGCCGCCCGTGGATGTGGACGGGCGGCCGCTGGGTCGGGTCCCTACCACAATACGCGCCGAAATACCGACTAAAAACCCCGAGTCGGCCACCATCGGTGCACTTGAGAGACGGCCCCGGGATACCGATGAACGGACGCGCCAAGACCGCCTCTTTGTGCACCGCCGCTTAGCGACGCGGCATGAGACGCTTGTAGCGTCACGTCTCGGGGGCCGCCAAGGTAGGGACGGCGGCCCCGCGTGGCCTCTGCGGCGCCGGGTTAGTTGTTGTCCCGGCGCCTCCTACGTCTCCTGTGGCGACGAGCGGGATCGGTCTGCTCCCGATCCCGCTCAGCGCTCTCCTTCTGCGACATGACACGTTCGCAGAAGGAGAGCATGGCTCGCCACGAACTCCGGCTGCCGACCATGGCGGCGACCACGGCCGGCAGCGAAAGGTCTCTTCCGACGACCGCGATGAGAGCGCTGCGCTCCTCGTCCCAGGCTGGGCACTCCTCTAGCGTGTGCTGGGCCGTGTCCTCACGGCAGTTGCCACAATGGTGGCACACGGCGGACTCCTCCGCTCCGGCTATGCGACACAGGTACGCACCGAAGCAGCCGTGCCCGGTGAGCACCTGCGTCAAAGACCTTTCTTCTATTCCAACTCCTAATTATCCTCAATTTGTCTTTAGTCAATTCTCTGATTGTGATGTTAAAAAGAGCATTTTATCTATCTCGTCCAATGCATCTGGGATTGATTGCATTAGTCGCAGTATGATCTTGCCTGTCCTTGACGAAATTCTCCATATCCTTTGTCATATTCTAAATTTTTCCTTATCCAACTCAGCTTTCCCTTCCTTGTGGAAGGAGGCCGAAGTAATTCCTATTCCCCAAAAACCTAATCCTGTATCTTTCTCTGAATATCGCCCTATATCCATTCTCCCCTTCCTTTCCAAAGTCCTGGAAAATCTTGTTCATCAACAATTATGCTCCTTTCTAACTCGTTATAATCTCCTTAATCCTTTCCAGTCTGGATTTCGTCATGGACAGAGTACCACTACTTCACTAGTTCATATCACGGATGACATCAGAGCTGCGATGGAGAATGGCAAGCTAACGATTCTAGCTCTGCTAGACTTTAGCAATGCCTTCAACACCGTTGACTTTGATGTCTTGCTGACTACACTGTGCTCTATTATCATATCTCCAATGGTAATTGACTGGTTTCGTAGTTACCTGACGGGCCGCCCCCAGCGGATTCGTGTTGAAAACTCAGTATCTTCGTGGTGCGACACACTTACTGGCGTCCCTCAGGGCGGCGTTTTATCTCTCTTACTCTTCGCTGTTTTTATTAATTCAATATCAAAAAATCTGATTTCTTCCTACCATCTGTATGCCATCTGCATACATTTACAAATATATTATCATGCTCCTGTGGGCATGGTGACGGAGGCTATTAATTCCATCAACAAGGATCTTGAGAGTATCAGCAGATGGAGTAAGTCTCACGGGCTATTAGTCAACCCTGCTAAGTCCCAATTCATTGTTGTCGGCAGCTCCAGATTGATATCTAAATTAGATACGGATCAATTACCCCAAATTCTGTTTGATGGTTGTGCTATTCAAATTAGTGATACTGTTAAGAATTTGGGTGTAATCATCGACCAAAACCTATCCTGGGGTCCCCAGCTGCAACAAGTAAGTCGCAAATTGTTTGCTGCAGCGGGGTCCTTGCGGAGATTGCGGAATTTTCTACCGATTTCCAGGAAATTCGCACTGGTTCTCTTCTTTTTCCCCTCCTTGATTATGCTGATGCTAGCTACCTCGACATCACCGAAGCCCAAATGGAAAAACTTGAGAGACTTCAGAATTTCTGCATTAGATTCATATTTGGTCTTCGCAAATATGACCATGTTTCCGAATTTCGTGTCAAACTCAAGTGGCTATCAATACGTTTTCGCCGTAATACTCGAATTTTTTCCCTTTTATATGGTATCCATCTGCTTGCGCCGAGTACTGGAATTTTTTGGCCATATAGCTAGGAAGGACGGAGATAACTTGGAACAACTGATGATTACTGGCAAAGTCGACGGTAAACGTCCGAGAGGCAGATGTCCCATCAGATGGTCGGACCAAGTCAGCTCGACCCTTGGCGTCAAGTTTCACGCTGCGCTCCACTACGCCAAGGATAGGAAAAGGTGGCGCAGCATAATCCGGTCAAGGATTGCTCCATGTTCAGGGGATCACGACCCTCAGCAATGAGGAAAACGATGCGAGGAGGAGGAGGAGGATATGGTATCTTGTTCAATCCCTCCAGCCCCCACTATCTTAAAAACCGTTTTAATTTCCTAGGTCAAACTCATGCACGAACTCTTAGATCAACAGAGAATTTGATACTAGACATTCCCAAGCACAGCACATCATTTCTCGACAAGTCTTTTACTGTTCATGCTGCTCGCTTGTGGAACGAATTACCACTGTCTATCAGGCAAGCTAAGTCACTACCAAGTTTTAAGAGACTTGTTAAGATACATTATTTGTCACGGCAGTAACATGTTATGCTGTTATATTTTAATTTTTTGCTCCTCTTTACTTATATCTTCATTAAAGTTTCCTCAATATATGTATATTAGTATGTATGTATATATGTATGTATGTATGTTTGTATGTATTTATATTATAGAAGCATATTATTATGTATGTAAATTGATATACTATAGCATGTACATCAATAATTATTTATTTATTTTTTCTCGCTCACTATTTTCACTACCCTATATTAGAATATCGCAATAATCCAGTCCATCCAAAGGTTGCCTGGAAGAGATCGCAGCTAGCGATAAGGCCGCCTATTGTAACCATGTCTAGTTTTTTAAGTATTTTGTATTTCTTCTTGGTGTACAATAAAGCATATATAAATAAATAAATAAATAATAGTTTAAAAAACTAAAAATACACGCTTTAATAAGATATCCAACTAAAAAAGTAAAAATAATTGATAATGAATTTAAGATAAGAAAATGGAGTAAAATACATACATTTTATTGTTACAAAGCGTGGGGTGTTTTCAACCTTTACTTATCCTCCTGCACCCTACGCTTTGTAACAATAAATTATTTTTACTTTTTTATTTGGATATCTTATTAAAGCGTGTATTTTTAGTTTTTTAAACTATTATTTAATTGTTTTCACTAAAAACATCCATCTACGGCTGTATTTCCAGAGGAAGTTAGCGGCGTGCAAAATATCATTTTTTTTTTCAAAAAATCTATTTTTTTTATTATTGTATTGTCATCGGTCCTGGATAAGTATGCAAAATTTCGAGTCAATCCGACGTTTTGAAGGGGGTCAAAGTCATGTTCAAAGATTCCGTTACATACTAACATACGTATACGTCTGAAGCTAATAAAAGCGTATTAAAAATACTAAATTATATGACGGCGCTTCCGTCAATTTCATACATCAGGTTGACTGACTTTTAGCTGTCAGAGTCAGCCTAGCGAAGCGTCATTGTCGATGGTGTTGAGGGCCGTCGCCTGGAGACACGGATTCAAGACGACGCGACGGAGCCCGCGGACCACGTTTGTGACGAATCGCTATGAAAATAAGTTAAAGTCTGTTGTTCTTCTTTAGTGTTCGGACTAAGTTGGTGTTGTTTTGTTTTCGTTTCGTGATTAAACTCTGTAACAAGAACCTGTGATTTCGCTGTTCACCTATCAACCTAACTACACAATTATATCGTAGAAGATGAGTTCTGATGAAGGCCGTCCTGCCCCTTCATACACATAAAATAGCACATAAAAGATAATCCAGCCTGCTGAACATTATCACAGGAGCAAAAGTTATAATCAAATCGAGATGAATTCAACGAAGAATCTTCAGAGGAAACAAGTTATCAAATAAAAAGCCTCACGGATCATATTCACGCACGTTGCCATTAGACCGCTAATCTCTTCAACACATGTTTCAAACAACTGATGGGATTTATTATAAAGTTCAAAATAAATATATCGTATACAGAGAAAGTTATTGTATTAATTTGAAACTTGCTAAAGAAGTTTGATACTTAGCGTAGGATTAAATTGACGTGCTTGAAAGATATCATTTATATTTCGTGGTATTGTTATTAATCGCGGTATAAGGGTAATATATTTTAGGCATAATATTTTATGTTTATCTTTACAGTTTATTGTAATAATAATTAATTAGTCGATTACAAACATACAAACAAACATACAAGTGAAGCTAATATAAAGCGTGTAAAAAAGTAGCTTAGATCGGAATAAATAACTGTTTGTGTATGTAAATGCATTTAAAAAAATGTTTTAAAGAAATTGATTGTATTTCAATGTGCTGCGACCAAATTCATTTTCCCGTTTTATTTATGAGGTAGATACAGATGTCGGAATGTGGTATTGTGGAGGCCGTTAATGGGCCAAGGGCTTCGGCCGTTGTGGCGCTGGTCAGGTATTATAGCCTGATAAGCGAGCTACTCGACTAACTAATGATCAACTCGTTGGGTTATCGGTTTCACCAAAATTCTAACGCATAGGAACACAAGAATGTTTATACAATAATTCAGTATAAGTTTTATTTTAATTTAAGTTTTGTTTTGCTTTAAGCAATTACAATTTGTGGTTTCCTTTGACTGAAGAGATACGCAATTTTTTGGCCTGTTTTCATGTAATACTGTGTTTGTTCTTTGTTCGAAATTCTTAGATATAATGGAAATAGAAGCTATTTTAATAATATTCATGTTTAGGATAGTATAGTTTATATATTTTGAGGTTATGTTCGTCTATTCCGAGAGTGCAGCGTGCTGGCCAGCTGTTGCAAGCCTGAGAGGAATATGTACTGTATTCATTTTCATTATTGCAAATATTCTATCTTGGAGTGTTCCTGATATATTTATTATATACATGCAGTCTTATTTTTTTATTATGGCATATTTTTTAGTTATCGAATGATTTGTCCCTTTCAAACGACTTTTTAATTCAGTTTGAGCGAAGAAGACAAAACATTCGATATTTAAAATAGGTTTTTAAACTGTCTATGAATAACCCGACTAATACCGATATAATGACCCGACATGTTAACATATGCTGACGTTTGGTCATTGTAAGTTTAAAAAGAAATTTCGTATTATTTCCTCTGGAATTTAAACAGCCTCTATACCCCAGAGACTGTGAGTTCGATCCCCGCACCGAAATAAATGTTTGAGTCATTCACACGCACTATTTTGAGACTGAAAGTTTCTCATAGCTTCTTATTTCTGCAATATAATGCTGTTATAATGCATGTTTATCTTAATTTGGGGTTAAGACTAAAAGTTTAACGGTTGAGTTAATAAATTGATTTGTTCTATTTAGCTTTGTTTATTAAGTAGTAGTACCTATTAAGTAGGAGACCAGGGACGACCTAACTTGGGATGTTAGTAACTAATGTGTTTATGGAAAAATATGTTACTGATATGCTTTATAACGTTCATACGTCATTGCGAATAATAGTTTGTGAGATATTAGAAGAACATTTAAAATCATTACGTTCGTCCCTGATCTCGTCTATTCATAATATGCGGTTTGAGCTGTTTTTAGACTAACGTGTCTCACAATGAATCATATAAAGTAATTTAACTCTATAACATTAAGAGCAAGTATATAACTTTCAAACATATAAAATCTTCATACAATGTATTCCGTTAAAGAAGGATAAACTAACAAACATACATTACTATTCATAATGTTTGTATAGATCACAAATCTTTAGTAATAAAAGTAGTTTGCTGTGTACTTTTCTGTTATTTGCCTATTCTCCGTATTATGAGTGTTTACTAAATATTATGGAATACGTATGTACAAATAATACGTACTCTATACACATAATTATAGTTTGAGCCTGATCGATATCCGTACATGGAATATAATATTTGAGAAAAACTATTGTGGCGGAACTGTATGAATGTAATAGAACGATTGTTAGAATTTTTGTTTGTCT
This sequence comes from Hyles euphorbiae, assembly GCA_023078785.2. Lineage (NCBI taxonomy): Eukaryota > Metazoa > Arthropoda > Insecta > Lepidoptera > Sphingidae > Hyles > Hyles euphorbiae. The sequence goes on along the minus strand of CM041032.1, from coordinate 10,055,850 downwards.
GTGCGGTTGTGCACGCTAATCTCAGAAACGGCTTAAGGGATTTCTATAAAATTTAGTATGGAGGCAGCTGATACCCTAGATTAACACATAAGCCTTTAATACCAAAAATGAAGCGTTCACGTGGGATGAGCGAGCAATTCAAATATATTTGCTACTCTTTCAAACTTAAAAGGATAGGATAGGTCATAGGATAGGAGACGACCTGATTACTTGTCTAGGAATAGAAAAAGACAGGACAGGACGAGGTAGAACGAGACGGGACGGGAATAGCAGCTCGGAGAGGTTGAGTTTAATGTAATGAGATAATTAATATGGTGTTAAATGCTGATGTGAATCAGACTCAAAAAATATTTACACCCGGGCGGAGCCAGGTCGGGTCCTAGTAAATAAATATTTTTCTTATGAAATCATTGCATGAATATAGTAACATCAGTCATTATTATATTTGCGTGTAAAAGATAAAAAGGAAGAGGTAACATTTACAGAATAGATATAGTTGTAATAAATACGATCTTTGTTAAATATGAAATAGAAATGTATTTAGTTACAAGCACGTTCAAGCCACTTGTGGTTGCAATAGAAATGAGCCGGTACGAGCGGAGTGTCGCTGTCACACACAACGGTGAACGGCTATGCTGTAGCATTTCCTTCTATACTGACATTTCCCGCGGTCCAATAATCCTTCGACCCCCACCTCTCCTCATCTCCGTCGTCATGGGCGGTGGTGTATATTACCAAGCAACCCACTTGTATTATGCAATACAATATACAAGGGGTTTTTAAACCCACAATTTCAGTTTCTATCAACTCAAAGCTCTAATATAAAAAAATGGCGGCTACATTTAAGTCTATTTTTAAACAGCATTTGTTCCTTTAATGTTATTTTCATTCCATTTGTGCCTAAGTTTAAATGGACTATGACGTCAACAAAATAGGCTACGTTTTAAGTATAACCAAATAAAAACTGATAACGTTAGTTCATGAAATTTGTTTTCGACTGTCCGTATTATACAGAACTAAGTTTCATCTTTACTCAAGGCTAATAAATTAAGATATACAGAAACGAAAATACCTTGTATTTTACCCTATACTTTTTAATAAATCTAATTTAAATAAAATAATGAGCAAACAAGTTTAAAAATACCTTTACTTTCATGTTTGTGCTTGGTAATTATTTTAACTGCTAAGTACACGATATGATTGGAAAGTAATTCAAGGTTTTATGGTCAGACATAACACCTTAAAGTGATATAGTCCAACCTCAACATAAAATACAGGTAAAAATATTATAAATTTGTTATGTAAAAATGTGCCACGGTTTCCTAAAGCCGTTGTGTTTTAATGGATTGCTCTCGGTTACCTGTCTAATCGTTCCTTGGCGCGGCCTGACGATTACTTCATCTTCGCTGTCCGTCGACTCCCCAGACTCACTTTCATTATGTAATTGAGAAAACATTGTAAGTCCACTGAGGCGAGACTCAAGGATATCCGTGTGTATGGCACGATACAAACAACTTTGATTACTGATCGCTAAACTACACTTGGGGGCAACCTAATTATCCAATTCCGTACATAACGACCTATTCAGAAATCCTGGTCATTCTTAATAGCCTTCAATTAAGTAATAGTACCTTAATATAATAAATTTCTATTCATCTATTTCTCTGTATGTGAATGAACTTCGCTTGATGTTCGGCAAATCGAAGTTCAATTTCTCGGCAAATATTCGGTAAGTGGGCAAAGTTGAACTGTAGAATATGATGGTGCATTATGAAATATTACTAAGTTACAAGTAGGCATGCCTTTGGCAAGAGGAAGTAATATACATACATATAAAATCGCATGTGTTCGACGTAAACACTTAATTGAGGCACCTATGCAATCACATGTCGAGTAAATTACATTGTTCTAGTAAAATGACTTCGGAATCTGCCTCAATGTCGACGTTGACGAGTCACAAGATCAAAGAATTCCTTACATTACATAAATCATTCGTAGCTCATGTTTGCGACGGAAACCTTCGTGAAAGGACGATATGACTTTGTTGTCCGGAGAATTCAATGGTATATAGAACTCTACTGTATATTTTAAAAGGTTAATTTCTTTTAAACACAATGTGAATGACAAGCATAATTGTCGTTTTTTTTTCCAACAGACACGAACATACTATTTTTAACCCCACATTAGGATGCAAGTCTTGTGTCGTGAATGTAAATAACTTTAATAGACTACAGCCTAATGCCATCCATAACGAACCTAACACTAGTGGATCACACAAAGTTTAATCTCGAAGCCGTTCGTTTCACAATCGAATCGTTTCACAGCCGGGGTCCTGCTATTATTTTTAAAATATAATCCTACATTCATTTGTAAACATACGCCTAACTTGTACACTTTTGTAAAAATACTTGATCGATGGTACTTATCCATGCCATGCATATGTCATGCCCCACACTTGAAAGCTGCCAAATTAAACGTCATTTCACATGACACGAATTTCACGCGAATTAAAAGTGGCGGTATGCAACTTGTTCGTGCGATTTTTTCCTTACCATATATGCATTGTTGATTGCATGACATTAAACGGAATTGCGCATAAGATAAACTAAATATTCAAATCGGTTTTTAAGTTAATTAAATAATTTTAATGGAAGTCTGCGTTGTTTTATAAGTGCAGGAACTGTGTTGATTTACAAAAAGTATTATTATGTACTCAAAATATTTATAGGCTAAAAGAAAATAATTTTATGGGATATTTTATATTCCACTCAGATTATAATTGATTGTAATATTAGGTAGCTTAAATGTAATAATTATATGTATATCTAAACGTAATAAAATCACAATGCAGATAATTTGCTGCTAGTTAACATATAAAACTTGTATTGGAAAGTAGATTGTCAATTTGCAAATAGATAGGCTATTATAGATGTCGTACATGCGTACTTAGCGACGTAATACGATAGGTCGTGGTTGCTAGATCAGAACTCAGTCTGGCGAAAGTCTAGTGTATGGTAATTAACCTATAAATTCAGAGTTGATTTCGTGTCTAGATATTCCGAAGCACGCCGTGAATTTAGCACGATTTACATTGAATATTAACCATATTGTGATTGTAATAACTAACCCAAGACCAGATTTTTTCAAATGCTAGGAAATATGGAGCAGCAGCATTTAATGGACTATACCTCCTTATAAAAAACTTCATAGTGCCGCTGTAAACAAAGTAGGCATAATTTGTAAGATCTAATGTCTTGGAGCCAAAAAGCAATCTATTGAAATTAGAGAAAAATAAACTATTTTATTAGACGCAGACGATGGCTTTCATGTTTGATAACGAACTTTGTACCATGCTGCGCGGCACGGTTGGTGGATAGCCGTCTGTGCAACGAAAGGCCGCGGGTTCAATCCTCGCATCGAATTAAAGTGTGTTAGGAACAAGTAATAGTGTTTAGTTGAAGTGGGCTAACATGGAGGAGTCCTATGACCAGCAGGTGGTGGGAACTTTCCATGCTGCTCTGGGTACTAAAGGCTGGTTGTATTCATTTAAAAAAGACAACACAACAACCGATGCTGTGAATAAATGATTTTTTTTATACAATGAATATGAAAGACTAACGAGGTAACGATGTTGTTTCTCATCTATGAGACAGTATTGCCGTGAGCTTTAAGCCTTCTCGTTTTATAAAAATAAAAGTTTGCCTGCATGTGCCTCTAAAATAGCCATCAGGCGATCAGCAATTATGAAATTTCGATCGTGGTTGCTTTGGTAGACACAAATTTCTATAATTTTGATTTTTATATATGTAGGTACTATTTGGAAAACATACAATATGTTTACTCCTATAAACTACGTTTAAAAAATAAATTAATAAAGTTTCCACCTATATAAAACTATTTTACAGTTGCAGTAAATGATTAAAGACATTAATAATGATCATAAATATTTGAACAAAAAATAACAAAAAGGATAACAATTTATTGTTAAAACCAGTGTTGTTATCCCCGGAAACAAAGAGTGATGTTTTTTAGTTTCTCACTGATAATTTGTCTTTGCTGATTCTACTTCAATATATGTTTGCTGCATCTTGTTTCACTTCACAGTTGACAGATTTTTATTACATTTATATTTATTACTATAACAGAGCAATGAATTCGAAAATGCGGCACGAACTTATATAACTTGGATTTTTTTAATAAAATCTAATACTGTGCACTGACGCGGAAAGGTGACATTCACCTACCAAAGTAATTGCAGAGCATTGTCGAAGCAATTTCATTAATATTTCTTCATTTTAATTCAAATTGTTTAACATAAGTAGATATCCAAATTAATGAATCCGGTGGGAAAACAGGTCAAAAACACTTCTTGATACTTAATATCTGTGGCGCATCCCGAATTCGTCAAGGTGCAATTAAGGCTCCTTCGCAGACTGGAATATTAATACGAAGTTCAAGGTAATACGTCAGAGGAATAAGTTTACTTCATACAAACTTCACGATCCTATTGGATTCAATTTACGGTCTGGTAGAGTGATGTCAGACATCCTTACAGGGGTGGCCACATTAATGGTACAATTTTAATTTAAGCGGATGAACTGATACACTTGTATGCTGACACCTACAGTATCATATGGTATGCACAAGAGGCGAAGATGAATGAATTTGTCACAAGGCTGCGCTATTGAAACCAAGCGTTTCAAGTTACAATTATTGTGGAAATGATTATTTCTTTAGTTTTAGCTGAAGAACTTACTCGAAAGGTATGTATGGAAATGTAGTGGTCAATTGTAATAACACAAACTTTGGCGTATGTATCAGTATACGTAGCACTGCAAAGCGGGGGCTTCCTCAGTACTAGGGCCCTACTATATTCATCGAACGAACGAACGAACGAACGAAGGACCCTACTATATTCAACGAAACGAAGTTCGAAACTTCGGACAAACGAAGTTTTTTATACGATACGAATGTATATATATAACGTACACCGTAACTATAAGTCTATGGTTACGACCATAAATCAATAACGACCATAAGTTTTATGTAGGTACATTCGTATCGTATATAAACTTTGATCATCCGAAGTTTCGAACTTCGTTTCGTTGAATATAGTAGGGTCCTTCGTTCGTTCGTTCGTTCGTTCGATGATTATAGTAGGGCCCCTATTTAGAGAGGTGAGGCGAAGTTCACTACGCTAAAATTTTAACTTACGAGTATATTACTTGGGTGTATGTTTTCAGATCGTGTCTTAAAAAATATAATAGCCCACAATAAATTTCGATGTCTGATTGACTAATGAACACCAACAGTAGGTGATGAGACGGTTTAGTTGACAACATTCTATCGTAATTCACACAAAGCTTGGTTAAGGATGATACGTTCTGGTGAACAGAGACCTTTAATAAGATTTAAGAAATTGTTGACGTATAGCACTTTACTTAAACGAAATAAACATTTTCTTTGAATATCAAAGATGTATCCTGGGACATACAGTCCAAACAATTTTTTTGCGCTGAAGATAAAAAGCAAAATTCATTGAAACCACTTCTCAAAGGATCGCTTATCTCGAGACAGAATGTCTATGTTTATACCAATAAATCACACAATATTTAGAATACAAGGAAAACATTCATGAATAGTATGGTAATAAATAAAGCAGACTTAATAAAAACATAAGGACTTAAAGTTTCTTTTTCCTTCTTTTATGTCCATTTTCTCTTAGGTAAGAGATTGCCTCGAGCGATACGAACCCCTTTTGTACTAATATGTATTAAATAGTATTTTGGTGTTAAATAAGGGTTTTTAATAAATATCATCATTAATCTATATCATAGGGCTTTAGAAGTGGCATAAGATTACGTTCAACAGTATAAAGACGATGATCCTTGTCGAAATTTAATTTGATATTGTTTTCAATAAAAAAAACCTAGTTAGCAAGAGACTTCCTCGTTTTTAAATAAATAAATGAAAAACACCCAATAGTCTTGTGTCGTGGGTATCAAGAATTACGAGAGACTTTTCGGTCTTACAAACACCCGGACCCGAAAGAAATATTTGTGAGCCGCACAAATGTTTCTGTCGGTGCGGGGATCGAACCCGCGACCACCTGTTTCACAGGCGGCGTCTAACCACCTGCGCCACGCCACTGTCATAGCACGGAGGCTGGCTGTTTTTAGGTCTATATTAGAATTTTTAATGACTCAGTACTTTATTTGACTAATTAACATTCGCCGAATCACTCTCAAATTGCTTTTAAATTACACAATTAGCCAATATAATTTGATGATAATTACGGTATTTTTTTAAAAAAGTATTTTAATTTAAATATCTTGTTAAAACTGCAAAGATTTCCAGAAGATTAGTTGGACAAATATTTACACCATTAACATTTTCAGCTATAGGAAATCTATTGGTAAACATGGCCTGCCTCATTACGGGCTCTCTATGATCCCCGATGAAAGTAGTCCGCATCCAGTAGCACCCTGCTAACTTTATGCATTTTTCGTGTTTCGTTCCCACAATATGATAAGGCAACTTATGAAAATCTACTATTTAAGATTGCATTATACCACTTTCTATTCATAGATTGTTATTTAAACTCGTAAATTATATTCATGATTCTCTGGGTATGCTTTTTTGTCTGGTAATGCTGGTTATGCAAAGGCCCAAAGCGCGTCTTACTTCCACCCCTTATTCTGTGGTGTTTAATGGGCGGACAGGCATATTCTACAGCCATCTTCTTATTTATCCCTTTGTTTTCCTATTCATTTACGATGGCTGGTTAAACTGCTACGACCCCCACTTACAGGAGCGATTATAATCACAGAGTGCTTGGCTATCTGTCAAATTGCCAAGAATGAACCAAGTTTGAAGGGAAACATTTAGTTCTAAGAATCGTGTGACCTTAGTGTGGGTGGAATCCTAACAATCTATATTCATTTCGACAAGAATACGTTATTGGAGTGACTTTGATTGGCCCTCGTGGGTGGTTGGCCAACACGACGCTACAGTACAATTATTTATGCACAATGCTGACTGATTTAATTGTATATCAATTGTCATTCCTTTAAACGGTATTATGGGTTTGTGTGTGTAAATTTTATCACGTTTATATTACGAATATGGAATGTAGTAAACACGAAATACCTGAAAATCCGTATATGTAGGGGTCTTTATTACATTTGTAGTATAATGTTAACGATAAACACTTGACACTGCAGTTCAGCGAGGAAATATGCAGATTGCAGCCACTCGGTGCAAATTGATTCAAATATCTATTAATAAGTAGTCGATTCCTTTGAATTGTGGCTGATGTAACTATTGTTGTATCACTGCGTATGGAGAATGTCTGACAGTGAAATAACCAGATACCAGTGGCATGTACCTATACGTTATTTTTAATTACATTCATTAAAAGCATTATAGCTAGTTGGAAACCTGTGTTAAATATAGTAAACAATAAACATAATATTTCTTAATCTATATCAGTTGCACTTCAACATGGGTACGCTAAAACAAGTTTTATATCTTTGAATGGGTTGGTTTATAGTGTTATTCCCGACTGTGTGGCTGATTTGTGTCTGAAATTATTCAGTACACGCCTAACATATTTTTTGAATCTGAAATGCCGCTCAAAGTGAATAGTCATGTATTCCCCCACGAAATTGAATCAGATGATGAGATGCGTAGGACAGTGAAAGGTACGAAGTCTAGTGGATTACAAAGTTTAAGTTGTAGTGACTTGTTTGTAGGGAAAAAAGGCACATAGAGCCTAAAACTGGTCATGGAGGGCACTTACCAGAAATCGCGACAAACATCTACATCGTTGATGAAGTCTATCCATAGTGACGAAAGACGAATTTATAAAAATGGCATGATGTTACTGGATGCAGACCACATTGAGAGGAAGCTGTCGAAACGATAAGGCAGAAAGGAAGAAAACTTCCTGCAGCTAAAGATGATCATGAATATGAATTCTCCAACCCAGCTAACGGACCGAGTGTTTGTTCTCCTACACTTTGCTATTAGATCACAGAGGCAATGCAAAAGGAAGCAAATCGTAACATTTCAAAATATTGTTCAATAAAGAACCTCAAAACAGGAGACGTTTTAAAAGTTTAACCTTTCTTTCGGCGTTAAAATCGTTCGCTTTTAATGTGTTCAAAGGTATTTTTTTAAATGAAGCTCGTTAAAATAACATGTTTCTTTGTTCCTCTTTTAATGCGATAACTGTTTACGTGCGCATAAGTCGGTGATCGTAAACGGAAACTGATGCGGCGCCGTATCTGCGCCGTACGCACCGAATGATAGTCGCCACTCGCTTGTTTAACGGAACTGTTATCTGTTGATGGCGCGTGTTACAATAAAGTTACGAGTAACTTCGCATTTTTGTAATAAAACGCACGCCAGACGGATCCTCGTATGCAAACGAGTCGAACAACTTCGCGTTAAAACAATTATAATTAACAATATCTTTTTATTTTGCATTATATCACATGGATGTGTTTGCTTACTTCATGAATATTCATGCCGCACAACATTGATGTTACATTCCCTGTCGAATCAACATCATTGAATTCATCCCAAATATTGCTTTTAGTGATTAAATTAATTTATTACAGCTTTAAGTTAACTTATTTTGCAAGTAAAATATCTGTTTGACAAAGTATTTGTTTTGAAAGCTGTGAAAATTAATCGGTGAGTTATGTAAGTAATTAAAAATCGTAGCTGGTAGTATAGTAAGGATTTTAATTTCATAATTGGCCGCCATATTTGTTGGAGGCGCAGTTGGTTAGACGATATAAATATTTGGAAGATTCCCAGGTATTTGTTTCAAGTCTAGGTATTTGTGAGACCAGTAAGTATCCCGTAGTCTACATACACGATATGTCTTATGTCGGATACCCACACACAAAATAGATTGTGTATAGTATTAACCATAATAATATAATTGTGAGAATAAATGTTATCAACGTTTTTCTTGGAATTCAAGTATGTTGTATATAAGTGTTTTATTAAATTATAATAATATTGTTTTCAAATGCACAGATTTATAACTTAAGGAATTTAATTAAGTGGTGTCGCCGTTAAATATAAATAATTTAATCCAAGTTTCTTTGGAAGTTGCGGAAATTGCCTCAAGACACAACGTAATTTTGTGAACCGATACAAAAAATAAATTAACGTTTTCTAAATTATAAGGGAAGCATCTGTTTTGTATTTCTTAATAACTGTTTTGAACGAATCTTAATAACATTTTATTTCTCAGTTTATTGCATAGGTTCTCAAACTTATTCACACGCCACGTAGATATTCAGCCGATTTTTTTATTGCTGAGAATGGCATGCCTTTCGCTTGAATTATCTCCATCTTGAGACATAAGATGTTTAGTCTCAATATGTCCAGTAGGTACTTTGGCTACAATGTCCTTTAATCCGAAACACAACAGTACATTTACACCGCTGTTTGGCGGGAGAAACAGACATTGCGGTGGTAACTAACCAAGCGGTAGCTTACATAAAATTAGAGACCTTCCACCAGTGAAAACAAACATTAAATACAAACTCTCCTATTTTTTAATTAAAAAATACCACAATTCCCTGAAGTCAAACAACATAGTACAACTATTTATGTGGCAAAACAATTAAAGTTGGATTTTTATATTTTCCATCATATTTCCGTCGCACCATATTTTTTTACCCTTCTACTACTCTCCTTGGAGCTTGACGGGGCTACCCTCTATTAAGAGAAACACTGGTCTACGGATATTGTATCATTTCAGTAATCGTAATTGTATAAAGACAACACGATTTAGGGCAATACTCTTATTACGTTGCTATAATTATTTTTTAGCGTCTTTGAGATTATTACTAAAAGGCCAAAATGCCAAAATACAATATGCATAATACGTGAGTTGTATGCCATATCTTTGGAACAATTGAATAATTCTCATGTTTTTTATAAACACGAACGAGCATATAAAAAAGAAAGAGGCTTCGATTACCACGTGTGACCTACTATGGAAAGGAGGGAATGCAATAATTTGAAATAGAAAATGTATTTCTTTTCAGTGTTTCTTTGGTATTTTATGTTGTACTTTTCATAGATAAATAAGATAGGTACTTAACTTTTTGTTTTATCTCCATAACCAGTTTTTGTCTTTAGTTTATTAATTAAAAATAGTGGTTTTGTCCTTGAGGTATTTTTACTATTAAATGCATGTTGCGACGCCTAAAGGCAATGCTTTTATCGTATTATTGTTTTTTTGTTGTAACTTAAATTTGATTGTTTTGTTTGTTAAATATAATAGTTTTTATGAATAAATAATTAAATGCACTGTGTGACACACAGTAATAAGGATTTTAATCTAGGATTTGTGAACGAGTTAACGATTAGCCTAAAATATAATTACACGGATATCGACGCAAAATGTCAAAGTAATTTACTGCATTTATATTCACATTTTATTCATCCATTATCTATTTTAATTTAAATTTCAGACATATAGTCGTAATGGACAGACTACTAATGGTCAGAAAACTAATTCCCTAATAAAAACGCTAAACACAATCAAGTAAAAATAAATAAAACGATATCTTATCATTCAATTTGCAACAGTGATATGCGAATATATAAATAAATAAATACACCTAACAGATAAATACATAGTCCTGACCCTACACTAAGATCGGGTCTTGTGTCGTGGGTATCAGGAACAACGAGAGACTTTTCGGTCTCAGAAACACCCAGATCCGAAGGAGATACCTGACGTTTAAACAAATATTTGTTTCGGTGCGGGAACGAACCCGCGGCCTCTCGTTTCACAGCCGGCATCTAACCAACTGCGCCACAGCTGTCAAAACCAACACTATATTTTTCTAAATTAACGTTTTATAGGATCACTAGCGGCCCGGCCCAGCTTCGCCCGGGTGCATATAGATTTCTCTACAATAATATGCACGTATTATACATATAAACCTTCCTCTTGAATCACTCTAACTATATAAAAAAAACCGCATCAAAATCCATTGCATAGTTTTAAAGATTTAAACATACAAAGGGACATAGGGACAGAGAAAGCGACTTTGTTTTATACTATGTAGTGATATTTCAATGCGCGATTTAGTTTTAACCACTACATTTAAAGCCGAACCTGTTAATAAAGCCCACATCTGCACGGTGCCGATGTTACTTCCACTTCGAAGTTACTCGCCAGGAAAAGTTTCACCAAAATTTCCTCCATTTCTTGCGAACCTCGTGCACATACTTAGCTAAAGTGAAAAACTAATTCCTTAACCTCTGACTTTATAGTGCATCGCTAGTTAATTAAATAGAATACACACGATATTCTCTGTGAAGATACTTTACGCGTTAGCCGAGCCAAGGCTTATGTAGAATGAAAGCCTTTTGATCATTCTGGTACGTGCGAGCCAAATTGAAAGGATCAACATGTGAAATAAAGGTAATTGGAGAACATCTGGCAAAATTGCATCCAACTGACTTCTAATTTTGAATTGTCTGCCCTGGGCAAACAAAAAGCCAGGCTGTAATTATAGGCAGATTATGCACGAACTTTAATTATAGACTTTCCTTTTTCTTTCTTTAATAAATAAATGTTAATTGGTCCGTTTTTTTAGTATACACAATGATAAACAACAGTTAAAATCATTTTTAAGACTTAAATCAAATATTTGCAATAAGATTTTTGGTCAAAAGTATTACGCTTCGATTCCTAAGATTTTTTTTACCTTACAATGTATTAAATGTAAATCAATAATGGTTTCTTAGATTAACGCGAATATTACTGATTGGAATAAAACTATGTTTTTATGAATTGATCCTCCAAATCCGCGATAAAATCCGTCAATACTACTTATATTTCAACAAGCTAAAATAATAAATTAATACACCCAACATACGTGGTTCTTACGCTTCACTTAGATCGAATCTTTGTTAGTGGGTACCAGAAGCTACGAGAGACTTTTCTGTTTCATAAACACGAGAAGCGGTACAAATACCTGTCGATCACACAAATATTTGTCTCGGTGTGGGAATCAAACCCGTGGCTTCTCATTTAATAGCCGGCATCTAACCAACACACACGGCGCCACACAGGCTATCTAGGATAATAATACAGCCGATGTCAATTCTGGGTTTCAAGCAACCTATCTATGTATACATAATATAATAAATTTATAACTGAACGGAGTCTTCACAAAGAAGTTATATGAAAAAACTATTGATTGTTAGAATTTTTATCTGTTTGCCGTTCTCCATGCTTTGCTTAGAAATGGCTGAACTAATTTCGATTAAATTACAATATTAGGACAGGAGGCAGGGACAGGGGACGGCAGGATTACATGGCTTGAGTCATGGGACAGATTGAGACGGGACAGGACGGGATATAATGGGATGGGACGGAAAAAGCAGTGCAAAGGACCGGGCCGGTCCTCATATAATTATATTACAATCAAAGCTATAAATGTGTATGTAACGGTCATTCAAAACATCTGAAGGGCTAAAAGCGTATTTAGTGGGAAAACTTAACTTGTTGGTCCGCAATTTGAGCAGGTAGTTAGGTTGTATAGCTACTCGTATCTGCTTGGATGTTAAAATATATTATTTACATTACACTAAAGTTAGATCATTTGCCCATCATGTTCAGAGGTAACCCGTAAATATTATGTCGAAGAAGTGCTATTCTAAATGTTGTGCTATAAACTCGTTTGTATCTAATAAAAAGATGTATTAGTTTACGGTTTTCTTGGTTTTTAAAGTTCATTAAAACATTATTATTGCTTGTTACTATGAAGGAATGGTTTCGGTAATTTTGCAAAATTTTCCTGTGTGAATAATTGACACATCCTAATTTTAGGTTATTTGAGTTGGCCTGTTAATACCTTTAGTTATGTATTTATTAAATTGTATATCATCTTAACGATGAGGTACAAATTACATAGTATAGCATCGAAAAAATCTATGTGTTCCGGCTCAGGATGAGTTATCATCATATTGGGCACACATTCTAAATTCAAATATTATTGAATAGAAAAATCCAACACTTTGCCTGACCCAGGGTTCGAACCCGGGGCCTCAGCGTTGTAATCGTACCTTTGTACAACCGCCACCGAGGCAGTATTTTCTAAATGTATCTCGTGTTTTAGAAAAAAAAAAACAATGCCAAGTCCACACTTTCTTGAGAGCAAACTCCGTTTTTTTTTGTAATTCGCCGTCGCGCGTTCCTATGCTAGATTCAGCAGACCGTGACTGATGGAATTATTCCAAGGGATGAGATACCATTGATATCGCACAATGAATAATATATGTATCAACCTATTGTAGAATTTGTCTTGAATTTTAAATAAACAGGAGCTTTAGTTATTTTGAGACCAAACAGGATGTAGAGCTAAGTATCTCATGGACATTTGTGCTCACACAATATCTACTTAGTCTTCACAAGAGTTGAAACACGCTAATAAGTTGGTAATATCTATTTTTGGCACACAATAGCACCAGAGCGGCAATTACGATAGCCTGAGTTGAGCAGAATGTTTAAATGTACTTTTACGGACAGAAACTCGTTTTAATCAGTAAGTAAAATCTAAAAAATACGCAAATCATGGTTGTTTATTCAGTGTGCTTTTCAGACGTTACAATATACAGACGTACATATAAACTTAATTTATCGAAATATTTTTTATTTGATTTTATTTAATATGTTTGCAAACAATTGATCATCCTAATTCTTACATAAATATTGTATTACGATTTTAAATATTTATGATAGCAACAGTTAATTACAGGCAACACCACATGCAAATCGAATAAGAATATAATACACCATGAACATTATAGTGTGAACCAATTAGCTTTACAATATAAAATCAATGTAAAATACAGTAGCATAGTGATTTCAAGACATTAAAAGAAATAGAAATAAAAATATAATCAATGGACAACATAATAATAAAATGAACCTAAAAACCAATAATAAAAGAAACGATAAAGTATTTTTAAAGGCTTAAAAAATAATAACAGATAAATTTACACTCCAAAATAGGCAATTTAGTAAGTGGAATAAAGTAATGTTAAGCAATAATAGCAAAAATTGCATTTTACGAATATAAAAGCCATTCAGAAGTTCGAATTCCACGGAGATTTGTATTTGGTAACCAATAACAGGCATTTGGAGTTTGAATTGCATCTTAAGTGTTGAGTTGCAGCGGACTAGTAAGTCAAGTCCGAATGCCCGCTTGTCTTAATGATGCTTCACCACGAGAGTTTTCATCTTAATGTACCATTACACAACTTTGTTCCGGGTTTGTTTGGGACTTCTTTGAGATTATGCGCTGTTGTTTAAATGCTATTCACAATTACTCCTGTATTTTCCTGTTTACATTAAAACACAGCATTTTTTTTAATATATTCATCGACTTGATTTTTATTGATTTTTCATAAAGTAAGTCATTTGTTTCTTTCTCATTCTTCCTATGGTTGCTTGGTGGAAATCGCCTCGAGCGATAACACGGCCACTTGAACTATTGTTTGTTTATTATTTTTATATTGTTGTTTCTTTGTTTGTGTACCATAAAGTACAAATAATAAATAAAGTAAGATAAGCAGAAAAGGTAGTAAAAGCACCGTAACATAAGTTATGTACTTGGATAGTTCAAACTTTACGTATCTCTTAACGCGTTGTGGTCACTAGCAAGTAGCAACCAATACTAGTGGTTTAAACTGCTACAGGATGCTGAGATCAATTTGTGAGAATTAGAAAAGGATGCTGTAATCGACTGAAGAAGAGTCTCCATTGGCCGCAATGAGATAGCAATAGCTTTAGACTAGGTACAATATGCTAATGTGTTTCAATCTTCTTCTGTCTTCTGTATCAGCCCATATACGTCTCACTGCAGGGCACGGGCCTACTTTACAATCGTAAGTACGATTGAGAGTGGTTAGGCCATATAGTCCACCACGCTGGCCAAGTGTGTTTCAATCACCATGTTTTAATATCAGTTACTCTTTTTTATCTATATAATAGTTTACAGATGTCTAAAATAGCTATTTTTTAATCAATGCGGTTAGATTAATTGTACTCTATTAAAATAGAAACAGCATAAAATTACAAAGTAAAACACTTTAAAACTTTATATTTATGCCAAAACACGATCACGTTTTCACAACAAATGCGACAAAAAACATTGAATTGAAGAGTCACTTTGATTCATGGTCATGGCTACAGCGTTGTATCGATCGTAAATAATGGATATATCACCCGAATGGTGTATACGACGGCCCTGCAATTATTTGTCAATTGGTTCATCACTTTCCACGTAGGATGTTTGGGCCATGCAATACAGCACTGGTATTTGAATATGTATTTTTGCACTTTGTACGGATCTTCGCGATGTTTGTAATAACATTGTTAATTTAGTACCACGTAAATTCCCATTCGAATAGACACGTACATTCCCACTTCAGTATACAACAATTTAGAAAAACAGTGTTTTGAACTGTTCAAATAGGTCAGTGTATTTGAAATGAATCCGAGGGATTAATACATTCGAACGATGCACTCATCCCGCCACGAATACATAATAAATTTATGTAAAATAATAGATAGGTAAACTTATTTGTTATACCTTGAGTCAATTATAAGCAGCGATTTAATATGTTGTGTGTTTTTCTGAGATTTGTGCACCACTGTTTGTTTTTTCACGAGTGTTTGCAGACGTCGTCTCGCAGGTAACTAAACAAGAAGTTCGAGGGAGCGATCACTGCGCGTGTGATAAGAGTTGCAACTGTGCGTCAGTGCGTCTGTGCGTAGAGACTCGGCACGAGCGGCGCGCGCGACCCGCGTTTATCAACTAAACACATTAAAAATGCTGGTACACACTACACACAGACAAGTTTTCTTGTATCTCGGTGCATTGTTGATGCGTCAGGCCGCGAGAAACAGACGTTTCTCCCTACGATCACGCATACAATAGATTTTCGCGGTGCTGTTTTGCATCTCTTCAAGGTTAACGTTGTGTTATTTATGATGACCGGATAATCTTCTCCAGTTTAACTTAATTATTAACATTGAATTATAAATAAACCTGAATTATTATTATTTAGTATTTTAATTTATGTTTGATACTAGTATTTTATTAAGATATTACAATTATATTATTTGAGATACATATATTTTTTAAGTTGTACTATTTTTAAATGAACCATCTAACAGAAAGTATTATATAATTTACTATATGTATAAAACATAATTTAAATATTCAATGCAAATAAATATACAAGTGACTTAAAAGTAGTTTTGAGTTTTGAATGCGAGTCACACAAATTATTCAGGGCAACAAAATTATTAATAAAATAATTTTAAGTCGGTAATTGAATCACAGCAGACTTATTCCAAGTTTTTGAGTAACAATATATTTCGAATTTGTATTCATTAGTACTAGGTTATTTTATTTATTATTTATTTATTTATGTAAATTCTGCCAACCCGCGCTAGGCGAGCGTGGTGGAATAGATGGTCTAACCTCTCTCAATCGTACTCTGGATTGTAGAGGAGGCCCGTGCCCTGCTGTGAAACGTCTATGTTTTATACATATGTACCAAACGAAAAGCATGTAATCCTGTCTTTTCCTGTCTCTAGCAATCAATTCGAGTTTGAAAGAGAGATTTATATTTTAATTGTGAGGAAAATTGTGAATGTAAGGACAATTGTAGTAAATATTAAAAATTCTACACATTTTGAGTTACATTGCAGTTATTCCTTGTATGATTCACTGCGAACATACTGCGAACAAGGAATTTTATGTGAAAAATATGGTTTTATTTTATGTTACATTATGCTTTCAGTTTTACCTATGATGTCATTAAAATATAAACGTTGTATTTGTATTATTTGTAGCGTCATAGGTAAACGATACCATGTATGGTCTGCAATAATAGGTATTTTCAGTGATGAAATATTGTTTTAATTCTATGAATGGCGAAACGAGAATGCAATTCAATATTGGTAAGGTATGGAATGAGTTTTTTTTTATAAACCCATTTAAAGAAGAAACTGTTAATTTGAAATAGCAATGATTCCCATTACCAGTAAAATATACACATATTGAACCTGAAACGTGACATATTTGCGTGGCATCATACCGGGTTTTCCACAACAATATCCTACCACAATAATAAATATGATGACAAACATTATGTGTAAAATGCCGTTGAATGCCAATCACTATCTCATACATTCTACCATGCATGCAAAGCGAACAAATGCTAGCAGTTATAGTTAAGCGATAATTCAAATTTTAGTACTGAAGATATATTATGTTTGCCAAGTTTGTTGTTTAATCTAGATATAACATCGAGCAACAGTTGTGATCAATGTTATAAGCTCGGCGAAAAGTAATATTAGTGACTCTTATGATTACTCCTTAGAGATTGAGCCTGAAATTATGCAAATGTTGTGTTTGCCAACCTTCTTTAGTATTTTTAAGATGTAGGTATTAAGCTGTTTTTTTTCTGATCTTTTAATGCTAATTGTAATCAACTAGGTAGCTAGTAAGATTACCATATTTTGGTAATGGACATTACCTGTAATTGAATCGCATTGGATATGGTAACATTATACAAATAGTATTACTAATTTATAAGCGAAAATTATTTCGAGTTGATATAACTTCTTAATTTTCAACATCAAGAATATTTTTTATTAAACCGTAAATGTATTAATTACCGCAGCCCCAAAACGAAACCATAATTCGTTAATTAGCAATAGTAATCATTCGAATTATCCTCCCCGTACATTTTAAGTGCCAATAAGAAGGAATTAGGCGCTATTATCTGACAACATTGCTTAGTGGAACACAGCTCAGTGTTCATTCTATTTTACTACGGGCAGTAGCAATGTAGAATCTTGTTATTAAAAATTATTGTAATTATTAGTGTTCCCTGGGGAACATAAATTCGACTTTTAAGTGAGTATATTACATGCATAATAGGTTAGCGTGCAGTAGTCTCCTTGCCAAGTAAACTTCGCAAACTTTTATGAATAACCTTAATATCATTGAGTAACTATTAAATTAGATGTGCTGGGTATAAAATACATTTTATAGAGTAAAAACTTGCGAAAACCGGGCTATTATTTTTTGAAATAATTTATTTGGATAAGATTTTCACCTACCACGTTTGTGCATGATATTAGATAGATACGTTGTTATGCGAACTCATTTTGGTGTAAATAAATAACTTTATATTTATAAAAGAATAGATATATACTGGAATCTTCAAGAATTAACATGTCTATTAAATATTACGAGAGGTGGCGGTTCCCGCATCGACACAATGTTTGTGATAATATCAAGCATTTGTTCCGAGTTTTGGTGTTAGAGTGATCCACAGACTAAGGAGTAAGAGTGATCGATATGTCTCACACAAGACACAAGATTCGATCGTAGTGTGGGGTCAGGACTATGTATGCGATTGTTGGGTTTATTTATTTATTCATTTATTTTTTACGCGACTGGTCTCCCTTATGACCCCAAATCCATTTAAGTGAGGTGTATTATATGTTCTTTTATCACTCACATAAATATACATCCAACAGTCACATACATAGTCCTGACTCCACGTAAAGATCAATTAAGTCTTGTGTCGTGGGTATCAGAAACTACGAAAGACTTTTCGGTTTCAAAAACATCCCGACCCGAGAGAACCATTGTGGGCCTCCCAAATATTTGTCTCTGTGCGAGAATCGAACCCGCAGCCTCTCGTTTCACTTTCGGCGTCTAACCAACTGCGCCACGGGGGCTGTCCAACATCGAGGAACAGTTTGTACCGAAATTATGTAGAAATTGTTGACCGTAACACAAGTTAGTTCGGAGTCAGGATGACAGGTGGTACTAAATCCCGTTATGATATGATTATGATTGTTTCATATCTCGGTTCTTAAATACGCTGGCGACATTTGAAACTATTGTGACGGGATTTCTCACTGACTGATATGACAGGAAGTACTGACTTTTAAACTAATTATGTTCTGGATTATTTAAGTGAACCGTAAAAGATAGATCATATTATATCTAGACAACAAATAAAGTCACAGGTTTCAACCAGATTTTTACCTAAAAATCACATCTAAATCAGTCTAATGAAATTCTAAGCCAATCTTCAGACACTACATAAGACACATCATAAGAAAGGACAATAAGATTATTTATTAATTCATTTTTATACCAAGAAAAACGTACCTGTTTAATTAAATTAAATTGGGGCTCTTACTTTTTAATTTCATTGACTTATAAGTCTGCATATTTTCAAGTTTTATAAATAATAGTGGAATGTGATATGATAATTTTGTTATCCATAGTGAAATTCAGAAATTTAAAATTTCATTAAAAGCAAATTAGTTAATTGCGTGGTGGCCTGTTGGTAAACGGACTAGACGCGGCTGCCAACATATTCACGGTGGTCGCGGGTTCGAATCCCAAGGCTCACCTCTGACTTTTCGGAGTCATGTGTGTATTGATAGTCAATCACCATGCACTAAAACGGTGAAGGAAAATATCGTGAGAAAACCTGCGTACCATAGCGATTTATAAGAATTTCTATGGTATGTAAGTTCGCCAACCCGCATTAGGCCAGCGTGGTGGACTATATGGCCTAACCACTCTCAATCGTACTCTCGATTGTAGAGCTGGCCCGTGCCCTACAGTGGGACGTATATGGGCTGATACATATACTTTATATTTCAAAGTTTTATAATATCTGTGCAGCAAAATAATGATCAAATATTGCACGCGGAATAAATAATACGAGATAGAACAGTATGCAACGGGATACAATGGGAAGGTTGTATAAGACGGCTGTCAGGGAGAATTCAAATAGCACATTTAGGTATAAAATTAAAGAATACTTCCTTAAACAGCAGATAGAGGGTATACAGATTTAACGAGCCCCTCACTGTAATTATAAATTAAAATGTGATTTTGCTTGTTGCGTTTTCTTCCTCACTGTTGTCTGTCTGTAGTCTATTATGTGAGTTCACATTAACCGATTAGTTATAGTTCATTGAATATTTTGTGTGTTAAATGTTGTGCTAGTGTTTAATGATGCCTGTTAACCTATTTAACGATTTTATAACCTATGTAACGATTTTATTTTCTTGTTTAAGGGTTTTATTTTTAATGTATCAATGTTTTTGTTTTTCTCATAATGTGGACAATTCGTTATTAAGCGGAGGTTGAAAAGTTTGTTTTTTGTGTTTTGTTTTTTTACCTCGTACATATTTATTGTTGCAATTGTTTTTCAAAAATGTGGACAATATGTTTTTAAGCAAAAGTTTAAGTTTTTATATATTTTTTTTTCTTGCTTCGTATATATTTTAGGTCCAGCTGAAAACCAGCGCCGTAGCTCAGGCTGCGGCAATAAGCTGAGCTGGAACCTTTTTGGTTTAGGGAGCATATATTGTATTAGTTGTTATTTTATGTTAATTTATTTTTTGTTATGATTTGACTTTTTATTTTAGCTTGTTACTTTCTCTAAACCAAATAAACGTTTATTATTATTATTATTTCTTGGTAAAGATATTTATCTTCTCGGTTCATGCAAACCGGTTATAAATTAGTACCCACGGGCCTAGGCCAAGTGAGTCTAATTGGAAGTTAGGTTTTGTAGTTCACTGCTTTCAATGTTTAATTGTTCTCTATTATATGAATGTGTCGTATTGAGTGGGTCTGTGTTGAGGAATTTTCTGGTAATTCTACAAGTATTTAAAATGACTGCTTTTTGAAGTTGAGTATATAAAGTGGACGGAAGATCTAATGTTTTTATTGATTCATGCAGCTGTTTCGGTATTACTCCTGTAGTGGAGATAATTATAGGCACTATTTTCACTTTATTAATTTTCCACATTCGGGCTATTTCATGTGATAGTTCGGTATATTTAGTCAATTTTTCTGTAAGGGTTGCTTGGAGATTATGGGTATTTGGAACTGCAATATCAACTAAATGGGCAATTTTTTCGGTCTTGTTAATAATTGTGATATCAGGTCTATTGTAATGCACTGTTCTATCTGTTAAGATGGCTCTATCATAATATAGTTTGTGTGTATTGTTTTCTAAAATAGTCAATGGAATATATTTATAGTACGGAGTCGAAGGTGTGGTCGGAGCTATTAATTTATACTTATGCGCAAGTTTTTGGTGGATTATCTTAGCTATTTGGTCGTGTCTGTATTTGTAGTCGGTCTGGACTATTGTTTTACAAGCACCTGTTATGTGTTGGATGGTTTCCGATTGACTATTACATCGTCTGCATAAATCTGTGGGTATTGGTGATTTCACGATATACTTCATGTAATTACGGGTTTCAATAATTTGGTCCTGTATCGCTAACATGAAGCCCTCTGTCTCGGGGAAGAGTTCGCCGCGAGTGAGCCATGCGTTCGACGCCTCGTAGTCGACATTAGACCTGCACAAATCTTGGCGATGTCTCCCGTGGAGTGACTTTTGGGCCCATGAAGCGATTTTATCTTTATTTCCAATAACGTTAGTGTTTTGCATGGTTTTATTACTTAAGTTCAAAGGAGTCATTTTTTTATCTGCATCTACTATAGCTTTATGTAGTAAACAGTGTTCTGCTTTATCGTGGAAAAAATGTCGCAACGAAGAGATTTGCCTATTGTGAAGATTTTGAATATCTATCAGACCTCTGCCACCCTCCCGTCTCGGCAACGTTAGTCTTTCAGTACAAGAACGTGGATGATGTTTTCTATTTCTAGTCATGGATGTATTAATTACTCTTTGTAAATTTTTCAAATTACTCTGGGACCAGCTTAAAACACCAAAAGAATACGTGAGAACAGGAATAGCATAAGAATTAATGGATTTTACTAGATTTCGCGAGTTTAGTTGGGTTTTTAGAATACTGTTGAGCCTGCGTTTAAAAGTTTCTCTTAGTTCCAGTTTAATAGCTTTTTGGTGTATTTGCTTAGACTGTTGAAATCCTAAATATTTATATGAGCTGTTTCTATCTAATCCCTCCATAATTTCTCCTGTGTCTAAAGTGTAACTATCTTGTACTATTTTTCCGGATGCAATTGTGAAAGTCTTACATTTATCTATACCGAATTCCATTTTTATATCCTGGGAGAACATTTGCGTGACGTCTGCAAGTTTATGTAAAGAGTTGGTATCATCACTGTAAAGTTTTATATCATCCATGTACATTAAATGTGTAAGTCTGAAATGATTATCATCTGATGTGAGAGTGAAGCCGCTTTGTGTCTGGTTTAGCAATATTGAGAGGGGATTCAACGCAAGGCAAAACCAGAGAGGACTAAGAGAATCACCTTGAAAAATACCTCTGCGAATCGGGATGGGATCTGGATGTGTGGTATTGTTTACTCTCAATTGTGTTTTCCATTGCAACATAGTTTGTTCTAAAAACTTTACTATAGTATTATGTATTTTATAAGTTTTGAGTATATATATTAGCCAACTGTGGGGTACAGAGTCGAACGCTTTTCGGTAATCAATGTACATTGTAGATATGTTATATTTTTTTGTAACTGCCAGTCTCATTGCTACCGAGTCAATTATCAGTTGTTCTTTACAACCCCTGCTTAGTTTTTTGCATCCTTTTTGTTCCTCTGATAAAATATTGTTGTCAGAAATGTATTTGTAAATTAATTCAGATATGCAACCAGTCATTAGTTTGTAGATAGTCTGTAGGCATGTAATGGGTCTGTATTTGGAAGGATTTTGAGAGTCTGTATCTTTAGGAATCATATATGTTAAACCGGTACTAATGTAGTGTGGGATGGATTCGGGTGTCTTAATGAAATCATTTATGTGTTTGTATAAGATCGGGTGAAGATGTGTAAATTTTTTGTACCAGTAGTTTTGGATTTTATCGCTACCAGGCGCCTTCCAGTTATGTGTTTTTTTAAGAACAGTTATAAAAACATCAATAGGTATTCTATCAAATTCCATAGCAGATGCTATATTTTGAGCATGAGTGTTTAACCACTCTGCATTTTGATTGTGTTCTGTGGGCCTAGCCCATATATTTGACCAAAACCTATGTAGTTCATCTGGGTGCGGAGTGTTAGTACTACGGATTTGGGTATTTTTAGTATTTTGTGTTAATTGCCTGTAAAAATTACTCTCATTATTAATAAATTGCGTATTTTGTTGCTTTCTTTCCGTACATTTCTTATACCGGGTCAATCTACTTGCTGATAAAGAAAGTTTCTGTTTAAGCGTATCTAAAAACTCCTCGTCTGTTAAATTAGGTGGCTCGTGTTGTGTGTGTATAGTGTATCTATTTCTAATATTTTCTACGTGTTTAACAAGTTTTCTATTTCTATTTCCTGCAATATGTTGTGTCATTCTTCCTATATCTTTTCTGAGCCGCTGTATTTTATTTTCTAATCTTTTTTGCCACTTTGGTTTTCTTTTTATATGTGTAGAAATATTGGCTATTATTTTACTACCGTTACATACAGCTGCTGTATATGCAGCACAATACACAATTGTCTGCAAGGTCGTAAAATCTGAATCAGCTGTAAGATACTCCGGTAATATGTGCGTATTAATATGTTTTACTATTTGAGCTAGTTTTTTAGAGGATTTCTGCTTTGGTATGGATGGCCTGGATGTGGGATCGGTGTTTTGAAATTCTATTACAGTATTTCGAAATCGCTGTGCAATTTTTTCAAAGTCGATAGATATGCTATTTATAGGATTCCTTGGTCCTATATCTATGTTTAACCGAGACATATTATCATTCTGTATTACTGGATTTGGTATTTGATTTTCTTCAGTACTCATAGGATCTTCTGGTATACGTGATAAGTCTATATTACTATGTGTACTATCTGTTGTATATGGCGTTCTATTATTCAAGATACCTCTTACTTCGTTGCGTATTTCTTCCAGCTTACTATCTGTTATGTATTTATTATATATTATTGATCTTCTTTGATCGGCTAATCTTTGCTCCGTTAAATTAATTAAGTGAGGATAGTGCTCTATAAATTTGTTTCGTAAATTAGATCTATATGCTGTTAAGTCTGATTCTAAATTTGTTACCATATAATAGCATTTGATAAGTGTTTCATTAAGATCATCCGTCCATCTCATTTTATTTCGCTGTATATTTTCGGTTTGTGTAATCTGTAGAATTTCTGGTTGCGGTATATGCGACTGCGACATATCTGATGTTCCTAGTTCTTCAGAATTTTGTTGAAGTTGTGAGGCAACTTCAGCTTTTATTTGTTGAATCTCTTCATCCGATAGTAATTTTCGACGTATGATTGCTCTGCGTTGGTCACCTATTCTCTGCCGGGACACATTCATTTGGGGGAATTTTTGCAGGAAATTTTCATGAAGACTACTTAAATATCCGCGTGTTGACTTTTCCATGTTAGTGAGTAAAAGATAAGTGCGCATTATGTATCTGTTCATGTCGTGAGACCATTTTTTACGCGCACACACATTGTCAGTAGCGGGTGCAGTTTGCACGGCACTAGCCTCCTGCGCAACATCCACTGACGCTTGTGCTATTGTTGACGAACGTAGGTTCGCAGATATCGGGTATAGAGATATATCGACTGGTGAATTTGATGATGATGACATTATGGGCTCGGATAAATATGATGGTGGTGACGAAGGTATAGATGGAAAGAGAGATGATGGTGAAGACGGTGGAGATGATTCGGCTGTAGTCAATTCTTCGATGGGAGCCCGCCTGTTCAACCCCTCATCGCCGATGGTTCGCATACTGTGGCATCCAGCATCGGCTCCAGATGCGCCCCGGCGACCCCCGGGTAGCGGCCGTAAATTATATTTCTTACTTACTTGGTCCATAGTTGAGTTGTTGAGGTCTATTGGTTTGGAGAGGGTGGGCCAAGGTGTTAATGGTCTGTTTTGTGCGTATTTCATCAGAAATAGGATCTAGGTGTTCAGATCAAAATATGAGGTAACTCCTCTCCGTAAGCCCCCCCACCACGACAAGGTTGATCCTCCCGGGGGGGTATTATTATTATTATTATTGTATATAAAATAATATGTATCTGTTGTGGACTCAAAAAAAAACTATAGATATCCAGTTGGAGCTGGGCCGGGTCGTCAGTAAAATAATTATAACTGAATTCTCACTATAACAGGAACAAAATACACTATTTATAAAAAAATATATGTAAAGTTATCGAAATTTCACGGCTTAGTCTGTCTTTCTAGTCTATCTGTATACCCAGTATGGAAATCATACATAGTAGCTTAGAATGCCAATAATCTAGAGATCAAATAGGTCATTTATAGTGATTTCAGGTTTTTTATGATATTATGTCATGTGGCCTTGGAGGGAATTAAATTTGTAGCTTGTAAATAGCCTCACCCTTGTAATATTTGGGTGCGGAAATACGCTCCGCAAACTGTGAGTACGTATCATTAAATAGTATCATTTCCAGTGGCGGCGTAAGGTAGGTTGGCACCCGGGGCGGTTTTGTATTGAGCACCCCTACATAAACATAACACCCAATACTAAACAAGCCTACAGCGGATACTCGAGATCGTGCACTTATCAAATCTGACTTTTATCGGAAGAAAGCTATTGTGCTCTTCTTTGGGTGGCACGGAGGCGGCTGGAACTGTATGTTAGTGTCACTGGCCTTCCAGCCTGGCACGTTAGGGATGTTTTGGCCGAGCCGGGTCCCTCACAAAACCTCCGCTAGCATACCGACTAAATTCCTTGGATGACCGTCACACGCAATATGGGCCGCCCCAAACATCACAAGGCGAGAAGCGCATGGCCTCAGCGTCCTATAGAAAATCATTACTGAATGTTTTTTTTTTAAATTCTTGCCCGGCATAATAGCCGCATTGCGCCTGATGGTGAGCGCAAATGCCACCCAGGCACAGTATCCATTGGCATCGGACGGCAGTCCCATGCCAATAGATACAATTATGCCGGCCTGCTTGTCGAAGATGCCTTTTCACACTATGGCGGAAAGACCCAGGATTATAGGAAGGAGGGAACACGTGAGACGGCAAACAATTCCACAGCCTGACGGTGCGGCACAAAAAAGAATTTCAGAACCGTTTGGTTCGCGCCGGGATGGTGTGGACCATCAAGCTATGGCTTCGCAAGCCAGCACGCGTGGTTCTGGTTAGGAATGGA
This sequence comes from Hyles euphorbiae, assembly GCA_023078785.2. NCBI lineage: Eukaryota > Metazoa > Arthropoda > Insecta > Lepidoptera > Sphingidae > Hyles > Hyles euphorbiae. Next base: position 10,029,659 of record CM041032.1, on the reverse strand, counting down.
GTGGAGGGGATCAAGTTGAATAATTCCTCAGAGCATTCACCGTGATACAGGCGGTAGAACACGCTTAGAGAGGCGACATCCCTCCGGAGTTGTAGCGACTCTAAGTTGCTCGTAACGTCTGCATCATTCACAATGCGGATGGCCCGCCGCTGCAATCCATCCAAGGCATCGAGCAGGTACTGGGCGGATCCATCCCAGAGGTGCGAACAGTACTCCATACCCGGCCGGACCTGCGCTTTATACAAGCGATTAAGCTGACCGGGCGTGAAGAACCGACGCACCCTGTTCAGGACTCCAACCCTGCGTGATGTGGCAGATATTACGCCCTCGATGTGATTCCTTGGATTGAGATCACAGCGGATATCCACACCAAGGATACTCAGGTCATTCCGCACTGACACTTCACAGTTTCGACTCGGCAACCCGGAGGCGCAAGGCGGGGGACAGCACCGAGCCCTGTGGAACTCCGGCATTTACCGACATGAGCGCCCAAGCGTGTCCGTCGACGACTACACGTATTCTACGCCCGTGCAGAAAGCCGGAAATCCACGAACACAGGTTGCTGGGCAGACCGTATGCCGGATTTCTTCTTTTGAAGGGTGCGACTGTTTCAAAACGCAGCGCCAGTTAAAGATGTTTAGGTCGTCTACGTCAAAGATGAGGCCATGCGCCCTGTCGCTCATATATATCCAAGTTGCTGTAGGTAAGGGCGCACCGCCCCCTGCACAGTATGCCAAGCCCAGCGTAATGTCGCCTCTTATGACGGTTAGGTAATACCGTGGCGAAATTCTCATACTCTACGACAGGGTAGAGGCGCCGCAGCGGTTCAGTCATTTATTGCCCGGCAACCCTTTTGTGCAGGTGGCAGTAAGCGGGATCGTTCACCTCGCGATCCCGTCTCGTGCTATTCTTCTGCGAGATCACGATCTCGCGGAACGAGAGTTTTGCTTGCCAAGCCTTGCCAATCTCGACCATCGAGGGCATCACGACCGAGAGCGAGAGGTCTACTCTGGCGGCTGCATGAAGTATTCTGCGCTCGTCACCCCAGAGTGGGCACTCCGAAAGAGTGTGTTTTTTCACAATGATGGCACACAGCGGAAAGAAACCGTAAAAGGCCATCGATCGCACAACTCCCGCGTACAGCCTCTGGTAAGGGGTGCCAGAATCTTCGAAGTTGAGTTGGTTAGACCAGGACCTCCCGAAGCTGAACCCTTAAGAAATTAATTTTTTTTTACGATTCCCTCAGACCAGCCCCTAATAATAGATTATCAGAAAAACTCTTAATTTTAATTAGAAAAGAAAGAAATTTATTTTACTTTTGGTTAACTGATAATGGGAAGAATGTGCTTGCTTTTCTGAGCAAAGCTTCCCAAAACGGGGCTCCAGTTTGGCTCACTCGACTCGATCGCCCCTGGGACAATGCTGCGACGCCCCAGGGCTTCGTGACGCTTAATTTGGGAAGCCCTAGGCTAGAGAATGCGTCTGCTGCCTTGACTAGTTTCGATCTTAGGCTCATGGCAGGACATGAACATTCCACCGACTATACAAGACAACTCTAACATACTTCACAAGGAGCTGATAGATACCTCCACGCCATCAACAGTGATGTGGGCAAGTGGCTCCTAGCCTCGTGCAAGCGGATAATCTCAAATTTATCCGCTACGAGGCCCAGCTACCGAATTTTAGAATTCATTATTTTAGAGAAAGAGACATTATATTTAAAATTAGTATGATACAAATAGCTAGATACAAGGGTTGGTAGTTATTTCTGGATACAGGTAGATTTTGTGTGCTTTCTGTGGGTGTCTTTGGCACCCCCTGGTGCTTGGTACCCGGGGCGGACCGCCCCCCCCGCCCCCCCCTTTACGCCGCCACTGATCATTTCTGCCGACTCTTTCAGGGATAAAGTTATAAACATATGTATAGGTCCTGAAGAGAACCTCAATTATAATATTTTCTACAGCTTCTCCTTATCTTCTCATAAATACAGGGTAATATCAAGACTGCTACTGAAAACGAAGCCGGGTGGTAGTTTAAGCGACTTTAGACACAGTGCAGCAGAAAATGTTGCTAAAAAAAGCGACGATTTTTTTGTTATTTTTTCGTATGGTCGTATTTGGGTTGTAAATACAAATTTTTCCTAAAATAATAGTGCATACCCTTTTATTTATAAAGACTCTAAGGTATAAAAGAGTTTAAATTATTATTTTAGCAAAAACTATGGATTAACCACTCAAAAAAGAATATATTTAAAAAACGATAAAAAAATTGTCCCGTTTTAGTTGCGTAATTTTTTGTTGCATTGTGTTGGTAGTCACTAAAACTACCATCAGGTTTCGTTTTCGGTGGCAGTCTTGATATACCATGTATAATATAGTAGATATTTTAAGTATAATTGCCTGTAAGAGTAAGAGTTCCAACAAGATACAGTAAAGTCTAAAGATAATTTATTTATTAGCATTTGTTAACTAATAACCTCTGGTTAAAGCGGTAGCGTACCGAACACCATGTTTTATTCAAAACGGTCTTTAGAATACGTATTTGTCCTAATGGATGCTTTGCAAGAAATATTTCCGCTTAACTCGAAGGCGCGGCGTGGCGCGTTTACATCTGTTACCAAAATCATTAAAAGGAATTACGTACATTCGATGAATTATAATGTTGCGTCGTTCTACCTGATTATACGTTTTAGTATATTCATAGGTGAATTTTTTAAATATTTATTTTTTTCGTAACTGCACTCAAAATGGGGGAAAAACTTAAAGAAAACACGATATAAAAAAAGTACAAATGGCGGTCTTACGACTAATCGCTCTAGTTAGGCAATTTCTTACATTTAAATCTACTACGAGTACTATTGTAAGGTCTTTCATGAAGTATGTATACTGAGAATACGCGAATCTTTCGAAACTCAGATATGTCATTGGGTTAAATCCAAGCCTTTTTTTGTCTGTTCGGTCCGTAGTCAAATGGCTGTCACTCACTTGTCTGATATTTTTGGTGCTTTCTTTATTTTGGCGTGCATAACGTTATATTCCAGTAGTCGAAGTTTGTCAAAATTGAATTTAGGAGTTTGTAGCTATGTGGAATTACCTCAGTGCCTCAATCTCAAGCCCGTTTGAGCCTCTGAGAATATTTGTTACGTTCAATGTTCTTCAACAAGTCTAGTATACATCAGAAGAAAATAATATATATCATCAAAGAAGATCTAGAACCACTAAAGCGCACTACATACTAGAGCCGCTGGCCCGGCGCCACAACCCGCCGTCACAACCCAGCGGCTTGTAAGTATAGAATCATGTCGCCAACAAACGTATGCACGTGGGGTCCAACGACATGTTACCGGCACGTCAAGCACTCAGGTGCTCGGCGACAACAATGTCATAAAAATATGCATGTGATGTCGAGACGCCGACATGTCGCCACCAAAGTTTTACGACTTGCAATAAGTGAAACCGCAGACTAGCCCGCCAACAAAAAGTTGTCGACATATGTTAGCGGGTCGGCGGCTTTGGTGTATACTCGTAGTGTGCTTAAGACGCAGAGTACAAGCCAAAATGACCACGTTTTTAAATTAAAAAAAATAGGTTGAAAAGTAACTTAATCCGTGTGTTTTTAATGAGGCGCCAAAATATGAACCCTTTTTGGCTTTCATTTCAGACCTGCCTATAATTTATGTACTAGGCAACCGCAGTCATCCCGACCAAAGCGGTTTGATGGTAATTTTTAATCTTATATCATGGCAGCTACTGAGCGCTTTCATCGAGAATTTTCTGCCCAGGTATTCATAGGGTTTATAATGTCAACGCACGTTGGGCCAGAAGCGTGGGGAATTGAAAAGCGGCAACGGTTTTAATGGCTCAGATCCCATGATATCCAAAAAAAACTACAATTGGCATGAGTGTGAACTGTGAAGTTTATCGTATTTCGAATTTGTTGTAAGAATTAAGGAAGTTATAAATTATTATTAAGTTAACCTTGAATAAGTTCTCGCTGTTTCTTCAAAGATGACAATAGCAGTACCCCGTTTGGGAAATTTGGAATGGTAATACATATGCAAGGCAGCAGTACATCTAAGCCTACATTTCAGTATAGGATGGTTAATTTTAGTGTAACCAATTTTTTTTTCTTAGTTCTGAAAATGCCTACTTTTGTGACAAAAAAAGTGTATTTGCGGGGAATTGTATTGCACTACTTCATTCAAAAGAAATCTGCGGCTGAAGTTCATAGAATTCTTGTTGAGACCCGGTCATGCATCAACATCGTGTGCAAAGCCAAATATTCATGGTTCGAAGCTTCTTCTCTGTTTTTGGTGGGATCAGCAGGGTGTAATTTTTTACGAGCTGCTCAAACCCAAAGAGACTATCACGAGGGATCGCTGTCGACTTCAATTGATGCGTTTAAGTCAAGCCCTAAAAGAAAAACGGCCGCTATTCGAGCAGAGACACGACAAAGTGATTTTGCTAGATGACAACGTTCGGCCTCATGTTGCAAAACCAGTGAAAACCTTCATGGAAACACTTCAATGGGAAGTTCTACCCCACCCGCTGTATTCACCTGACATAGACCCTTCTGATTTTCACCTATTCCGTTCGATGGCACATGACCTAGCTGACCAGCGCTTTCATTCTCATGAAGAAAGTAAAAAAATGATCGATTTTTGGATAGCCTCAAAAGACATGTCATGTTTCCGACGCGGAATTCATATACTGCCAGAAAGATTGGAGAAAGTGGTTGCTAGTGATGGACAGTACTTTGAATGAAATGTTTTTGTTCCTTGAATTTTTAACAAAAAATAATATTTTGTAAAAAAACAGCGAGAACTTATTCAAGGTCCTAATACTATCAATACCAACAAAACATCAAAGCTAAGGAAGTCGTCTTTGAAAACAACATCAAAAACTTTTCTAAGTAATTTGTAATTTTAAAGGAAACTGGCATAAGGCAAAAAAAGGCAGACTTTTGTGACTAATATTACGTTATTTCGATAGGTAATTTTCTAAAGTGGCGCATCTTAAATTGAAATTCCTTTACGGAATGGACTGCGGTATATTTATTACGCTTTACGTCGAGTTTGAATTCCGATCCCATTTTGTTTGGTAAGCGACTTATTTCCATTTATCATGCGGAGCGTTTCGTTTGTGAGGCTATAAGTGTGCGCAATACGCTTCCTATCTCCGCCTCAAGAACTTTGTCTTCAAAATGCTGTCTAGAGTTTGCCAAGTATATTTCCTTGTTTATCGGCTTTATATTGTAAATTATATGTTTGACACCCTCATTCTATTAAATAAGTGGTGCAAAAAATACTTTATGCACTATGCTATCGTTTAATCCATGCAAATAAATCACCAAGGCCCCATGTAAACCATTGTTCCGCCGAATAATTCCCTCGGCGGAGAACAGGCAACAAAATACAAAGATGTTGCAAAAGCATAGAAACTAGTTTATTTGAGTCTGTTCAGTTTTCAAATTCTGGCCTACATCAATAAGTTTTTTGAAGGTCCAATTTCGTAGTTACTTGCTAGTATTAGCAGCTGTCACACTGAAACTGTTCCACAAAGACACCCTGCATTTGAATATGATGAATGATGTCCAAACCCTAACGACGTAGCTACGTGAAGCTAAAATATATCTGCAAAAGGGTTAATTCAATTAGGACGAAACCTCACCGAATCTGCCCTGGATAAATCGTTAGATGTTACTCGTGTTTATAATGTGTATTTTCATTTAAGTTTCGATCAAAGCTGAAGAATTTAAGAATTAATTACTCATTGAAATAAAATTATTTTTTAAGAGTTTTATTCATCATCATCATATATCATCATATCGAAAAGTAGGGAGGTTAAACATTGTAAAAACCTCAGAGTAAAAACTTAACGGAATCCGCGATTAAATCCGTAAAAAATGTTTTATGTCAATGCGAACATTCGCGTAAATCTAAGAAACCAATAGCTACGTTTTTAAAATTGAATTAAATAATGTTTTATCTAATTGTTGTCTCAGAAAAGTTGCAAAATCTAAATAAGACTACATTTCATTATTTCCGTACCAGTGTTAAAAAGCCTATCCGGTAAATAAAATGAATCAAAAATATACGAAAACACATTATCCCCAACTGGATTGGCAAACTAAGGCTCGAACATGTTGAAATATAATTAAATCTTAAAGCCGAAATTTCCGTTATTTGTAAGATGTTTAGTCTCTAAAATTAATAAGCTTGATGGACGCCGACAGCAGTTATTTTACTTCCTGCTTTTGGAAAAGTTTCAAGTAAATAGTCTATTGGCAGATGAGTGAACGAAGGGGATTTAAAACCTGTATTAAAGGAAGTAAAAGTTTTTCAATGAATTTAGATTAATTCAATTGTTATTGCTTTCAGTTTTGAATAATCTACCAAGATGAAGGAATAAGATGATAATAAAATTAATAATATGATTGCAACCAACATTTTCGAGCTACAAAATTGTATATTAAAGCAGTACGTTATAAAATATCAAACAATAACGCAGGAGTAATACAAACTCTCTTCGTGAATATTGGTTTTGCGTGACGTGAATTTGAATACAATTCAATTGTATAAAGTTTTACAAAAATGAGGTCTGCAGGGAATATATTTTTTTGTACTCAATAATATAAATTTTATTTCGGTTACTTTATGAATGTAATAAAACAAAATTTTCGATCAGGTCAGAAGTACCTACCCTGAACCGACGAGAGTACAATATGAATGGATTGAAAAAAGTTGACGAATCTATTGCGATTTTATCACTATGGAACAAATCGAAACCATAGTCTCCGCCTACCTTTATGGGATGAAGGCATGATGTTTTTTTTAACTAGTATGGCGTTATTACTGCTTTGTATCTGGTGGTAAGCACAAATACCATCTATGCAGAGTATGAAAAGGCATCAGACGGCGGTCCCATGCCATTCGATACAATTGTGCCGACTTGCTAAATGCCAATATATTTACAAGTGTGTACATAATATGTATCTCCGTATAATAGAGCGGCATATTGAATTCTAGGATTATATTAGTCTAGGATTATTGCGATTCACCCTGTAACAATAGTGTCTACCGGAGTCAATCTCTACACTGGACAAAAACCATAAAAACGCAATAAAATCTGTGTACCATAAAATTGTACACCCACCACCTGGTGGTAGATAACAAAACACTGTATAAAATAGTCTCTATGCTGTAAAAGAATATATATTAAGACGTGTGTAATTTATCCACGAGCATAAAGATAAAACTGAGACGATAAATTAACTGTCGACTACAATGAAAACGATATTGTAACTCGTAAATATCACCATTATTCAATAAACCATTATACAGGCGTTAATGTCCCTTTATTGTATGATCCATATGGCAGCATACAGTAATCTTGAATTAATCCTTACTAATATTAAAAAGGTGAAAGTTTGTGAGTATGGACGGATGAATGTTTGTTGGATTAACACTCGCACAACTCTTTATCTCGACAAAATGTAGCGTTCCCATATGCTGATTCAGGAATTCAAATATAAATATTTGGTGCTCTTTCAAATTCAAATGGGTGGCACGAGATAGGCGAGGACAGGATTGCATGCTTTTCGTCATGGCACTATATAAGAATATAACGGGACGGGAAAAATAATCGACGCCACGCGGGAAATATAGTTAGTACGCGAAATAATATGTTGTTGATGTGGACTGGACTCAAAAGCTAACTACACCGCCACTAGTAAAATATAATTTTGCAAAGATAGGGTGAGGTGGGGCAAGATGGCAAGACCGGGAAACTTTCTATATTTCCCAAGCCGTGCGAAGAGCACACGAGTCTCCAAGCACGCGGAGACACATCGCTATTTTATATTTAAGAAAGAAACTCAGCCCTGCTTCGTCCAGATAGCGACTTGTGTACGTGATTCTTATTTTGTGGCATATTATTACCTGAGCACTGATTTCTGCTTTGCTATTATTTATAGCAGGAAGTAATTTTACAAAGTCCTCTTGTGCAAGTCGTCCCACCACCTGGCCAGAGGGCGTATCACGTTACATTTGCTAAGAAGCGGTCTCCAGGTAGAGTCAGATATAGACTGTATGAATTTATATGAAAAGACAAAAAACATAAACGCTTGCTATTCCCAAGGGCCGTGTGGGTAAAATGGAAAATTAAGTCTAAGGGCAATATGATATGGTTAGTTGGATTCGGTATCTGTTTTTGACCAATAGAGCTTCTTGGACTGAAGAACCGATTAAAACTGTGATATGTTAAGCTAAACTTAATATGGAGCTCGGCGTCGAAGAAATATTTTTTCAATTTATATTAAAACTTTACATGTAAAATCAAAAAACCTATCTTTAAATAAAAAAAACCTAGCTTTCAGCCGGATTGAACACAATGGATAGATTACAGTGATTAGGGTGCTAAGTTGAACACGGAAACTTTTTGCTGACACAGGAGATGGTAAATTTATGTGACCATTGTGAAATATATGGATATTAGGATATCTATATATAACACCAGTAAGAATTCAATAAGCAAAAACAGAAAAATTAAATCTTCCCCTTTCCCTATAGGGAGAGATTTTGTATTTAGTATTAATTATTTTAATTCATACATTTTTTACTCTGGTTAGGTATCTTTTAAAAGTAATTAAAATATATTTTTATTCTAAAATAAGTAGTTTTGGTATCATGAAGTTAAAAGTCTTCCATCCTGCCCGCCCACTCCTATACATCTACACACCGTTTTATGATAATGTAATAATATCTCGTTACAATATTGTCTAAAGTACAGCAAAATATATTAAACTGCCAAACAACTCGCGGGTACCTGCTAGAGTTTGCGGCAGAAACAACTATATTATCTAAAAGTTAAAGTTATCTGTTCTACGCCCAACAGGAAACCAAAAACTAAATTAGTAACTCGGCTTGCAGTTTTACATTTGGATTGGATTGGCAATTATGATTTTATTAGATTTGGCCCAATTGCACAGATTTCTGTGAATACCTACTCATAGATCGAGGCAGTTGAAATTAGCTTTTAGCATCTAGCTCAATAAATGTAACCTTTTCAAGCAATCGCTCCCGAGTATTCGAAAGGTCATTTGTGTGGATATCACTTCTTTGTCCATTCAGCTGCCAAACCATAATTAATTTCGGGTGGTATCAGAGGTTATTAGTCTAGTTCATAGTTTTTAGTCCGCTTTTCAGTTTAAGAAAGAGGACAAAGATATTTACAATTCCTAAAATATTTCCTATAATTTCATTAATTTTGTTGCGGGTTAAGTTAAGGCAAGTTAAACATTTCCGTAGACTCACTGAGCTTGAATGCTCGGAGTCATTAAAATGTGTGCCACTATTGATCTTCGGCAGGGGCAGGGGAGTTAAAATTTCCAGTTATAAGGATTATAGATATTATAATAGGTATTATAGATATTATAAATTAATAGGTATTAAAGATATTATAAATTATTGTTATTTATGAGTTAATAAGAGACTTACGGCCTTATTCATAAACAGACTGGTTTAAAACCTATTTCAGTTATCGATTGTTATGTCTTCTGCGCTCAAATTGAAATAAAAAATCGTTCAATATCCTGTTGGAATAAGTAGCAATAGCAATAACAAATAGAAAATGAAGTCAATAATAACATTTCACAAGTTACATAAATGAGCAAAATTTTACGATTTGTGATTGTGGTTCTACATAAAAATAACACCAGAAATTCACTAACAAAAAAGGCGGGATTCTCAAAACCATAAAATTTTCGCGAGGTCTACCTGTGGTCCACCTGCGACGAGGCAGTACCGGGTGGGTCTAATGAGCGGTAACCTATACATTCCGCGAAAAATACCATTTAGCAATTACAGACAATTTTGTGTGTGTAATTTTAGATGTGACAATTGGTGATATATGGACAATATATGGACGGTTTTTTTGTTTACAAATTCTGTTAGAGGCATTTAGCAATAGCAGAAATATAAATCATGTTAAAGCTTCAAAAATAACAAGTTGGGAAGTTAATTTAAAATAGCAATAATTCCCATTACTACGGCTCACCATAGATAGTGCATATAGGTTAGCGCTCACTGTGTGGGGAGCATTCTACTTGCCTTGTTATAGTCTCTTAAAAAACAATAACCTGCTAATATATGCATTTCTAAAGTATGCAAAAAAACACAGGTACTCACCTTTATGCATTTGAGTAGCTACTCCAATAATGTGTAGAAGTCCTCTCGTCACTCGTGTAGTATCCAAAGCTGGTCTATAGAAACAATCATAGGTAATTATTTCTTTATTATTTCAAGCGTTTTAAATAAATCATTACATAATATGAGAACTATTAATACTTACCTAACATAATATGAATTAATATTTCCTTTCTATTTCACGTTGTGGAGAGATAAATCATCAATAAATTCTGAAAGATGCCATTCATAGATTAGAGTTTAGACAGTAGAGCGCGTAAGCGTAGTATAAATAATGTTTAATAGGCAAAAAATATAATTGATGAAATTAAAGACGAAAATTCAGCTTATTTTCCTTTGACCTTTGTAATTGCTTTAACGAACTTGCAGGGCTAAGATATTCTCAGGCATCATAGCAGAAGCTTGTACCCGAAACGAACTTATACACATAGAATCTCTAACGAAGATTATTATTTTAAGTACACGTATATCCTTGTGCGTGCATCTTCAATAAAATGAGAGTATAGCTTGCATATAGCTTGCACAATTTTAGTACAATAAACCAAATAGTTGATCAAGTTAAGGTGACGCTTATAAATAATAATAAATGAATACATCTAACAGTCACATATAAAGTCCTGAGCCCACACTACGATCGAGGTTTGTGTCATGGGTATCAGGAAAATGAGAGACATTTCGGTCTCACAAACACACAGACCCTGATATTCCACATGACATTAAAATCGCAAAAGTGCTTGAAAAAATAAAATTTTATAGAGATGAACCACTACTATAATATCTTGTTATCTGTAAATGTATACCTAGTCAGGTCATAAATTCTGTCACATGTTTAATATAAAATAATTGAAACAAGTTTATTCATTATGTAACCATTTATATACCAAAATGAACTTAACAAAACATAGATTCTTATGACACTAAATTTTATTCAAAATGACCTCCGTGATTTTGAATACAGGCCTTCAATCTGCGCGGCCAGTTGTCTATGGCAGCACGAACGAGGTCCATGTCAATACCGGCGGCTGCCTTAATCAAGGATGTCTTGGGTGACTCCAAATTGGGATGAGGCTTTGAGCACGCCGTTTCCTCCAAGTGTTTCCATATCTTGTAATCTAACGGATTCAAATCTGGACTGGAGGAGGGCCAGTCTTCGTGCCGGATGAAGTCGATTTCACGCGCCGCCAGCCAGTCTTGTGTGCTCTTCGCTCTATGAGCTGGCGCCTAATCTTGTTGGAATACCCAGTGCCTGTTATTGAACATGGTATGAGAAACAGGTTCCACAAGGTTCGTCAGGACTGTATTTTGATACACAACTGCATTCGTTTTTACACCTTTCTCACAAAAATGTACCTCTGTCAAGCCCCAATAAGAAACTCCCAACCATACCATGAGCGAGGATGGAAAATGACCTCGTTGGACACGCGGAATACGGTTGCTCGCTTCTTCACTACTGTGTGCGTACACCTTATCATTTTGTTTGTTGTAGCTCTCTTCTACGGTAAAAAATTTTTCATCTGAAAAAAGAATTTCCCGATATTTTTTTCCCGCGTACCGCTTCAACAAAGCGCGGCATCTCTTCAGTCTCAGGTCCATTAGACCAGCATTCAAACGATTTCCTGTTTTTCTTCGATATGCCCAAAGCCCTAAGTCTTCATTTAACACCCTTTTCACCGTGGTTCTGCTTAACCCAATCTGAAGGGCCAACAGTTTCTGCTTACGTTTGCGATTTCTTTGAATTCGCGCCTTCACAGCTTTTATAACTGCTGGAGTCCTAACAGACCGAGGGCGACCACTTCTTGACCTGTCATCTACACTAGAGTCTTCATTGTATCGTTTGATGGTACGATAAACGAATCTTTTGGTTATATTCAAATTTTTCAGTATGACAAAAATTTGAATTGGCGCGTAACCGCAACGATGCAACGCAATAACTGCAACACGGTCTTCTTTAAGCGTCCACTCCATATTCAAAAATGAGTAAAATTCTAAAAAGTATACATTTTTATTTTCATGAACAATTCGAAATTCGAATTTAATAAACTTTTTTGTGGCCAGCATTCTAAAAGAAAAGTTTTTACTGTGTGACAATACTTATGACCTGACTGTGTACATTCAAGTTACACAGAACTTTGGATCGGTTCGGATGTATGTTTGTAGATATCAGTAACACTTAAAGATACAAAAACATTTGCTTTTCTTATTTTATGTATTAAATTCTTCAGTATCGACAATCATTTTACTGAAACTTCCTGTTCCTATTCAAGCAGCTCTTTTCGCAACATAAACTGACTGGGGCAAACATGCTTTACTGTTTCGATATCGCGAATTATCAACTCGAAATTGAAACGTCTCAAACTTTTATGCTAATGCCTTTAGCAATTTTAAGTATTCTCACCTATTACCTTAAATTAATTTAATTTTTTTTTCAAGTACCGACAATTCAATTCCCGACTCCAGTGTAATAATGAATAGAATTCGAACCCGAGATTTCAGCTTTGTAATCATGCCATATTACATCTACGTGTCTACGCCACGCAGGTAGTTAATTCCAGATGCAGTTTTTTTTAAACTCCTATTAATACGCCAGTTTTGTATGTTATAACGTCTTCTCATCTGTAACGTCCAGCGCAATCATATATTCTCAAATTGATATAAATTCTAATGCAATTCCTGTCAATTGCAATTCATTTAAGCCTTAAAATGCAGAGGGTTAAGGTTAAATCTTGATTGACATTCCTATAATGCGTACATTCGACAGTTAAATTATTTATTCAAACGCAATTATTTTCTTCTTATTTTCCATCACGAAATCTGATATGAAGAACTCTGCTCTCAAATACTTGCTCTTCTGTCTATGACTCAATGGCGATAACATCACTCGAATACGAGTTTATCAGTAATGAAAAATCTGAATTTAAGATTTCAAACTTATAATGTCGTTTCAAACTTATTTCCTGTTGGATATCTGGCAGATTTGGTCTTTTGTGAAAAAAGTCAGTGTGGTCGGGATCAAAGCAATAATCCATTTTTATTAAAAGCCCCTCTGAGATTAAAAAAAAGCAACAGAGGATGGTCTCAAAGTAATTTATAAAATATTTTCATTCTTAGTAAAATATTTTTTATATAATATATTTGCTTACAGTACCGCACAGATTCACAGATTGATGATTTTTTGTTTTCAATTCGTTACGATGTCCGAGATTAAAGTTCGTATTTCCAATCTCGTTTCCGATATTTTTTCCTCTTGCCAACTGTAACTATGGCAGCGCTGTAATCCTTAGGTAAAAGCAAATATCCAATGGTAATTTTATTTTCTCCCTCTTTATCGCATATATATAATAGCTATTTAGCGTCTCTTGCGATTATATTCTTCACTTCATCCAAATACTTGATATTTAATCTTAGATGTAACGCTGCCTTGGGCTACAACGCTAATTAGATCTTGGTATAGTCACATTTATTTATGCCTATTTCTTAACTATGTATATAATTCGACAGCCCCATGGCACAGTTGGTTCGACACCGGCTGTGAAACAAGAGGCCGCGGGTTCGATCCCCGCACCGAGACAAAAATTTGTGTGAACCACAAGCATTTGTTTCGGGTCTGGGTGTTTGTGAGACCAAAAAGTCTCTCGTAGTTTGTGATGCCCGCGACACAAGACTCGATCTTACTTAGTGTGGAGTAGGGACTATGAAGGTCATCGTGCCATTGTAGGCTGGCGTGGTGGACTATATGGCCTAACCACTCTCAATCGTACTCTCGATTATAGAGTAGGCCCGTGCCCTGCAGTGGGACGTATATGGGCTGATACAGACGGGAACTATGAATGTGAACGTTGGGTGTACTTATAAAAAAATATATAAATACTATTACTCCCTGTAGGTGCAAGACATAGACAAACAATATAGGTGCTTATTCAAAGCAGGTACGTTGCTTTGAGGAAGCAGTTATATATAAAGCCAGTTCAAAAGTATTTCGCGGAAACATCCTAGAATTTTTTGATGGACTCATTCTCAGGTCTTCATCATCATCATCATCATATCAGCCACAGGAAGTCCACTGCTGAACATAGGCCTCCCCCAATGATCTCCACAATGACCTGTTGGAAGCGGCCTGCATCCAGCGACTTCCTGCGACCTTAGTCAGATCGTCCGTCCACCTTGTAGGCGGGCGTCCGACACTTCGCTTGCCTGTACGTGGCCTCCACTCGAGAACCTTTCGGCCCCAACGGCCATCGGTTCTACGAGCTATGTGCCCGGCCCACTGCCACTTCAACTTGCCAATCCTATGGGCTATGTCGGTAACCTTGGTTAATATCTCAGGTCTTATAAATAGAAAATTATTTGTGTCACATGTTCGATGTTACTAACAAAGCTAACTGTTTATTTTCGTTTTTTACGGGATGGATGAATAAATGTTTTATTTGTAAACATATGATTTACAATAATGGTAGTATATTTAGTATAAGCCTTTTTCCAAGAAGTTTTATAGATACCTGTTGGAAGCAATATTCAATATCATTATTGGACACCACATGTTAAAAAGATGTTACAATTTTATAGGTGTGCACAATAAACCTCTTGGGTACAATTAGAAGGAGGAAGCCATCAAGCAAGCAAGCATCTTAAATCTAGCGATTTCCTACAAGCTTGCATCTCGTTAAACATAAGCATTTAGCTTACTTACATCGCAACAGATGTTTTTTTATTATGGAAATCAATTAAAACACAAAAAACAAAACAATATTCGTCTGAATATTTTATGATAGATTGATGCCAATGAATACAGCTGATATATTCGATGGGGAAGTATACATATTTTCATCATAGTCAAATACCTTATTTTTTATTTAGGTATTGTTCTTGAAACATTTACAGCAGCAGCGACCACAGGTCTCGATGCTGCTGTGGAGCTAATAGGTTTATTGTTTGTTTTATTGAGGAAGGAATTTTGACCATATTCATGAAGACTTTTGAAATATTTAAAATTCAACCTCACTTCACGCAAGCTCGCTGACTACCGCAATTATCTGAGAATCGATGAAAAGATATTTCTGAATCTGTTATTAAAGCTCTTAATTTGGTAGCAGGATACATTGACAATTAAGATAGCTTTCAACAGTGAGTAATAACGAAAATCTTAACATCCTACTAAAATTGAAACCCAACCTCTCAGCCATCTTATCCTCTCTCAATCACATTTAAACTAAAACTGAACCCGCGGACTGAAAATATCAAATGTTTATTTTGTAAGGTGGCTATACTGGCGTCGGTACCTGCATAGTTGTCCAACGTACACGATCCTGTTTACCTGTACCTGTTTTTACAATAATACACCTGCCTGGCACCTCCTTCTGCTTCAAACACCATTCACCACAACCATTGTCCCGATTTCGCGAGAGAATTTCCACTGGAAACTTATTTTATCAAAGTAAATATAGCTTTTGTAACTCCGTAATAATGTAGTTTTCTATTAAAGAAGGAATTTTTTAAATCGGTTCAGTGTCTCCAGAGATGTTTGTCTTCGTACAATGCATTTTTATATTAACACAGATGGTGCAAATAGTCTCAGTTCTTATACTATGAATTCCTACATGGCATCTGGGACAACTTAAAGATATCATCATAATTGGCAATTTACGTGAGAGGATTCTACGTGAGATGATTAAACAGCGTTTGTTGGAGATGTTAGGTTTGAACAGTGCACCTACGCAGGTAACTTATTAAACCAATTCGTGCGTGAGAAATACGGTCAAATTTTGGGAAATTCAATTCTGTGCCTGTTTGTGACAGTAAACCTGTGTGATGTGACCCCTGATTGTGAAGGACGGGACTCGGCAACGATAATGCTGATATTCACGCTTGCGGGCCAACTGCTCAAACTAGGCCTTATCGTGAATAGAAACATCATCAGCTACGAATTTGCACCAGTCGGCACGCTCGACCGCATTTTCCTCCCACTTAGTTTTATCTACATATTTCAAACGACAGCATGTCCAGTTTTAGGTTGTCTTCGCTTAGCGTGGGTCAATTCAGCCAGGAATATCTGTCTTGGCAACCGATCGGGTTCCTTGCGATGCACATGCTCAAGCCGAAGCAGTCGTTTTTGTGGGAGCAAAGATATTCTAAGATGCCAAGATATATATAATTTAGCAATGCTTAGAACCCTCTCTTTTGTCACTTTATCCTGCCATGTGAGACATAAAATACTCCGAAGACAGCGCATATGCAATATGTTAAATCTTCGTTCTTGTTTATTAAACATCATCAGGTCTTTTCTCAATGTAAGAGTATATGCTCAAGATGCAAGTCTCACATACAGCCAGTCAGTCAGTTTATTGTTTCACACTCTTGCAAAGAGCTTTCGGAACATCGTTGACGACTTGCTAATACGACTATCAAACTCTGCATTGACCGACAGATTGCTGCACACCGTTGAACCCATATAACTAAAGGTGTCAAGGACCTCCAAAGGAATACTACCTAATGAAATTAGGTACTGGTTATTCTTCAGGCCATTACTACTGTTTTATTTTGCATTTATGATCATAAAAAAGTGAGCACATGCATCTGCATACAATAGTTTGCTGTTCTTGTAGAGTTTTAGCGACAAAGTCGGCATCGTCTGAAATGAGGAGACTTTCCACGGAAAGATCTTTACGAGGAAAACGGGATTTGAGCAAGGCGAAGTTATATAGTTTGCCGTCATCCCATGTGAAAAGATGCATGCTGGTAACATGTACATTATTTTTTATGAGGAGTGAGAACAATATGCTCTACAAAGTTGAAGCCAAGATGCAACCCTGAAGTATGCATACGCATACTACGCATGCAGAATGAGGTTGATGTTTGTTCATTATAACTTCATATGTTATTTTTTTTAAGTATATTGCCCAAAAATTATAAGAAGAATGTCAAACATTGTATGAAATAAAAAGAGTAGAAACCTAAAAAGGTTGTGAAATATATATTTAAAAAAATATGCAATAATTTTAAGGAGCACCGGCTGTTTGATAAGAATGTGAATGAGGTTCAAAGGAGGATCCAAATCGACCCGTCTAACGAACATAAGTTACGTTAGATATTAAACAGTATCAATAGTAAATGGCGTTTGAATGGTGTTTGTTGTTACATACGCAGCGGCATATTGAGTCCCATTCCGAGAGGCGTAAGTTCCTCGTTGAAGTCAGATAGCATACACTCACAATGCGGTCGAGCGGTAATATGCAAACACTTGTACTGCACTAGCCGCGTGGCTCACTAACTTTTTTCATTTCATTTTAAATGCATGTATCTAGAGGGCTTGAAAGTCGGGACTTATATCTGTGTTTAATGGATTCCATTACTCATATATAGGTAAGGAAAGTAAAGTCTATTTTAATACTATAGACTACGCTTGGAGTATTTATACTAAAGAGGGAACACTGGTACTTCAGAAACGTAATTAAAATTGGTACTTCCGGGCCACCTTTTTTGCCCTCCTGTTGATTCATTTGTGATAGGTTGTCCAAAATGTACGAATTACTTGGAAAATAAAAATAAAAATTAACAGTTTAGGGATATTTCATTCCACTCAAACTCGTTATAAATGGATAATAGATATCGGTTATCAAATCAAATGGCAGAAATTTGTTTTTAAATAATGAGTTATATTTTAGAATTAGTTAAACATTACGAACAACAAAATATCCACGTTTTTGAAATTTTTACTTATGCTCCCTCTATAAATACATTTAAGAGCCATAGGTGTAAGAGCCTACGTAATGTTCCTCCAATCGTTTCGGTCCATAGGAGACAAATCTACCGCTATCCTGCAATGCTAGCAATGTCATTGAAATCCTAACAATGTCATTTATCTGTCTGGCTGTTAGATTATTCGTTGGCTGTGATAAAATCATTTTGGCAACCTTTCCTTAAACTGGTTTTGACTTTCTGTTGTCTTGCTTGTACCCAAAGTATTGTTTTATTTAATTAATTTTAAAGTGATTTTATTAGATTTTATCGAAAAACAACAGTAGGATATAATAAATAAATAAAATCCTTTATTGCAGATCAAAATAGTTCATAGTGTAAGTATATTATATTTAATAGACGGCACTGTTTTTTTTTTGTTTAATTTATTATATTCATGGGAACCACATTACTGCTCTAATTCCGGCAAAAACGTACCTTATAATTTGATAAGGGTAATAAATGAAATACATGTACATTAATAAACAGAATTTCCTAAAAGGAGCAGGACACCCACATTTCGTATTGCGTGTTACGTATATCAGGCACAAATTCCTAACTTCGGTTTGATTCATTTTTTTTTACTCTGGCCGGGCAAAGGGGCGGCATTGCACCTGATGGTAAGCGCAAATACCGCCCAGGCAGAGTATCCATTGGCATCGGACGGCAGTCCCATGCCAATGGAAACAATTATGCCGGCCTGCTAAAATATACTTATGAATTATGACCGAATCCCCCAAGTTTAATATTTACCTTATGCAAAATATACACTGATAATCGCATCGTTATGAACTTAGTCAATGTAATGGTTTGTAAAATCAACTGGTTGAAATGGATTTGCTGTCAAATCGGCAGCTACAGGTTTACTTAATAATCGATCATAGAATATACATTATATTTATAGGCAAGCGCTTAGAGTCACGAGTTTGTAAATTGAACTTTGCCAAATATATGCAGGCAACCTATTTTGAAAGTTAAATGCCGAAATCGCGCGTGATAACTTTAATTTTTTTGGCATCGAACCAATTCGATTGGGATAAAAATGTGAGAGTAATATTTACCTAGGTAGAAAAAATAAATCACAGACAATTATATTTCTTTACTTTCTCTTTTTGCTAACATTTCTGATATAATCTCAATGTTAAAATCTACGACGTCTGATAAAATCTGGTACGAGTATCATGCATGTTCGCCATTCAATCAACCGCTATCGGTATTCACGGCTGACAGACCCACACACTTTGTTGCCACTATTAATATAATTATATTGATTCACATTCTACGTACTTTTGATATTGAAAATATTAAAGAACAAAGTCGATCCATTTATTTAAAACGTAAAGAATTTTTAATATTGATATGGTAATAACTTACATAATAATTTTATACATAAGGTCCCTTAAGCAAGGACTAAATAAATTAATCGACTTGGTATTACATGCATCTCACAACTTTTTGCGGTAGAAAACCTGAGCTGCGAGACTTGGATTTTTTTACAGGATGTTTTTGATGGGATATTATACAGGGTATATCAAGACTGCTACCGAAAACGAAGCCGGGTGGTAGTTTAAGCGACTTCAGACACAATGCAACAGAAAAAGTTGCAAAAAAAAAGCGACAATTTTTTTTTTGTAATTTTTTTCCTATGACCATATTTGGGTGGTAAATACATTTTTTCCTAAAATAATAGTGTATACCCTTTTATTTACAAAATAATCTAAGGTATAAAAGAGTTTAAATTATTATTTTAGCAAAAACTATTTACCCCCCAAAAATGACGATATTTAAAAAATCATAAAAAATAATTGTCGCGTTTCTTTGCGAAATTTTTAGTTGCATTGTGATTGTAGTCACTAAAACTACCACCCGGCTTCGTTTTCGGTAGCAGTCTTGAGATACCCAGTATACACGTGTGATAGTTTGTAAGAAAAATAATACGTATATTTTTTGCTATGAATAGCGAGATGTGCATGTCATTCGCCTGATAGTAAGCGATACGACCGCTCATGGACAACAGCAATTCATTATATTTCACTGCGCCCGCCATCCTGAGACATAAGTTGTCTCAATATGTCCAGTAGTTACTCTGGCAACGAGGTCCTTCAAACCGGAACACAGCAGTTCGTTTACACTGCTGTTTGGCGGGTGATATGGACATTACGGTGGTATCTACCCAGGCGGCCTTACACGTATGAGAGACCTACCACCAGTAAAGTGTTAGCAGTGTTCGCAATAAAACATTTAACAAAAAAATATTTCCTTTCTTGAATATAAATTATTGTAACATGAAAAAAAAGTAAGCTAAATATTTATTAGTCTGGCAATAGTGTGACAGCTAGCATCTGTTTATATTAATGTGAAAAATGGTGTGTTATTGTATTGTGAAAAAAAATGGATACAACAATAAATAAGTTTAACAATAAACATTATTCATTTTAAATCTGTCTGGTCGCTGTGCATACCATATAGAGTGGAAAAAAGGATTTAATAGATCAGAAGTGGGATGAACTTTTCTGGATGAATAAAGGTATGTAAACTACGTGTTAACTGCGCAAATTATAAGTTGAGTTTTAAAATGCATATTTTATTATTAACAATAATAAAAGTTTACATAGAACTAACAACGTGAAAGTGAATTTAATACATAACTTTTGATCGTTCTTATTTTGACCTTTCACGTTTACGGAAATATTTATAGATTAAGTCAATAAGATTTTGAGTAATTAAACATTTTTTCATTACTTATCTTGGATTTGCTTATCATATTTTCCATATACATTGAGGCCCACTTTAAAATATATAATGGTACCTAATATATAGTGACAGTGTAGAAGGTTAACATACATATTGCGTCGTGCCGTGTGTGCGCTAGCGCAAAAGGTAGCACCAGACAAAACAGTGCTTCCTCGGAGGCTTCTTGTTCAATGAATATCTATCATGAATATACCATATTAAAATATAAAGATGATGAAATAATTTACAAGTTCTATTTCACGTAACAAAATGTGTAAAGTATTAAGTATGTTTTATTAATATATGTGTATTTTCTTTTTTTTCTTTTCTCTATCCAAATAACAAATTAGCTATCCATACCCTGTAACAATGTCTGTACGTTTGAGTCATACGCCACCTTTAGAAATTCATAACGATGAAAGGCGGTCTCGCAACTGGGTAAATGATGATCGACCGCCCTCTGGGTCTAGCTCACGAGTGTCGGGTAGAACTGTTCAAAGACGCAATGATGATCAGTATCGATCTCGGCGCAAGCCCTCAAGGTCACATTCTGTTTCATCCAGTGGTAATAGTGGAATCAATACTCGACGACGGCATCATAGAAAGCGACGTCGCGACAATGAATATAAACGCACTAGGCGATATGCATCTTCCACTAGTTCTAGAAATTCAACCAGTTCCGACACAAGTCCTTCTTCCTACTCCGACAATTCTGATAGGCGTCCTCGAGGAAAAGGCAGAATGATACGGAAAAGAAAGAGGGGTAAATACAACTCTAAATCAAACGCCAAGAAATCCCGCCACTCTAAGTCACCTGTAGAGTGTAATGAGAATAGCTTTATTGATACATTGGCTAAATATTTTGACAAACGCGGCACTAATTTTGAGGGAGCCCAGAACGTATTACCAGAATTTGATCCTGATGCAAACACTCTAACGGCCATAGATTGGATTCGCAAAGTGAATCAAATAGCGTCTGTGTATGGATGGAGTGATAAGCAGATAATTTATCACGCAATTTCTAAGTTATCAGGGAATGCCAAGCTATGGTACCAAAGTAGGAGTTCCGTAGATTTAACTTGGGAGCAGTGGCAGCATAGGATTTTAAAAACATTTCCGGATGATAGAAATTATGCTGATCGGTTGTACGAAATGCTTGAAAGAAAGAGTAGGCGCGATGAGACCCTTGAGGAATATTATCACGATAAGGCTAGGCTTGTGAAAATGTGCGGAATCGTTGGAAGAAATGCTGTTGATTGTATTATCAACGGCATATATGATAACAACATTAGGTTAAATGCACAAGGCTCTAATCTCGTACGTCCCTCTCAACTTTTAAAATATTTGCGTAGAATTTCTAAGAAAATATCTATGCCAATTCGAAAATTAAGTCATAATTTTAGACAGAGTACGCAGGATAATAAAGCTGATGATAACAATCGCGGTCTAGTTCCTCTTAAAAACAATCCTGACGGTTTACGAGGTAGACGTACCACACGATGCTATAACTGCTCAGAAACTGGGCATATTGCAGTAAGTTGTCCAAAACCATTGAAAAGATGTGAGAAGTGTAATAAGCTAGGGCATAACTCTCAACAATGTACTCGGCAAGGAAATTATCAAACACAAGACACTAGTGGGAAAGGTAATATTTTAAGTACAAACACAAAATCCGTTTTACATATCGCAAGCCGGGATAATATGAATGGCAAATATTTTAAAACTATAAGTCTCAATGGTATTACAAGATCTAGTTACATTGATTTTGGTAGTCAATGCACACTTATTAAGCATAGAGTTGCGTTAGATATGCAGCTATTACTGAATAAAACTGAGCTCCCTGTACTAAAAGGTTTTGGTCACGGTTTTGTTGTACCTATCGGACGTACTTTTGTAACAATTCAAATAGATGCAGTAAAAGCAGATATAGAGGTCTATGTGGTAGATGACGAGTTATTACATACTGACGTTATGATCGGCCAATCGCTAACTGAGTTACCAACAGTCACGGTGTATAAAAATAGTAATCAGTTAACACTATATTGCGATACCGAAAGTGTAGAACGTTTAGAAGTCATTAACTCAAACGATATTATTATTGAAGATTTAACTGATATATTAGTACACACGTCAGATACTAGCTACTCAGGATTTTTGTTTATTACGGGAAATGTTTGTATGCAACCCGGAAAAGAATACAGTACCTTGCAAGGGGTATATAGATTCAATAATGGTATCGGTCGTATAATAGTGATTAACTTATCTGGGAATCCTTTTAAATTTTCAAAGGGTAACATAATTTCACGAGCTGTAAAATTACCCAATAGTGATTTGATTAAAACAAATCAACTATCAGTTCCTGTTAATACAGTTTTATCAGTTGAAACTGCAGCGGGAACCACTGATATTTCTAGAGAATCAATATCATTGGACATGATCAAGGTAGGTCCTAAGGTGTCTGAAGACGAAAAAAATAATTATTAGATCTGTTGAATGCTTATAGAGATTGCTTTGCTTTTAATATAAGTGAGTTAGGCCTTACCAATATATCTGAAATGACAATACATCTTAATGACGCCACCCCAGTCACATACAAACCTTATCGTCTCCCCTATAGTGAACGGGCGGTTGTCAGAGAAATGGTAGGCAACTTACTAGATAATGATATAATCCGAGAGTCTTATTCAGCCTACGCAAGCCCAATAGTGCTGGTGAAAAAGAAAAATAACGATTATAGACTTTGCGTAGACTACAGGGCGCTAAATAAAAAGACTGTGAAGAACAGTTACCCTATGCCTGTAATTGAAGACCAACTAGATCGATTAAACGGTAAATCTTACTTTACTAGTCTTGATCTAGCATCTGGGTATTATCAAATACCCATGTCAGAATCTTCAAGACATTTGACTGCTTTCGTGACGCCGGACGGGCATTACGAGTATACGCGAATGCCGTTCGGACTCGTTAATGCACCTGCGGTATTTCAAAATATGATTAACAAAGCTCTAGGCAATAAACGCTTCGAGCTAGCGGTTCCATACCTTGACGATTTGTTATCTGCTGCAAAAACCTTTTCTGAAGCTTTTGACAAACTGGAACAAATTTTGGTATTATTAAAGCAAGCTGGTCTTACACTTAATTTGAATAAGTGCTCGTTCTTTCAGTCCGAGGTCGATTATTTAGGTTACGAGATATCGGAAACTGGTTTAAGGCCTGGTAGTAAAAAGATTCAGGCAGTTTCCGATTTTCCCACTCCAACCAATGTTCATCAAGTGCGACAGTTCGTTGGTCTAGCTAGCTTTTTCCGGCGGTTTATTTATAATTTTGCTACTATTGCAAAACCTCTAACTAGTTTGACCAAATCGGATGTACCTTGGCATTGGGGTGCGGAACAAGAAAACTCGTTTCAAGATATTAAAGCTAAACTTGTGGTCAGACCTATTCTAGCGTTATACGACGTTAATTATGAAACTGAAGTACACTGTGACGCGAGCAAAGTAGGTCTTGGTGGCATTCTACTACAAAGACCAAATAGTGATAGCCCCTTTCGTCCCGTTGCATACTTTAGTCGCCAGACCACACGTGAGGAGCAATTTTGGCATTCGTATGAACTCGAGACAATGGCTGTAGTAATGTCATTGCAGAGGTTTAGAGTATTTTTGATAGGTATTGATTTTACCGTCGTAACTGACTGCAATGCCTTACGCTCTACACTTACTAAGCGTGACTTACTCCCAAAGGTAGCCAGGTGGTGGCTTATGTTGCAGGAATTTAATTTTACAATCCAATACCGGCCGGGTCGCAACATGCAACATGTAGACGCTCTAAGCCGGAACCCATCAGCGTGTTCTAATGACCCGGAAGATATAGAGATCCTTCATATAACGACAAGTGATTGGTTGCACACGGTTCAAATGTCCGATCACCGCATAAAACATATTAAGACAATTTTAGAAACGCCTACTGAAGATCTTAAGGATATATCAAATCATTATGTTATGCGGAATGGTAAAGTCTACAGACGCGTGGGTAATAAGTTGAAATGGGTGGTGCCCCATGGGGCCCGATGGCGTATTTGCCAGCTCAATCATGACGAGGCAGGTCATTTTTCTTTTGATAAGACATTTGAAAAAATCAGTGCGGATTATTGGTTTCCGAAAATGAAACGATTTATAAAAAAATACGTGGCTGCATGTATCAATTGTGCATATAACAAGGAGGTGTCCGGTAAAAAGACGGGATATCTGCATCCGATTCCTAAGGTGACATCCATTTTCCACACTATACATATGGACCACTTGGGCCCGTTTGTGAGAAGTAAGCGAGGCAATACACACATTTTAGGAGTTATTGATGGATTTAGTAAATTTATATTCGTAAGAGCTGTAAAGAACTTGAAATCAAAAACCACCATCAGGGTATTAGAAGAGATATTTGCTATTTTTGGAAGTCCAAATATTATTATTTCAGACCAGGGCACAAGTTTCACGTCAAATGAGTTCAAGAACTTTGTCAAATCTATAGGTGTTAGGCATATTCTAAATGCAGTAGCTACACCGCGCGCTAATGGCCAAATTGAACGCTATAATAGAACAATTTTAAATTCATTAGCATCTATGAATCACGGTCAAAATGAGCAAGATTGGGATCTTAATATAGGCAAGTTGCAATGGAGCTTGAATAATACTATAAATAAAGGAATAGGCAGGACACCTGCGGAGGTAGTCCTTGGTAAAAGAACGACTAGTCAGAATGAAAATATTCTAAGAGGGTCTGTAGATCTATCCTTACCAGTGTCTGAGGAGGAAAGAGATAAACTTAGAAAGTGCGTAGAAGGTACGATATCAGAACGTCAATCTAAGATGAAACTTAACTTTGATAAGACTCGGGCTCCCACAAAGATATTTTGTAAAGGTGATTTAGTGATGATTCCAAACCATACCCACGAAAAAGGTAAGAGTAAGAAATTGGCACCTAAATTTCGCGGACCTTTTAAAATTAACGCTATCCTAGATAAGGATAGATACGAGGTTGCTAGTATTGAAGGTCATTCAGGTAAAGCATACAAGAATGTGTATTCGGCAGACCGACTAAAACCATGGATAACTTTTCAATCATCTCGCCCGGAGAGCGAGAAAAGTGGCGATGATAATGATAGCAGTGACGTTGACGCTGAAACCTAACAAACATTTCCCTACCTATTAGATTCCTATCCTAACATTTCTAGCCTAGATATGTTTGGCGTGCAGACGGGCGTGATCTGTCTGTGGCCATTGACTGATTTTGAACTTGGCCTTCGGGAGGCAGGCAGGAGTGAGGGGCAGGCCGTGTCCCTCGGGTGGCAAACGGTAGCCCAAGAAGATGCAACCAGTAGAACTAGCCCTCGGGTGGCTAACACGTCAGTGAGTGAGGCAGGCCGTGTCCCTCGGGTGGCAAACGGTAGCCTATGAAGTTTCAAGCAGCAGAACTAGCCCTCGGGTGGCTAACACGTCAGTGAGTGAGGCAGGCCGTGTCCCTCGGGTGGCAAACGGTAGCCTATGAAGTTTCAGGCAGCAGAACTAGCCCTCGGGTGGCTACCACGTCAATGAGGCAGGCCGTGTCCCTCGGGTGGCAAACGGTAGCCTATGTAAGTGTAACCAACATAACGAGCCTTTGGGTGGCTAGCACGTCAATGAGGCAGGCCGAGTCCCTCAGGTGGCCAATAGAAGATGAAAACCATCAACCTTGTGGCTGAAATAGGAATCACAATATGTAAACATATTATATTGACTATATAAACCATTACATTGATTTGATTGTTATATAGACTCTTAAAATTTTATAAGTGATTGTATGACATATGGCTAAGAAATTAGTGAATTGCATAAGTTACACTTTACCTTACAAAGTGTACATTTTGTATTACTAAGTGTACTTTACAATTACAAAGTGTTGTTTAAATACAATTTAAAATATGAAACATTTAATGTTACTAAGGTTTGATTACTTATCAATATTTTGTTAAACTTATTTTTATATTTTCATTATTATTAATTTTATTTGTTTTGTTCTTTCTCTCTAGTGACATTGTTTTCAGTTTTTGTAGGTCAATTGTAATAGTTTATTTCTGCAGAGTACAAGTCTGACAACGAAGGGTGACTTGCATAGAAATATTGTCAATTTCCTTTTAATAATGTTATGAATACTGTGTTGGGGGTATTCCTAATATAATAAATAAATACATTAAACTACATAATATATATTATGTACTCACATTAAGTATATTGTATTCTTCATTTATAACAATAACTTTATTGTAATAGTAACTCATTGCATTGTATTCAAATTGATTTAATTAGATATAATTTAACATATTGCTATATAATCGCATTTTTTTTCTTTTCTGGATCTATGCATACTATCTTGAATAGAAGGTTACATCATTTATTATTGATTAGAGATTAGTTATATTACCTACTTGTCCCCTTGTTTTCTTTGTATAGAGACATACACTTGAAGTAGAATGGCCGAGATAATTTTAGGAATGGGACATTCCTATAACAGGACGGCCGTCTGTTAGCAGTGTTCGCAATAAAACATTTAACAAAAAAATATTTCCTTTCTTGAATATAAATTATTGTAACATGAAAAAAAAGTAAGCTAAATATTTATTAGTCTGGCAATAGTGTGACAGCTAGCATCTGTTTATATTAATGTGAAAAATGGTGTGTTATTGTATTGTGAAAAAAAATGGATACAACAATAAATAAGTTTAACAATAAACATTATTCATTTTAAATCTGTCTGGTCGCTGTGCATACCATATAGAGTGGAAAAAAGGATTTAATAAAAGTAACTGGTGTGAAATCAAAAAACATCTGCAGCCAGGCGAATCTGGGACGGGCCACTAGTGTTTAACACAAACATTCTGTAGGTATGTCTAATTTCTAAATGTAATTTTAAGCAACTTATTGTAAGTTTTATTGAAGGAAAAATGTAAATAGGGTTCTAAAGTAGCAAAAAGTTTATCCTAAGAGTTTTACAAAATTACACAAGCGTATAATTACAAGCAGTCACAGAAAAGTAAGGCAAATGGCAATTGCGAGCAAAACTTTGCAACCAAACAAAATAAATCCCGACATTCTACCACGGAACAAGTAATGGATCAAATTATAATAGAATAATTTTAAAATATTTTCAAGATTTAGAAAAGGCAAGGCATAAGTAATTCGAATAAGTTGTGAAGACCTTAGACTTAAAAGTTCCGCGGCAGGTGCGGAGAAAAGTTTCCTAAGTGAATGATGCCGAAAATAGGTATAACATTTCCCGCTCATTTATGCTGCGATTAAAATACAATTTTGTAAGAGTATATTGATACTACCGGCACGACAAGGCTTCGCGCAGGTTCAGATGGTTTTTGAGTCCAATCGACATTAGAAATATATTATTAAATGTACCATCTATTTTTTATTATCGTTTTTCCTGTCACATTTCATCCGCATAACACTATCTCATCACATTCCTTAGAGTTTGAAAGAGTAGAAATTGTAATTGAATGCCTTGTTGATCCTATGAGGTTGATATATTTTTCAGGATAAAAAGTAGCCTAGGAGTTAATGGAGTTATCAAATTTCTTAAAAATTGGTCAACTCGTTTGAGGCTGTAGAAGTAACAAACACACAAACTTTGACTTTTATGATATTATAATACGATCACAACGTAAAATGATTCATTTTAGAAACGGTTTGTCACTTATTCGTATTCTGAATCTGAGTAACAACTTCGTGTAATTCATGTATGAGATTTTAGCCTGGCTGTGGGATAAATAAATAAAATATTTTTGGAGGAAACTACCCATTACAATGGATAATAACTTACCTAACATGAAATATTTTCAATTAACCAAATATTCTAAGAAGTAATTGTAAAGATATTCTTGAGGCCCTTTTTAAATTTACAGCAAAATAATATAAATCACGTTTTATACTGACACCGATAACATTCCCTAGCAGAAATAAATTTAGTTTTAGATGTTAATCTCTGTGAAACGATTCAAACTTTAAATGAAAACAATTACTATATTTCAGTACATTTGCTCCAGTTTTTACTTCTTAAGAATAAAGAATAAGGTTCAACTTGTCTTCATTAACTAACCTCTTAAGACTTTCCTTTTCATTTAAAGTCACGTTAGTATTTTCAACAGTTTCGTCTTCATTCATTGGTGCGCTGCCAAATATTATGTGCTTTAATAAAAAATAGTTTCTTGGCAACTCTATAGTCGCAACATTAAAAAATAATAATAAGTATAATTCATAAACCGCGTTCGTTTCATGCCGTGGAGATTTAAGACATAGGGTAAAAGGCATAAGGGTCCATAATATATGCGCATCTTAAGTATCGGACACATCGCATTAAACGGACCGTTGTATTCTTTGTATAGATATACATAAATGTATGTACATACAAGTGCGTCTACTAATAGGATCGCACAAATCTTCTCGTCGGCAATACCGACTTTTAGGGTTCTGAGAGGCGATCCAAGCAAATCATATTGCTGCTTATAATGTAGATACATTGGAAAAAAATCTGTTTAATTTTAATACGATGAATCGTGGACGCCTGCCTTAATTGTATAGTTAAAATACTATAACCAATGCTGTGAAGCATTGGTGTAGTGAGAGCCAATATCTTTATGCGTATCTCGTCCGAATGCAAGGCACATTTACCGCCAATGTTAACACACGCCTCTTTGACGTTGACCCAAAATCAGAGGACATACCTGATTTCCTGGCAACCTTTCACGTCAGTTTCCCCAGTACAAAGAGAAAATAAACCGGAAAATATAGCACGCCATAAACGCAATTCCCAATTGAATTAATATGATAAGAAAGGATACTTGGAATGGATTGAAATCGAAACTGACACAATATTTCCAACAAATTTATTTGTGAAGGTCTACGGAAGGAAGGATATAAGGGCTATAATTACAGGTTAATTTGTAAATGCTTTGAATATTTTCTGAGTACATAAACATTTGGACGTCTAAACAAGGTTTGAAGATGACCTGGTAAAGGTTATAAAAAGATGCATGCATGTAGACCCGTAACAATTAAAGGTTAGTGTGGAATATTAGATTTAAAGCCTTTTAAAGCACAACAAAGAATGAATTATTAAAAAAGGTGGGTAGAATTTAAATATAGTAAATGAACTTCAAACGGTTTTTGATAAATAAAATAAAACATTTTGTTTGCTCTCCTAAAAAGTTGTCGATTTAGGCAAAAGAGCTAGTGAACCCTTCGAGTAATGGTTTGTCTGTCTAGGAATTATTAAGTAATAACTCATAGATGCTAAGTACGTTAACCATAGCCTGGCAGGCATCAGCTCTTCACGTTATCCATCCCTATATACCCTTTTAAAACCAAAAATATATATAAAAAAAAAATTGTGGATGTAATCTTGAAAATATACGTTTTTTTTTTCAAGAAGAGTAGTTCTGTATCAGCCCATATACGTCCCACTGCAGGGCACGGGCCTACTCTACAATCGAGAGTACGATTGAGAGTGGTTAGGCCATATAGTCCACCACTCTAGCCTAATGCGGGTTGGCGCACTTACATACCATAGAAATTCTTATAAATCGCTACGGTATGCAGGTTTCCTCACGATGTTTTCCTTCACCGTTTTAGTGCGTGGTGATTGACTATCAATACACACATGATTCCGATAAATCAGAGGTGTGCCCTGGGATACGAACCCGCGACCACCGTGAACATGTTGGCAGCCGCGTCTAATCCGTTTGCCAACAGGCCACCACGCACTTTTAAAAGAAAAGAGTAGTTAAAAGAAAAAAAAAAAACGTTTTCAACGAGCAAATGTATCTGACAGGTGAGCCGAAAGGTGTATATAAATTCAAATAAACTTTCCTCTGTAAAGTTGAAAGGAGAATGTCCATCAATAGTATCGATTAAAAATATTTTTGTTCCCAATACCGATACTGTTTAAAATTAATTATAGCATTTTTGTGGTTTGTCCTCAAACGTTTTCCTGTTTTATCTCGGGTGATAGATTTTTATAAAATAAAGTAATAATTATCTCTTTTTACATTTTGTTCACAGAGCGGAAGACAAAAAGTATTTTTTATTGGACTTCAAGTTCATTTCTCCAAGAACTCCGGGCCTGGGTCGCAATTATGTTTATGTTTATTGTAAATATTTATACATTGTACTTTGTTGTGTTGTATTGTATCTAAACTGTTATTCCTTTTTACTGTGTACAATAAAGGAGTGAAATAAATAAAATATTATATATTTTTCTCTACGCAAAAAAGTAGGTTTCATCGAGGCACAAACATTCTCGCACCGAATCTAAGTTTTATATTAAAATGAAAATGGTGATCTCCTTTATATATTTTTTGTCTCAACGATTAAGCTGCTTTGACTACTACCGCGCACGCCGTCTATCTGCGATGTTACAATGAAAAGAATGCTTCCATGGTATTCGGTAAGATAATTGCCTTGAGCAACATGGCCGACATTAGTACTCTGATTTTCTGTTTATTGTTAAGATTCATTCGTGTACAAAAAAGAATAAAACAAATAGATTCAGCAGTTCATTTGGTGTCGCTAGGGGTGGTAATCATGATCCATTTGAGATGCCAATAATAATTGGAGGTTCAATTAGTTCCGAGTCACGATATTTGATTCCGTATTTAATACTGGTACTAGATTTACTTTCCAGTAATTGGATAACGGGCGCGGTTTATCTACGCGAAACTCGCTTAAGCTGCCTAATGGTCCTTGATAATTAAGTAACTCAGTATTACGTTAAACAAAATTTAAAGTTTTAATACTCATTATAAATTAACTAAGATACAGAGTGAGGGTGGTAGGTTATT
This sequence comes from Hyles euphorbiae, assembly GCA_023078785.2. NCBI lineage: Eukaryota > Metazoa > Arthropoda > Insecta > Lepidoptera > Sphingidae > Hyles > Hyles euphorbiae. The sequence continues at coordinate 9,998,118 of CM041032.1, read as the reverse complement.
TGCGTACTTTTAATTAATATTCTTTTAAATTAAATATTTTATAGATAATAAATATACATATTTCTGTAAATACTTTTTCATTTACTAAAATTGCTTGCATTATATTTATAGTTGATTTAAAAAAAAGAGCAAGTTCAGAATTCGCTGAAATCTTTCTTAAGGTTCGTCAGGCTATATGTGTGTAATTTTTTAAAGTTTTTACTTTTTTATGTTTGTATAGTGTGATATTATAGTTATATAATATTATGCTTGTTAATTTACTAAGAAATGGCATTCTATTTTTATCTAAAAGCCTTTTTGATCGAATGTAACATTCAGCATTCAGCTGACGTAGGCTATATAACTTTTCTTTCAGTAATTAAGATTACCTATATAATTATTTTCCAAACTTAATAATTAAGATTTAATTCAGTTTCGAAGAATCTAACAAAATTATATAGGATTGTAAAATTTGCTCAATAAATTAGTCTACGGTTCAAGAAATGCAAATTATGTCTATGAATCGAAGCACCAACTAGTCTATATTTACTCCATCATTAAGGGTTTGCTACAACTCGTGACGTCTGGTTTTGTAATTTCGTCGATTAGTTGGAAACAGCCTACATAGTTACGTGTCATACGACCCTTACTTGCGACTTCGGCGGTAAGAAATGTCATCCGGCATATTCTGTCAAGTTTCAGTGGTTACGTTGACACCCCTTTGGTATTTGTATTATTTAGGCTTCGGAATGTAATAAGGTGACTTGCGTTGTTAGCGGGCTAGTGGGCAAGTTATGTGTCCAGATTTTTTTAGTGTTAGTTAACTCGTACTCATGCAATACGTCTTTATATGCCTGATCTTTACGAACGACAATTAAGAAAGTTACGCTGTTAGAATAATTGTTTTTATGATTGTTTATTTTTATAACTATGACACCCAAGTTGTTGTTTCCAAACCACATATTTTAGGAGCTCAGACTTGGAATTTAGGAAGCTTGGCACTTTTTCCAAAGGTCTTCGTAGTGACATTAATTAAGTCCAAAGCAACCCGCAATTCAGCCCTCGTGATTCCCCAATGCCCCTGGGGGCTATACTGAAGAAATCTTCCTGAAAATTGTTATTGTTTTTATAAAAAAGCGTTTCAAATCTTACGGCTAAGACACGGCTAAACATAACTTGCGGATAGGTTTGAATCCAGCCGCCATTGAAAACATATCATATAATATATAATATACATCATATACATTGTTATTAATAAATGCCATGTACGATCTGAATCACTGGTGCCCATACCACAAGTTAAATCTTTATTTGGGCATCAGAGTTCAATCAAACACTTGCTGTAAATTAATATTAATTTTAAATTAATATTGTCATACGATTTATTTTAAGTGTTTATTGTACGACTGTTATATGCTGCAAATAAATTATTATTTATTTTACTCTTTATTTCGTTCATATTATTTTTACATTATTATTATTTTTTTTTTTTTCAATTTGTATAAATTCTCCTAGGTTAGTAGGGAAAAACCATATTCCGCGGGCTTTTGGGCCAAGCAAGATATGGGTGGTTTCTATGAGATCTTGGAATATAATTCTATTTTGGTTATGATTGAGCTACGGATAAGAATTTCTTATGCTTCGCTTATTATTATTAATATTATCCCCGTGCTATTCCCCTCCCGTCCCGTTATATCCCGTCTTGTTCTGTCCCATTATAAAAAGCATGCAACCTGTCCTTCCCTTCTCCTATCTGTGTCATGCATTCGAGTTTGAAAGAGTAACAAATATGTATATTGAATGAATTCCTTAGTCATCCCACAGGAACACTACATTTTATTGAGATAATAAATAGCTTATGTGTTAATCTTTGGCGTAGCTACTTCTATGCCCTATCTCACCAAAATTGGTTCAGCCGTTTGTGCGTGCAAGGGTAAAAGTCATCCATCCATACATACAAAGTTTCGCAAATATAGTTATAAAGAACAATAAATACGTCTACCATCCCTAATTATGACCGTGAAAAATATACGATTGGTATCTGATTGGTAGGGTTTTGGTATAAAATAATCGTAAAGAATTTCATTCGTTTTCTTCACTTTAATGTTTTACGTATTCACTTGGTACAAACGCGATTGTACGAGTATCGTTTATTTGTTCTTCATTGTAAAAATAAATTTTACTGCGCTTTGTAATTAAAATCCTGTGAAAGTTTTTACAACTTTCTAGATTAGTAAAGGTCATAAAAATCAAAAGGCCACGTTTCTCTATGGACTTCTAAGAAATTCCTTGGCTCTAGGCGCAGTATACACGTACAAGTCTCTATTTGTTTGAGGCGTTTTGGAGCTGTAAAACTTAGATTGCTTTACGTCAAATTATAATATTTAAATGAAAGATGTTGTTATTTACATGTGTATAATAATAACCATAATATGTTAATTCAACGTATTTAGTCCCGCCCAGGCTATGGGTAATACGTCTGTTGGGACATAAGAGAACGCGGGCTCGAGTTACGGTATTTTAGTGTGAGTTCAAAAATGCTTGCATAATTTCAAATCGTTTGATAACATGAGGACATGGCAAAGTTTGTGACTATTTTGTACCCTCTTTATGTGTTATTCACACATTTGTAAGGTATTTGGAAAAATAACACCAAATTTATCTACTTCCCGCTCTAAAGTAAATCCTACGTACACAATATTTTCAAATTATTTCCCCCATGGTTCCTCTTGGATATATCCCTCAGGCGGAGCCTGATAACAATGAATTAAAATAAAATACACTCAGTAATATATGTTCGGGACAAATATTCCGTAAAGCTGTAGAGTGGAGTAAACAATACTTTTGTTCGTTATTCAATCACGCTTACGCTTTTGTGCTGCAACGAGCATAATCATGTTAAAGATAAAATGAGCTTGTTGGAAACTCATCATGAAACCGGCGTGCGGCTGGATTGATTGGAACTGCGACGATGCTGATCTGACTAAATATGACGCAGATATAACGTATGACATCATAGTTGACACTCTCACAGCTAGACGAGTAATCAGGCCACGCAAAACACTGGGCAACATAGGAGGGACTATGAAATATCTTCGGTACAAAATTTTCTATTCACTTAAAACACGCGTGGAGTGCTCAACGCACTCATCGTAAATATTTGTGACGATGAATTATTTGCCTTGTTTGTTTTTTTTTCGTCCTTGAGACTCACCCACTTTTGCCTAGCTCGAATAGCATCAATATCGAGTGAAACATTTCATAAAATTGCTTGAAGATCAATTGGTTTATTTCCTGCTACAAGGCGTTAAAATGTCCCAGTTTTCAAATTATTGTACATTATTATGGCTTCGTTCAATCTAATATGCAGAAATGAGAATCGTTTAGTCGCTAAACAGAATTACACAAAGAAACAGAATTAAGTCACTATAGCACTAGCCTCGTATTTCCGACTAAACTTCTCAAAGTGCTTTAGGCGAAATTATTTCATAAAAAAGGATCACTTTCTAAAGACTCGCTCGAACCTTTTTTAAGTCAAGCCAAGTGTATTATTTATATAAGTTTATCCAAAATTATTCGATTTAGATTTACAGCGTTAAAGGTTTGGCAAGATTCCAACGAATGAAATTTATTGCGACTTTTACAGTCTTTTAAGGTCCAAATTACATTATAAAAGCATTTATAAGTTTTGAAAACAATATATTTCGCGAGTGATGAATTATTAAAACGTATTTCATGAAGTAAATTACTGTTTAATGTATTATGTTAATCTGATTTGGAATATGTACATATATTTGCGATAGTGTCGTTTCTTTCGATGTTAGACGCTCTAAATAGGTCACAACATAAGTCCTTTACGCAAATTGATATTGTAGACACTAGATATAATAGAAGAAAACTGCCGTTCCACCACACGATTATTTCACATAGTACCAAGTGGGTTATATGCTTTTATTCGTTGAGCGAGAGAATAAACCACCTCTCAAAGAACAAAGCCTTTCTTTCATTAAGCTTCATGGTAGAGGTAGTAAACTGAAACTACAATGAGATAGACGCAACTTATCTCATATAAAGTTCTAGTATAACGCACTCAAATTTAAATGTACTTTTACAGTAAGGTTTTCTATATTCTGTATGGAAAGTTATGTTACTGAAAGATATAATTTTCAAAGTTACACATGTTAAATCTTTTCCCCACAAAAAACAAAGAACTACCGCCATAAAAACTAAACCAATAAAAGAGAAAGAACTTGAAAGTCAAATACCATAATGCTGGTCCGGCTCTTCCGGTATTCATGAGGATACATAGATATAGGGCCGATGCAAATAATCAATCGAAAAAATTAGATTGAAGTCAATCTGTATTGTTTTCTACTTTTCGATTAGTCACTTGTCATGTTGCCATAGTTTTTTCACTACTGAGATTGATTATAGGCAATATAGTTTTTTTTTTTTTTTTATTGCAATGAATGACGAGACGAGCAAGCCGTTCGCCTGATGGTAAGCGATACGACCGCTCATAAACAGTAGCAACATTCCACTGCGCTCGTCATCCTGAGACATAAGATGTTAAGTCTCAATATGTCCAGTAGTTACTCTGGCTACAATGTCCTTCAATCCGAAACACAACAGTGCATTTACGCAGTGTTGTTTCACGGGAGAAATAGACATTGCGGTGGTACCCACCCAGATGGCCTCTCACATATATCAAAAAAAAGATAGTATCAGAAAAAAGATTGAGCTGTCAATCTAAAACGGCAAATTTTGGATTGGGATTGTTTATTGGCAGCGGCTGATAGTGGCTAGGTAATGACGGAAAAATAATAACTATAGCACCCAACAGTTATACCACATAGATCTAATCCCAAAATAAGATAAATCTTATGTTGAGTGTATCAAAAACTTTGAGATATTTCATCTCACAATTAGCTAATCAAAAACAATTTACTTATTATGGAAGTTCAAGAATGATCTTGGTGAGTAGGCCGAAACCTGAGTCTTTCGATTCACAGCCGATGATATTATAGACAAAGCTAACTAGGGGTGAATAAGAACAGATATAGATGTTGATTGCCAAAACAGTGTGAAGAAGTGGTGTATAGCAAAGGAGCCGATAAATATTAATTATTGTATTCTGCTATAATATTACACATGTTAATCTTAAATAGTGACAAATATCTTTGGAAAATGCTTTTATCATCAAATCGTAATTTTCTTAATAACAACCCACATAGAGCTCAGTTTCCGAAGCTTACGTTACTATTTCAAAATCTATTATAAGATATTTGACTGTATCGAACCTTCATCTGCATATTTTACAGAAACCTAGCTTGGAGTAGTTACTATTAATTTCTTTTAATATAGTATTTTCATAGATTTTCTCCATATTAAAAAATAATAATAAATAAATAAACTCAACAGTCACATATATACTCCTGATCCCACATTAAGATCAATTAAGTCTTGTGTCGTGCGTATCAGAAACTACGAGAGACTTTTCGGTCTCACCAAAAACCAGACCCGAGGCAAATGTTTCTGGGCCTCACAAATATTGGTCTCCTTTCACAGTGGGCGTCTTACTAAGTGCGCCACGAAAGCTGTCAATATTACATTTGTACTTTAGTTCTTCCAATAATACTAAGTATTACCTGTTACCATTACATAATCATTGCATGTGGCCGGGTGCCAAGAGATTTCGTGATGTCAATCGTACAAGTACTCTCGATACAGATTATCTAATGCGGATAGTTCAGCAATCAGTAAATGTATTTTCTGGATATTATATTTAAAACTATGCTTTTTAGGGGAAAATAAAGTTTTTATCATTATGCAGTGCAGAATGTTTTACTATAACTGCTATTTTTTTTTAAATCTAGGGGTGCGGCCCGAAAATATGAATTACAATGAAAGAAAGAACATTAATAATCAAATCCGCTATATTTGTGATAAATTGATAACTACAAAAATAAAAAAAATCCATAAGACAGAGGCTTTAAGAAAAATCGTTAGTGATATTCTAAGTACCGAAAACTCCAACCACAACCGACCAACCCGCACTAGGCCAGCGTGGTGGACTATATGGACTAACCACTCTCAATTGTACTGTCGGTTATAGAGGAGGCCCGTGCCCTGCAGTGGGACGTATATGGGCTGATATAGAAGAAGTACCGAAAAGGAAAAAAGTAGGACTCTACAAAAAGACGTGAGATCCCATCAAAAACATCCTGTAAAAAAAATCTTTACGTTTTAAATAAATAGATCTACTTGGCCAGCAGCATTATGTATAAATTGTACGATACATTACGTTTTCATGCGATGGCCAAGTCGATCCATTTATTTAAAACGTAAAGAATTTTTAATATTGATATGGTAATAACTAACGCAATAACTTTATATAGAAGGTCCCTTAAGGACTAAATAAATTAATCGACTTGGTATTACATGCATCTCACAACTTTTTGCAGTAGAAAACCTGAGCTGCGAGACTTGGATTTTTTTTATAGGATGTTTTTGATGGGATTTCTCTTTCCATATTCGTTGCACTGTCAGACAATGGTAATAAATAGGATTACTTATATTTCAACTGATAAGAAAAAAAAACAGATTTTGTTTATATTAAGTAGATATTTTACAAAATGAAATTTATATTAACTCCCAATATGTTGTTCTATTAACGTGTAAGTATCTGTGCAAAACGATTGCTGCACGTAAAAGGGATACAAAAAATTCATGCCTCGTTAACGAGATAGTATGTATCAAAAATGTTTTTTATTAACTTTGTAAAGCTTGTCCGGTAAACCGATTATGCAATGCAGTGCACAAAGCTTTCGCGATGCTGATATAATTAAAGTAAAGAACTTAAACCGAACCGACAACTATTTTAAATAAAATCTGTTTATTTTGTTGAACTACTAAGCTTGCGCAGTACCTACACACTGTACCTGTAGAACACTGCGCCAGTAATTTTACATACTTATCAGGAAAATTAACTCATTATCGTACCACTCTCAATCGTACTCTCGATGGCAGTGGAGGCCCGTGCTCTGCAGTGGGACGTATATATGGGCTGATACGGTTACTCTAAGGCTGATACAGATGTGTCACAGACAACCGACAGGAATTGCTAACTTTTCTGTCATGTTTCTTTTGTTTTGGCAGAAACAAGGTTAATTTTCTGTTTTTTTTTTTTTTTGCAATGAATGGCGATTCGGTTGTGAGATCGTGTTTAAAAGACCGGCACGGCTTCAGAAATATAATCAGAAATATAAAAAAATAATTATATCAAAAACAGCGAGTTTCAGTCTATCTGTTTACACACAAAAGGTTTCATTTTACTCTCGTTGGGTACTGAACGCCAAAAAGAAATACGCAATTGACATTTAGAAAGTTTGTTGAGTTTATTTAATAACTAAAGTAAATTGAACTCGAAATATCAGGAGAGACCATTCAAATAAAAAAGAAGCAATAACTAAGTTTGCCGCCAAAGAAGCGACCTGTAGCACAAGCGTGTAACTAAATAATTATTTACTATTTCTAACCATATTTGCTAGCGATCTTGTGGAACAAAAGTGGTGAATTAACGGTTCATTAGGCTGTGTTAATGGACTATTGTGGTAGCTATGTTGATTTATCTTCGCGAGGAAGTCAGTGTATTTATTAGTGCAGTGGCGCTTTTAAAATGATTTGATTTAAAATTACGCATCTATGGGCATTTTTTTCACATGTACGCTTTATCAATTACTCAAACGTAGCTTAATTGCAAAAATAAATTTACGCCGGGCACAGCTAATACTGAAAGTCTCACCCTAGACTCAGCGTACATGGACCAATAACACTACTGGGCTATATTCGCGACCAATTTGTGTACATACGCCTATTTGCCTAAAAAAATCGAATCTGGCCAACTATATTTTTGCAGCTTTTTACGTCATAGAATAGGGTAAACTAAACCCAGTGCGCAAATAATTGGAAAAAGACCTAAGAGATAGTCTCGGCCCTATAGCCTGGAGCCATTGTTATATCCATTGTGCATCTATTAGCAGCGTCCTGAGGGCAAAGTTCTGATCACGATACCCAGCAAAAAAACATTTTTGTGCCTATCTATTAAAACGTCGATAAGATAAAATATAAAACAAAAATGTTCAATCTTTTCTTCCAGAGACATAGTGATGGTTATGTAGACCTAGTTTGGTTACAAAATGAGCTTTACTGGCGCGTAGATTCTGGGTAATCGAAAAGTATTATCTAAGGAATATTTTGTAGATAAAACGATATCCCCGTAAGCACATTACGGCAGTAAAGCAGATAGTTACTTCAGGGCCTGATTTTATTTCTTATAACTTCAATAGACGATAATTTTGTACTTAGAATGGTGCGTTTTTTGAATCCACATTCAAAGAGGCCATCAAACCTACGAGAAGTAACATCTTGTTCAGTGATGTCTAGGTGCATAGGATGCTACCGAGGTCCATATCTCGAGCATCTGCCAGATTTTATGTTCCTAATTTAAGTCTGAATCTATTCTGTTAGGGTTTAAAAGCTAGTCTATAATTATAACCGGTAACAATTTTCGGTGGAACTAAAGCAATTAAAATTCAGTCGAATAGTAATCATGGAGAGATAACATTTAATATTTGTTTAGTAACAGTAGTAACCCTTGGTTAGTTCTTTTGTTGATATAGCAGAAGCTTGTATGAACTTTGAAACTAGAGGGGGCGATTCCCAGGTCAATAATCACTCCAGATGGTATGAGGTTTCGGTTTTAGAAATTAAATACGAGTTTTCTGATTATGGAATTTATTTTTGGCATGGCAATAGCCTGCTACTTCTTAGATATTAAGTATTAAACAAATGCGATTATCAATTTTAACTATCAATTGTGGCTTACAGCTTGCAGAGTGGTGATGGTAGAATCTCTTTAGTACTCTGTATATCTTCTTAGGTATAAAAGCGTGAACGTATATGTCTTATAATGATATGCATGTACAATATAAGCGACTTATTGAACCCGCGGCCGCCCACACACCTTGTTGCGTACCCAACGGTATTATGTCAGTCTCAAAGAAAACTTTAATAAAATTGTCTTTGAAAATGACCCTTATAATGGTTCTTTTTCAGTTGAGTAGAATGTTCCGTCTACGTTGAAGGTTCGAGAAGAGATATCTAACAAATTGCAAAGTCATCACTTCAATATTTTCCTTTTATTCTTTGTTTCTTTCAAATTATAATGTGAAGCAATAAGACTTACCACTGTACAACCTTGTAGACGTTATTCATTACTTCAATACGTTACTTAATTTTTTAACTCCTTTAGTTTTTGTACTTATTGTGAGTATTATAAAATATATTATGTGTTAGTATTTTATTTACGAATATTTTGATTGAATCTTCGCTAAATTTCCTTATTACCTCAATAAAATATGGTAAACTAAAATAATTTATAATCAATACGCCAAAACATCATGTACATATTCCTGAAGCCACAGTAAGTCTTGCATCGTGGAACCTTGGAAGCAACGAGATAGGTCTCACAACACCTGGACTGAATGAATGTACGGCTTCTCATTTCCCAGCCGGCATCTAATCCATTTGGGACACAAAAACTGCATAATGACGTAGGTTTTTGCTACTACCATGTTCTCTATTCTGGGGAAATCTCATAGTTGAGTTGCGAATGAACAATGAACGCAATGATTGCGGCGAAATAACGTCAGGCGTCATGTGTTTGAATGGGCGGCCGCTCGCGGTGGAAAACGTGCTTCGAAGAGCACGAATTCGCGGTCCCAGTTAATGGCGAAGTGTAAAGCCATGCGAGAAACCTACACTTCATCACGAGCCAGATTCAGACGGGTTTCATTTCGAGCAATCTCTTTTTTAAACGGGGTTCCATGTAAATAGGTTAGGCTCATACATGCATGTATAAGGGGCTGTTTCCTGGAAAGGGTCTTATTAGGTATAGTAAAATAAACTTATTTAAAATACTTGCGTTTAGTAAAAAAAAAATGGAATAATATTTAATATTAACAATAAAAATAAATGTAAACAGTAAAGAACAAACTTCGAAACGAAAGTCATTACAAAGAAGCAATCGTAGTTTTTCTAACACCTATTTACTAATTTGATTTGAAAGTAAGGGCAGTCACCTTTATAACACGCAGATCAACAGAAAATTCGCTACACGTGAAAATATAAGCGTTAAAATGAAACATATTTAGCTTCTTTCATATCTTTCTAAAGTACATTTTATTTTGTTTACTAACCTTTTGTAGTATTATGATTTTCGAATAAGCTAAAAGATAAAATATATTGTTAATATTACACGTTAAACTTCACTGTAGCAAACACCACCGAGATATTATATTAATCTCTCCGACGCCCATGTAATTCTTAATGAAATGAATATATGTATGTATACATTACCTTCTGTATTAAGATAATCTATCATCTTATGCGAATATAATGTATTGTGAGTGAATTCAATGAACGATAATATTACTTACCGAAATCAATTCTGCGCCAGGATGCGGATGATAATAAACTTGTTGTACTTTTGCGTCTCAGTGTGCTGATATCCACTCGATCAATCTTGATACGGTCGGAGCTTCCTTTACATTTAACTTGCTGGTATTTCCATAATCTTATTCCATTGAAACCTTTTTCATGTCCGCTGATATAGGTACATTGGGGATGAAACACATATTGTTGATGAAACTCACTTTAGCATTCATAGCTGAGTCACTTTGTCACAGTTTTCTCATAAAGCCTTATTTGACATTTGATTGCAAACACTTACATGATTAAAAACTTCGATAAAGGCTTCGTGAATTTGTTTTGCGGAACAAAGCGGCGTCATCCCTGAAATACTAAGTGAAAAAAACTTCATTCAATGGAATTTGGTTGTAAGGTAATTGGTTTTAATAACAGCAGGCTTTAATTTACACAGTACAATGTATGTAAGTTGCTCAACAATGGTTGTATTGTATCAAAGTTATTTGCTCCGTGGAGCCTTGTTACCTGGTGTTCGCTAACTACCTTCATTAACCTTGTTCATATTCAACCAAAACAAAGGTGTTATTTATAAACATGAGTTCGCCACCTTTATTAATACAACGAGTTTCAGCAATAAATTTTCCAGGATTAACCTATTGTGTGAAGAAGGAATATTTACAAGATTTCTAAAAAATCTTCTCTGTATCAGCCCATATACGTCCCACTGCAGGGCACGGGCCTCCTCTACAATCGACAGTACGATTGAGAGTGGTGGAGTTTAGGCCATATAGTCCACCACGCTGGCCTAGTGCGGGTTGGCGGACTTACATACCATAGAATTTTTTTTTTTTTTTTTTATAAATCGCTATGGTATGCAGGTTTCCTCACGATGTTTTCCTTCACCGTTTTAGTGCGTGGTGATTGACTATCAATACACACATGACTCCGAAAAGTCAGAGTGCGTGGTGGCCTGTTGGTAAACGGACTAGACGCGACTGCCAACATGTTCACGGTGGGTTCGAATCCCAGGGCACACCTCTGACTTTTCGGAGTCATGTGTGTGTATTGAAAAAATCTTCTACTCTAGGGAAATTCGGTCAGTTTTTCATTCCTTTCAAATAATAAATCTTGAGACGCGAAGTTAAGTAGTTGTAATAAATTTAAGACGCTTTATTTTTAAATAACATTTTACTAATTAAGATGTTTTTTTTTTTGGCGCGTAGGTAATTGACGATTCACAAGATTATAAAATTAATGAAATTAAATACGGAATATTTATTTTTATATTACAGCGCAATCTTTGAAGATGTACGAATAATTACTGTTCTGTTTATGTGACAACTAACTAAACACCAGTAGGAAAATCTGTGGAAACCAAAACCGCGACGCGTCTAACATCAGCGTAAATTGAATTTAGGGGAAATTATTCATCGCCTTAGTAAACAAATAGGACACGAACTTGCTATAACAGACAAGGGTAGATTTTAATAGGTGTTAATTTGGGAGATAAAAAGGCATCACATCGTAAAGCCATTATTGTATTAAAGATTGGTTTAGTTTGATGCGATCCTATCATCTGCGGCTTGTTTTCTTGAAAATAATGGATCTGACGGACAAAACAACATATTTAGCTACTTTAGTAGAATTTCGTAACCAATAATTGTGATTGAGATATTTTAGAACGAAACCTGTCGCGGTTGCTGTGGATTTAAGTTCTTCGTATATTAGAATTCTTTCCTCGATTGATATAGAAATTGTAAGGGACTTTTTAAATTAGTAAATAGCTAGAGAAGAGGCTACACATAGTAAACGTATTTTTAATATTCCAAATATGAAATTATATGTTTATGAATTCAATTTAAGGCAACTAGATTATAGATACACAGAATACATTCCTAAATTAGAATTTACTCTTCACAAATCCGTCAGTATGGTTACGAAATAAAAACTAGCTGCAACGTGGCAATAAAACATTTTACTTTACCAGAACTGAATTGGTAGAATTGTAAGCATTTTCAGAAATACCGAAGAGTACATTTTAACACAATTTGTATAGCCTTATAATAGCTAATCAAAGGTACAGTATCAAATGGCTCTGCTCCACTTGCGTGGTAACACTGTCCCATAGAAATGTGTCTAGAAGCAAGAGTTTTCCTAATATATTGACCACTTTGCATAATGTTTGAATTGCATTTGCATTCTAATTTGTTGTTATTTTGATGCGCTGTATAAAAATATGTTAGTAAAACAAGGTTTTGCTATTTCTTATTCGTTTCTAGGAGGTGGAGTTATGACAAATATTATTGAATTGTATGGATTTCCGAAGCACGATTAGAAACTCTCAATAAATCCCTGGTGAGCAGAAACTTGTTTACTTATACATTAATAAAGCTCTTCGCCGCACCCGGCTACAATTTGCGACGATAAACCTCTCGCCAACATTCTGGCACGTGACAATGGATGTCATAAAATTGATACAAACTTCCATTGGCTTAATAGTTTCTTACTAAAAGGAAAATAGTATTAAATCCAACGTGTCAATAGTTTAAAGTCATTTCATCTGAGGTGAATCATCGTTATTATTATCTTTTTTGTCGGCACCCACGTCGTGGTCGATAACAGTTAGTCGACGTGTCAAATAAAATATGAAAATTAATTCAGACCTTTATACCGACAGGATGTATTCACCGGTAAGAATGATCCCGCTTGACTAGACTTTACCCTTGTTTCACTGAAAACAGACGTGATACAAGACTTTACTTGAGTTTTTTTTGCTGAGATTGCCAGGCGAGAAGTGAGAAGCGCTTTTACCCTCTCATTTTTAAAAGCCTTAGATAAGCCTGTTTTAAGTGTTGGGGTTATTTATTGGCTATAATCATTTGCCATCAGATAAACCGTTATCCCGTTTAAGGGACTATGCAATAAATAAGGTTAGGTAAGACAATAGTAAATTTTAAGAGCCCTGACATAATTCACTGGCTGGCGATTCCAAGACACAAAGAATGAATAGTGCCTAATATAATAAAGACGAATTCGGACTGCCTGAGCCGGCGGCAGATTCAATTATTGTGTAGTCCTTTACCTTTCTGTTATAACATTTAATGAAATTAGATATCTAAAGATATAATGCTATTTAATAGAGCGTTTTTATAGTACATTACTACTCTACTCATATTCATTAGTTAAACCTTTAAAATAATTAATGATAAGCGTCAGCAACAGGAGTTCTGCCGCGGAAAATATGCCTCCCCCAAGGATTTCCACAGCGATCCACTGGAAAATATATGCCCTACAGATAAACTTCCAAGCCAAACTGTAAAGATATTTGGAGGCAAATTAACTGTGACAATAGTGTATTTCGCACAGCTACCTAGAACTTAAAGAACACGAGTTTGTGAGTTCAATCGTGAAATAAAAATAAGTATTCATGATTTGACAGCAACCGTGGCGCAGTTGGTCGAGGCGAGGTCGGCTGTGAAACGAGAGGCCATGGGTTCGATCCCCGCACCGAAACAAATAGTTGTGTGAACCATAGGTATTTGTATCGGTTCTGGGTGTTTCTGAGACCGAAAAGTCTCTCATAGTTCCTGATATCCACGACACAAGACTCGATCTTAGTATGGGGTCAGGACTATGTATGTGACTGTTGGGTGTATGTATTTATTTAGTTATTTCTTTTTAGTTGTCTCTTTCTAAGCAAAAATCTATTTCAATAAACATTATTTCACACAAATATCCAACACTATATGCAGATATAATTTTGGTATGCAGTTGTATTTTTAAAACCTTTGTAAATTCGTGCATAAGGCGGTGTTGAGAATTTTATTAATGTCTCACTCCTTACTATGTACTGCGAAGTTCTGAGCTAGATATTCACGTCGGGTTTCTATTAATTATAGTAATTTCATTTGATCAAGAAACTTGATTTGCCTGGGACCGAATCTGTCATAGACTCCGCTTTTATCGCAACTTTGAACAGAAGTAATATCGACTGAGTTTAATCCGCTGAGGCTGATTTTCGAACCGTGAGGTAAAAGTTATCCACCGAAGTAGTTAAAACCGTTCTCAATATACACAATCGCACTGTTTTATATACTGTTATATAATACATCTTTCATTTATAGGTAAATTCCTTATTATACAGTTTTTTATACCATGAAATTTTATATGACGATAAAAAAATCTTTAATTCTTTCAACATTGTATCTGTATCAGCCCATATACGTCTCATTGCAGGGCACGGGCCTTCTTTATAATCAAGAGCTCGATTGAGAGAGGGGACCATATAATCCACCACGCTGGCCTAGTGTGTGTCGGCGGACTTTACAAACCACAGAAATTTTACAAATCGCTATGGTATGCAGATTTCCTCACGTTGTTTTCCTTCGCCGTTTTAGTGCGTGGTAATTGACATCAATATACAAATGACTCCAAAAAGTCAAAGGTGTGCCCTGGGAATTTGAACCTGCGACCACCGTGAACATGTTGGCAACCGTGTCTAGTCCGTTTACCAACAGGCCACCACGCCAATTCTTTCAACACATTTAAAGTAAAACTTGTGCAGTATGTAATGTATGTTTTAGATTCAGTATATTTTTTTGTTTATCGTTTATCTATATGATGAATGTTTTGGAAGTGCTGCATCTCTGTGCGAAAACCATTGAATATTGTGACTACCATAAGCGAGCTGTATTTTTATGTATGTGACTGTAGTTTTTATTTATAGATAAATTTCTTTCAACCTGAAAATCCGCTTTCGTGGCATCTCATGTTAATGAACCTTGTGTGATACAAACGAGACGATATAATGAAAACTGTTGGTACCTGTTTTATCTGTAGGATAAACGGCCTTGGCAATTCTAAAAGAGGGTGTTGAACGGTCTAATAACCTTAATAGATGGAGTCTCGTCTCTGTGCTATCGATTTTATCCAGACGTGTCTAATCCGTGAAATATATTAGGCTATTAATATTGTTACTTGTGTAAAAAAACCACTCGAGATATCCCTTAAATTCACAGGCCACTTCTCTTATTACTAGGGCAGCGCGTCTGCATGCAATGAATCATTGTAACTTATGTTGCTCATCAACGGAGGCACTGTCTGCGTTTTAATTTTATTACATTTCTTAACCCCTTATAAGAAGCTACTCACTAGTGTCAATTTTTATTATTGTTTATATCGAAAGTTTACGTTATGCATAATTATAATACGGAAGATTTTTTTAATTCGTTTAGTAATAAGCAAATTATAAAGATATACATTTTGGTGGTAAAAGTTATAGAAAAGGGTGCAACAGGCACGACGTGACATCATCTTCCATTATGTACATCAGTGCAAAAGAGAAAATGAGTGTCCCAAGTCCCCACCGTACTATTAAATGTATTAATACCTCAGTCATTTTACCACCAGTTTTAATGAGGTTTTCAAATTTATGTTTTTTGTAAACATATTTTTTTTAGAAATGAATAAATACTGTTCAATATCAAACCTTGGATAGATCACTATAATTCAAATGAGAAGCATTGTATTACAATACACTGGGTATTGAATAAATAATCGAATCAATTTAATAAATGTATATTTACAAAGTTATCTCAACAAAACATTATATTTTACATACAATAGACATTTGACTCATAAAATACTTTGTAGCTTAACAACATTGAATGCTTTGGTATTTTCATTACTCTATATACGTACATGCAAAAGTTAATTACAGACACGTTTGATAATTTTAAACACATTTGATTTATTTATTTAGTATGTACATATTTCACAAACCTGATCGGGAAGCGCCTATTTAACTTACATACTTACTATCTCACAATATACACAGCAGTTTTATAAACATTTGCTCCAATATGACTGAAGTTGCCAATTATTGTCTTTAAAGATCTATTGTTATATATGTATTATATAGATATGTTGTATAAAAAGTGGTAAGAGCATGGTAAGACCTTATCCATGTACGACATATGTGGGTAAAGAGATTAGCACGTCGGCGTCACCAATTTCGGGGCATTTTGTCGGCCCCAGAAGAAGCCAAATAATAATTTTAGTAGAACACTTCAAAACGTTTACTTGTAATAAATTATATGAGCATTGGACATAGCTTAACACAAAAAAAATATCAAATAAACAGCCGTCCGTAACCACGGAGACAGGAATAAATTACGATGGATGTCAAAATCCTTCTCGAAATTTATTTCCTCATCGCCCGTAAACGCCACACCAATTATAAGGATTCTGTCGACATTAACCGTCCTGTGAACGTGACTGGCAAAAAATGTGCTTCGTATCAATTACTATAGGTCGATCTATCTATGTATGTTTATTTATTTATATTTTTATATAAAAATACTTTATAGCACACCCAAAAAAGAAATAAATACAATTTGAAATCACATACATAAAACTTTTAATTGCCGGTCTTATCGCTCAATGTGTTACAGACAACCATCAAATCCATCCGATTTGAGAAAATAAATAAACATACACTCTCGTATGTGGCTTAAGGCTTTACGCACGTTATGGTATTCTTTGTCCCCTGTTGTCGGTGCAAACTGCAAATCTAAGCATGAGGACTGATTTGTTAAATAAACCTACATTAATACAGGCAATATATGGCATTATCTCAAATTTTTTAGGCATTCAAGTTCTAAGATTTTTTGGAGATTGCTACAAATATGTTTACAAATTTGAAACAGGTAATGTGTATCGCTCTTAATATATTTAGTTGTATCGTTTCAGCAGATTACACATAAATCATAGACTAACTAAGTCACCAAACCCTAAGCTGATAACCTAATAAAGTTACCCCCCGTAGTGGCACGTATATTGTATCACGTAGACGAACATTCTCGCCGTGCGAGTTACTTCTAATAACCTCTCCCGTAAGAATTGTATTGTGTGCAGATTTTTAATATCAAATTACTACTAAAATATTACTTAATCTTGTTTATTTAATCGCAATATGATATTATTTACGCAAGTTTATTTTCGGTTGGATGAATGTACTAATTGTCAACTCAGATGTCGCGTGCAGTAGCATATTTAAGGCGAGAAAAAGTTGGGTGTCTCATTTTCAGCCAAGCAATTCCGGAACCTCATTGAATTCAGTTGGCAACTCCAGTCATTAGGGCTCTTTAATTTTCTATTATTCGAAAATTGTAAGAATATACACATTTTACCCATTTTGCACTTATTAACCTACAAGTTACAATCGAATTTTGTTCATATACAATTTTATTCTTTACGATTAACGTTATTTAACGTAAATTCATTTACAACTATCCAAGTAAAAAAATATATTTATGATTTTCATTAAACAGCAAGTTTTATATTATTTATTATGTAAATAGTCAACTAGATTTATTTATGATCGACGGGTATTTAATCCGTGGATATGAATCCTAATAAGATTTATAGAATCTTGATGACAAAATTATATACCTTTAGTAAATATGACTCAATTATGATGATTAAATATGAAGGTACTTGTGGACAAATTATGAATAACTATATGATCCAAATAAGAGGTAACTTGACTAGAGAAGGCGGAAATTCATAGAAAATAGTTTAGTAATCTCATTCATCTTCTCGTTGACATGTATCAGCGTCGGGGTATACAAAATACCAGGGAAATGAAAGTAGGACGCGTCACGTATTTACATGGTGTTGAACATTCGGCGAACAGATATGTAGTTTTCTAATTCAGTTTGGCTGTTGTGTCTATACATAATCCTTCCAATAATAACGACTACCTATCTACCGAAACTTTAAGCTCGTGAGATCACTACATATAATACACCATCAAACACGTTACCAGCTTACGTAAACGAGTTACACAAGAGTTCACATCACACAGTGTCTTTGTTTTGATTAACGAGCACCGACTTAGCTGTCCTCAGTCGTACAAATCTTTTTTAGATATGGTGGATACGGTGTAGAAACCGCTACTGTCGGTCACCTCGTCCGTGCTCTCTGTTAATCAGGAGATGTCCATGTTTTCCACTTTGTAAATGAAGCGGCGCCGTCGCAAATCTCATGACTCTCCATTAGGAGCCATGGTCACCGTGCTGCAGTTGGCGCGCGTGGATCGCGTCGAGCTGCGTCGTAACCCGACCCCTCCCACTGGGTTTAAAACTATTAAGTTTTCGCTTTTCCGCTTCCCATGGTAGTGGCAAAACAACAGCTCCTTCATGCCTTTTCTGAAGTTTTTCGAGAGAAATGCGTACAAAAGAGGATTTATTCCCGAGTTAAAGTACGTGAAGAGGAAGGTGAGAGGTGTGAGGAGGCTGCTGAAGTCGCTGGTGCCCTCGTACCCGCTGGACCAGTACTGCCACATCTTTCGAGCGTGGAATGGAAGGTTACAGACGGCGAAGGTGAGAACTACCACGATGAGCATCCTGACGACGCCGCGTCGCGCTCGCAGCACGTTCCGGGACAGGTGGCTCAGGTGGTGACAGTCACGCGACTCCTGCCCTCGGCTCTTCACCGGCGCACTACTCTTACTGGCGCTCGTCGGCAATTCTTTCTGTTATAAAAATACGTACCATTTCAATCCGTAACAAATGCCAGTATCACGTAAGGAACGTGGGCAGCGCAAGACTATTATAACAATAAACATTATTTTAATAAAACTCATTGAACATGACTCGAAAACATCTGTGAACTGTAGGCGGTAGCAAATTAATTATTATGAAAATGTATTTATATCATCATTCACTTTAAATTAACTCCATTATTTAAATAATAAATAAATAACAACCAACAGTCACATACATAGTCATGACCCCACAGTAAGATCGAGTCTTGTGTCGTGGGCATCAGAACTACGAGAGACTTTTCGGTCTCACAAACACCCAGACCCGAAATAAATATTTGTGGGCCGCACAAACATTTCTCTCGGTGCGGGGATCGAACCCGCGGCCTCTCGTTTCACAGGCGGTGTCTAACCAACTGCGCCACGGAGGCTGTCAAAAATAAACGTTATAAATCACATAGAAATATAGAAGTGTGAATGTAATCTTTCGGAAAGGTAAAAATGTGAAGGTTTCCGAACGTGATGGCGAAAATAATGTAATAAGTTTGTATGAAGTGTTTGCTTATTGAGTTCACGCCTAACTTGATAGGAATGCGTAAAGTTTGTTAGCTTTATTTTGGAAACTTATTAAACCTTTACATTACGTTCCAGAGTAATAACAATACTTTTTGAGTACTTCGATTTACGAACTCGCTATCCTAACGCGTCGAAGCCTCCGCAATTTCATTACAACTTTTGTAATGCGAAACTAATTTTTACCACTCATACCGTGTTACGCGGTCGGGCAGATCCAGCCGGAATATATGACGTGTAATATTAAAATCAGAAAAACTCATAAGCGTTGAAACATTGGAAAAAGTGACTCATATATTCTCAACTGACGGAATCCATTCGTTGCCATTAAAGATTTTGTTTTGCGTGTCAATTCTCTGGTTTATACAATTTGTGAATAGATCGCTTACACACGTACGCAGCGATATGGAGGCGCAATTTGCCGCTACGAACCATGTTCACATTTATAAAAAACATATATCCCAGTAACTTCGAGAGCTGCGAGCTTTTAGATTATGTTCGTTGTGCATCTAGAAGGCATCACGTAAGCTATAGTTTTTGATCAGGTTTTATAACATTGTTTATGTATTTATATTTCGAAAAGGTTCGACGTAAGCCTCGATTATTCACGCTTCAACGTATAAATGTCGGCAATAAAAGTAATTGTGTAAGGCGATATAACTGTATCTATTTGCAATAGGCAGCTATTTACCGCCAAATGATTCTTTATCTGCTCCAACCATCAGAAGTCCAGTCGCTTCGGAGAAAAATATATCAAAATTCGCTTTGTGTCCTATGTGTTAGGTTTTGTAATATTTTACATACCTTGCTATCTTCAGTAGTGCCGATGAAGGTGCGTTGTGGTTCGTACTGCGCAGCGTTCTTCTCCGGACGTGGACATTGAGTTGCACAGCATTGTCCTCGCCCCAGATTCTGCAGGGCGTGAGAACTCTGCCACAAGCCCACTGCTATCCTCGTGTACAACACCTGATAAACATTCGTCTTATTACATAAATAATACGAATTAAATATACCCGACACTCGGCAATCACATACATAGTCCTGATCCCACATTAAAGTCGAGTTACGTGTCGTGGGTATCAGTAACTACGAGAGAGATTTCGGTGTCACAAAAACCCAGACTTGAAACAAATATCTGCGGATCATACAAACATTTGTCTTGTTACAGTAATCGCATGGCCTCTTATTTCACAGCCGGCGTCTATCCAACTTCGCAACGGGGGCAGTCATATTCAGTTACAAGTAGTACATTGGTGAAGTTGGTTTTACGAGGAAAGACCATTATCAAATAATATCAGAAATTATCAGAAATCGAAGCAATTACTCTATGTTCAGGTAATCACAACCCTCAGTAATGAGGAAAACGATGTGAGAAGGAGGAGGATCGATATATAGCGGGAGCCGTCTCAGTAAGATTTAACGCTTTATTTATTTCCGCCGTCGAGTAGCAGCATATATTTCAAACTGGAACACAGCACTGTTGTGTGCCAGTTTGAAATTCTAGCCAGTAATTACTGGACATTTAGGCACATTACTGTCTCAAGGTGACGAATGGTGCAGTGCCAAGGTCTGAGTTGTGTTACTTACGTTGAAAGATTGGCATAATAGTTTTCATCAGGCGAACGACCTACTCGTCTAGTCCATTCACGTTAACAAAATTAAAAAAAGTTCTCCTAAAAAGATTTCTACAGTAACTTGTTGGGCGCAACTTATATCCAACGACTTTCAATCTACCACATCATCGGTCTACTTTATAAGTTAAAATCCGACGCAGCGCCAACCGTTGCGTCGCGTAGTTCCCTTTTATGAACACACGCTATAAATATTCATAAAATATTGAAGTCACTTGATCACAATTTTTGTTTTATATTAAAAGCGATATCCAGACTCAATGTGCTGATATAACATAAATATTAACACGACTTTAATTAATAATCGAGTGAAAAAAACAAGCAACTAATTTGCACCCTATGTTCGGTTTAACACAGCAAACCGATATACTATAAAGTTAAAAAGGTATAAATACCTTTACAAGCACATTGTTTCATAAAACGAGTAGCATTAATGGAACTTTTATGACAATTAATGAAAATATAAAAGGCTTAGTCGTTAAATGTGTAACTGGCAGAGTCTTGCGTATTGTGGTTCGTTAAAGCTATATTACAAATGGGTCGGGTAAAGCCAGGGTGGCACCACTGTTCCACAGAAAACCGATGCAAAGCTTGGCAATTGCATTTTGTTCAGTGCGTATGATTGTCGGGAGAGCTAGAATATTCCTATCCACTCGGATAATGATCACTACGCGATGGTAGGAAACTCCATAGCGAGCGAATGTTTTGTATTTTAGGTTCAACCTGTGTATAGTTATATCCTATTTCTAGTTGATAACGATGTCGCTTGCAGGGAAACATATACATATGATAGTGAAACAGACAGTAATATAATATTAATATAAATTATTAAATATCTCTAAAATGTGATGCTTTTTTAAACAACGTTAATTAAAAATAGGCGTTTTGCTGTCGTATAGTATTGTATATTATAAATCTTTCTTATCCCACGCATCGAGGGACGGAAGGCGTTTTAGTCTAATAAAGAAAGTTTAGTTAGCGTTGTTGTTTGGATCTTTTCGTAATATTATTATCAAACTCTTACAGAATGAAGAATTTTGTAAGTAAATATTTGATTATTTTATAACGAGATTAAGATGAATCAGACAGAATTGATAAATGCTAATGCCTCTTTATACAATCTCAATTTAAATTAATTAAATTTTAGACTGAACGGTTTGTGGTTTTTGTGAAAACACTCAATTCCTAGAAGAAAAACCCAAAAATCAAAGAGACGATGTTATTACTAGTTTTGAAATGTGAAACATTTAATATTCCCATGGAGACGCGTTAACTTAAATATTCACTGAACGATTACTGGCTTTATATTTTGTAACTTAACAATATTCATTTATATATTCATTTTATTTTGATATTGGTTTCTTATAAAAATAACCACTGTATACATTCAGACTGTATTCCCCAAGCGATGGTAAAGAGTTATTTTATTAGTTCCACTCACAGATCCCTGAACTTATTTCCGTCTAAGATATGGCATGGTCTTACTGTAAACTTTTAAAGAATCCGTACCACTATAGAGTCATAATTTTTGTTTACAGCATAGTGCACTAGAGCAGGCGGATGCTTTAACAATAAATATATGTCGTAAACGCATTGCTAGCCTTTCAGTACGATGCGCTTCAAGCAATCACATCCATCACACGAAACGCGACAGCATTGGTTTGAACGTCAATATATTTACTGCGGATAAGGATGCTATTCCAACAAAGCAGCCCATTCATGCTGTAAAATTGGTTGCACTGAGGTTCTTCTACTGTATATGAGGTAGTTATTATTACGTTACTGAGCTGTTCTGTTCCCAATACGTACTCTAAAAACCATTTAATTATTTAAAACGGCAGGAGGTATTAATTATTTGAATCTGGATGTGACACCTAATTTAATAATTGCAAAGTATTTTGATTGGCTTATAGAAAAGTTAATCTAGTCATGTCTCCGCCACTCCATGTAACCTTGAAACGAGTAACATGTTGTCAAAAGATAAATTAAATGTATGTAAATTACGCAACAGCATCCGTCCGCTCACAAAGTGGTTCTGGAAAATTCTTCACAACTAAATTGAATTCACGCTGCAAAATCGTGTTAATTAAGTAATTACATTACACAATTAAATAAACTCATACATTCATCATTTCGCGGTAAAATATTTCGTTGACAGATTTGTAAATTGGTAATCATATTAAAGCCCACACGGAATTTATTCTCAGGCTATATTTAATGAAAATAAAGCAAATAAAATTAATATGTCACATACGCCCACTGCTAAGTGCGGGACTCCACTTTAATCGAGAGCTTAGGCTATGTTTTACCACGTAGGCCTATTGCCAGTTGGACGAATTTAAGTACAATATAAATACTTGGAGAAATACTTTTTTCTTGTAAAAATACCTAGTATTCAAGTTTTGTAACAATGTTAACATTCACCGTTAAAAAGCGTTGTTATTGACTAATGGCTTTACTCTTATTGTATTGTATTGTATCAGCCCATATACGTCCCACTGCAGGGCACGGGCCTACTCTACAATCGAAAGTACGATTGAGAGTGGTTAGGCCATATAGTCCACCACGCTGGCCTAGTGCGGGTTGGCGGACTTACATACCATAGAAATTTTATAAATCGCTATGGTATGCAGGTTTCCTCACGATGTTTTCCTTCACCGTTTTAGATAGTTTACTCTTAGATAGTTTTCAAATCGAATGTTTAGTCTTCTTCGCTCAAACGCTTTTATTTCGGTCAATTAAATAAATGTACTATTATTATTATATATATGGTATGGGCCAAGTGATTAATCAGGCATTATTCATAATGCCCGGGCAATATGAATAATGCCCAATAAGAGCGGGCAATGTGATTATAATCAATCAATTTATCACATTGCCCGGGCATTATGAATAATGCCAAGTGCCTATTGGGCAGAGTGATGTAAAGCGAATCAAAATCAAAACAATGAGCCGAAGTGGTAGAATTTAGAATAGGGCAGCACGAGGGGGTGGGTTGGGAGGAGTGGAGGGGGAGGGGGAGTGTCGGACCTCCCCTAGTACCACTCCCATGAAAAGGTAACGCACTATTCCCGAGAAATATCTATTATAGCAACCTAACCCTTAAAACACTTGTTGTCAATACAAATTAGCTTCTGCATCGTCTTCGGCGCTACGGGAAGTTCAGCCCCTTCGCCCTTGCGTAACAAAAGATAGGCATAACAAAGGTTGCCTATCCTTCGTTACAGCGGGCGGGGGCTGCTCTCCCTCCGCGCCTCCGGCTTTTCATATACGCTCTAGGGTCGGTAGCCAAAAGACTACGTGAAGTCGGGGTGTTCCGAGTCGGTTTTGAGGCACAGTCGACCTAACTGATCCATAAAGTGGGTACACTAATTTTCTTCTGAAGATAATGTTTCGGACGTTAAAAAACAATTAAACATTAGCAGATCAATTCAACCTTTCTAATTTATGGGTCTATCGCAGATGCGACCACAGATGCGACAATGCGGCAGCGCGACACCTAAAAAATCACCTATTAATCACATTGCCCGATCATCATGTAGCCATATTCATAATGCCCGGGCAATGTGATAAATAGGTGAGTTTAGATTGTAATTAATCACTTGGCCAGATATGGCTCGGCAATATTCATACTGCCCGGGCATTATGAATACTGCTCGCATTAATCACTTGGCCCATAACATATACATGACTTGGAAATGTGAACAGTGCGCTCTAACCTAAGGATCCAAGCCATTGCCATTAGTTTGCGAACAGTTAGAAAAAAGCCAATAAGTACTCACTAGACACTATTTATAAATTTTACTAGAGAATACTTTTAAATGTCCAAATCGGAACGTTCACGAGTTTTATTTAGATTTTATATAAATGTTAGTTTCAGTAGAGACACACATTTAGATCTCCTAAATTTAGACAGGATTACTATCTTTGCGCTATTCGATTCCACCTTATTCAATAAAATTTGTCCTACATTGTGTCTTGACAAGGTAGGCAGTTGAGAGACTAAACCGAATACTTGAAATAGAAATAAATCCACACTGCTTCTATTGATTCTATCAATAATGTTATTTTCCTGATACCAATATTACGTTTTTATTTCATTTATGTACACCTATTGAAATAATACGGGTATATTTTTCTTTCTATTTGTCATATTTTTATTTTATGTAGATAATATTGGGCCTGAATCACTTCTAACAGCATTGATAAGCAATTTGAAACTTTTATTTTTGTGAAGATGCACGCTCATGCGGAAATGCGAATTGTTTAGTTCGCATTTAGATACAGATTACTTTGTAACTAGATAAGTACCTACTTCAAATGGACAAAATAAAAATAGATGCTTTTAGATGTAATGTTAATGTCCAAGCTTTCCTCAATATGTCCGTAGATATATGTATGTATGCAAGTATAGGCATATTTCTG
The DNA here is from genome assembly GCA_023078785.2 of Hyles euphorbiae. Taxonomy (NCBI): domain Eukaryota; kingdom Metazoa; phylum Arthropoda; class Insecta; order Lepidoptera; family Sphingidae; genus Hyles; species Hyles euphorbiae. Next base: position 9,972,477 of record CM041032.1, on the reverse strand, counting down.
GATTGTTTTTCTAACTTAACGCCACAGAGCGCCTTGAATTTATTGAGTGAGTCTCTATCTCAGTAAGTAAAATATACTCTGTGCTTTGAAGTTTAGTTTTAATCAGGTGGCTCGGCTTTTTGCCTCCCATTTCATCAAAATATATTTTTTACTTAGCATATAACGGGTTTAACACTCAAGTTTACAAATATAAATTTATATTTTCTGGGTGAGGTGTTAATTGGCATGCAATGAGTGTTTGACATTTAGTAGAATCATTTTGATTCATAATATTTTGACTTCCATGACAATAGATGGAAAATAAATTGACTCTAATATAGTATGCAGAATTTAAAACTTCATTATAAGGGTCCTCGGGTCGTTTAAGGAAGTGTATTAGGTATTGTAAAAGGTGGAGTGAAGGCGCAGATTCCAGCATAACGAATGTGATTGGAACGCGGATGCGGTCGTTTATACCCCTAAGGACGTGTCTGGGATGATGAATGAGGGCACATATACACTAGTTAGCACGGAAAGCAACTCAGATAAGTATTTCAGGGCCGACATGTATGGCATGTCACTCATAGCAACCGAAATGAAGAATGCTCAACATTGCGTAATCCACCAAGAAAACCTAATCTAAATTGTAACAATCAAATACATTTAATATCCTGTCACAATTGTAATTCGCAGCAAACTTTTTAAAAGTTCCCGAAATAAAATGAAATTCTTTAATTAAACGCTCGGAACTTGCTCGGTATTTGTAACAAAAAATATTTATTTAGTAAAATGTCTGGGTGCCTTTGATACGTGTTGGCCGCCTGAAAGTCTTTCTAGTCTCTTTTTGGGTGACAAATATTGAGTTTGCTAATTCTGAGCACATTCAGTTCTCGCTGCTACCTTGCTAGTGATACGTACGTATTTACTTTTTAATTCGAAGTCTTTACAATACGCACAACATATTCTATATTGTGCGTCTTGTAAAGTTGAATTAAGGAATATAGTTTTACTTTAGTTGCATACATTAATTAACGACAGTGGGCGTTTGGCATTGTTTTAATAATACATTGTCAGGTGATCTGAATGTATGAGCTATGCCATCCAGATAGAGTATCGTTTGGCTCCAGACAATTATCTAGCACCATTCGACATAATTATGCTGGTTTGCGTGACTGCGTGATATTCCTTCCTTCACGCAGTGGGCCGGTAAACTATTCCATAGTTTAATGGTGCGGCATGAATATAAGTTGAAGAATGTATTAGGTTAGGCCTAGATGAATGAGTCTACGAAGTTATAGCTGTAAGTAGTTACGCGTGGGTGCGAGTTGGTTCTACTCGGATATAATCCTTACTCCTGTAATGAGGGATGTAAAAGTAAACACAATTATTATTGTCTTCTATTACTAAACGTACTCTATTTGAAAGATATTGTATTCAAAAACTACAATTGTCTAAGTAATACTTATTATGTAATATTTATTACTAAAATAAGTAAAGTTCGATTGCATCGTAAATCACGATTGTAGTACGAAGATAAAATCATAGACTTTATTAATTTTATGAGTAGTAGAGATAGTTTGAGATGCATTTTTAATAGAATCATACCAAAATTCAAAAGATTTGTACAAATAACTATACTGTTTCCATTCGTTTATTTTATTTTTGACAGTTCACGCCTATAAAGTACGACATTACAGTAGAACAATATTTTGAAATAAAAGTAGATACTTTCTTGACGGGTAACGCCCACTTAGAGTTGTGCCATTCGTAACGAATGACCACAGATAACAAAAACGATTTTGAATAGAATCAATCAATCGGAATCATTTGAAATAAAATTACATTAAAATGCTAATGAAAACAGTTAAACGTAATATAGTACCCAATATTAGGATCGAATGTATTTGCTGCAAATTAATTAATATGAATAAAGGTATACGTATTGAAGTGACTTTTAATAAGAGTTTAATTTAAAATAATTACAATGATTACAACGAAAATAAATGTTTAGTACCTACTTGTAATAAACAGTTAAACCATGTTGGAATTCATAGTACTTTAAGGATTAAATAATTAAAACAACTAAAAGGTAATTTGTTAATATTTTTATTTATAAACAATCGTCTGTTTCGTCGGAATCGGCGTCGTCGTCACTCGTATCCCCAGTAACACTAATTATTAATGAGTGCATGGGTAAGTTGTCAAATGCGACATCGCGATCCCAATCAGACATTATTTCTTTCTTCGTCTTATCTACGACACTCGCCCAGTTATGAGGCGTCACATTTTCACACGCATTTTTAAGCAACTCCAGCATTTTGTTTGCGGTGAAAGGAGGAGTTGTATTTATTCTCGCAGCATATCCTTTCACTTGCGCCCATATTAGCTCTATGGCATTATACTGGCAATGATATGGAGGAATTCTAAGGACGGTGTGCCCATGTTCTGCAGCCATTTCATCTATAACGTATCGTTTAGGCTGCTTCCTCATTTTTAATATTTTAAGTAACTCTACTTTTAATAGGGACTCGTCCACCTCCTCGCCATTGTTACGGAGCCAGTTTATTATTTCATTTTTTTTACTGGCTTGCGTTGGCATTTTGTTAATTTGCCGAGAGTGATAGGACGCATTATCTATAAATATTGTTGATGGCTGTTCGAGTGACAATAACATTTCCCGAAACCATTTTTCATATACTTCGGAATTCATTTCTTCGTGGTAATCCCCTATTTTCTTTGATTTAAAAGCTAACATAGCATCTTGCACAAATCCTTTTGCGGTTCCTGCATGACAAATTATAATTCTTTCACCTTTTCCCATTGGCACTGCGGTCGAGGAGCTAGCAGTGTTGTCAGTCCAAGTTTTTGATACCGTGTGATTCGCATTGAGCCAAGTTTCATCGGTGAAAACAACATTCGACCAGTCTTCTATTTTTTTAGCTTGTCTTAAAAATTCGCATCGATACAAAGCAACATCATTGCGTTCCATCAATATTTTTCTTTTGTCACATTTTTTGTATTGGAATCCAATCCTATTCAATACCTTCGCCAAAGAAGACTTTTGACCACGGAACAAGCCACTAGTTTTCAGAGATTGTACTAGGTTATGTAAAGTAGGAATCTCTTTTCTTTGGTAATAATCGTATATATGACGACGAATAGCATCACCATCAAAACTGTCAATTGCTGTCACTTTAAAGGGCTGACGTTTTTTCTTAGGTGTAGATGGCTTGTTTTGTTCCATGCCACTACTGCCGTAGCCTTCTTTAATTATTTTTGAAACTGTTGGAGCAGTAATACCTAATGCTGCTGAAACACGGTCTCTGATTTGAGTCACTGGTATAAGAGGTCCACCATTACGGCTTTCCCTTTCAAAGTACTCATGAAGTCGCAACACAAACTCCCTTGTTTGTCCTTTAAGCACCTTTCCTTTAGGCATTTTGAAAGTGATGAAGGCAGGTACGATGTTCTCAATTCAACCAAATGTAGGAATTCACGGGTAAAACAATACGGAGGAATATAAATACTCAACTCGACGTATGAAAAATGTGAATTAAAATTCAGCGAACGGAAAACACTAGCACGGGCGCGGGCGTCTCGTTGTGAGTGACCACAAAATGGCGGCGCGCGTCACCTGTCTGCCCAGTGTTGCCGTTTCACAATTTGTTTTTAACAACATTACTATTGCCGACGGAAGTGATAAGAATATTAACTTAACATGAGTAAATGGTTTATTTTAATATAATTATTAAATCAGGTAACTTAAATATCCCTGAAGTTTTATAAAACAATGCATGGAGCAAAAAATAAAATATGTATTAAATCGATTAAAACTTGTTCAAAAATAAAATCGTTTGTTATAAAAAATTGATTCGATAACGCATCAGGCCATCACTATTTGATTCAGTACTCGATGTGTCAAAAATAAAATAAACGAATGGAAACAGTATAGTAAGTCTCTGCTATAGAACACTCAAGAATAATGAAATAATTTTATAATATTAAATTCTGAGTAGTTTATAAAGCTACGCCCTGCTGTGGGACGCTACAGGCTCGTAATATATTATAATAATAATAATTTATAAAGCTGTATTATCCTACCTCTCCTGTGATATAAGAACCAGACTTTAACGGATCAACGCATCATGCTTTTAGCGTATCATGCTTTTAATGCATTATGCCGAAAAAAAAAACAGATTTTCACACGAAAACCTCACACAGTGTAATGGATAAAATAATAATCCAACAGGGATTAGATTGTTCAGAGCTTTTTACGACCGTATTAAGTATTATAGATTTTTGTGTGCCATCTAACTCAAAAAGCTTCATAGCATTATATTTTCATTCTTTTTAAAAATATTACTTTGTTAAATACAAAATCAATTTTCAGATTTCTGTTTTATACATCTAACTCATATACATATATCTCTTTACCGTTTTGTGTCTTCCCCTTTGACAAATAATTTGTTTACAATACATTTCAGCAAAAAAAAAGAAGAATTAAAAAAGTCGGATAGAGATATTTATACAGTTTTGTAAACGAACTAATAAATAATTTTCAGGATTTGAATAAATATCTTTTAGATAATTAAAAATTGTAGAATCAAGATACAGGAAAACAAACGTAGTCCATGCATTATTAGGTATTCCAATCACGCACTCTTGTTCAAAGAAGTTGGAACCGTTCCCCGGTTTAGCCTGGATTAAACCTAGGAAACGTAATCTAAATGTTTGTAGAAGATAACAAAACAAAACCTCAGAGTGTTAGAGTTACCATAATCGTAAATGTATAAGTAAATATAAACTTTTTTATATTAGCTGTTCAAATAGTTAATAATTTTCTATGTTAATACCTGCAATATTTAAGAATTGTAACTTCATTTTCGACCAAAGAGTAGGTTAGGAAACGGTGGAAATAAAGGTAAGTAAGTGGTACAGGGACTATAAAATTGGACGCTAAATGCAGAACGGAGGAAACGCGGTTTCAGCACCGCGCTGAAGTTGCGATTTAGTCCATCAGATTTTATATTTCGCTATTTTATTTATTTTAACATATAATTAATTATTTGTGGCAACATTTCCCTAACTATACTAATGATTGATGGTTCGGGTATATATTTTATTCCAACCTAAATATTAATGAGGAGACGCTTAAACATTGTTGGGTCTGACAATTTCAGTGACTATTTTTCGTTTCATTTTATTTTCAACTCATCATGAGACGTGAGAGGGACTATTAAACCAAATTTGTTTTAAGGATTATAATCTATTGGTCACAACTAGTTTAGTGGATCCCGAAAGCTCAGCCTGAAAACATATTATTTACATGTGAAAGTAAAATAAAATATACAATAATTAAAAGTAAAGACTTTTGGGCCTTATTTTTAGATAGTTTTAAAATCTATTTTAGCGGGAAACACAAAACATTAGATAACTAAAACACATTTTTAAACTGTCTATGAATAAGACCGTTTCTTGTTTACAATGTCGTTTCTAGTACATAACTTAATGACTCCAGTCAGTTTTCAGTTTTTGTAAAAGAAACTTCATACTAGATTGTAGTTCGTAGAACCACGAGAGAGGCAAAACTGTTATGGGGCTCATTAACGTACAAAAAACACGTAAAAATAGCTTCACTAACTGCGCACAATGCCGTAGTGCTTTCTTATTATACCAGAGCGATTTTTAGATGTGTCGGAAAATTTATAAAGATTACTCACAGCGACACAATCTCTTTAATATGCGAGGCGCCATGGGCAAGCCTATGTGGAACACGTAAATAGAAACAGATTTACAAATAAACCTGCCATTCTATCAAAAGAATTTTGTGTTTATTTGGAATTCTGAGTTTTATTCTCCATTACGATGCTACGAGTGTTGTGGACGTGCCTTATCCCAAACTCTAAAGCTTGAATGAATATCTACAATCTTTATTTATATAAATCAATTAAAAAAACTGTTTCAACAAAGGAATACAATAAAATAATGGTTATTGTTTTAGTGTTTATACTATTATTTTAGTCTAAGTCCGTTGCAGAGTACAAAGATTAACCCCTTGGCACGTACAAGCGAGTTCGCGAAGCTTTAATTACATGTCATGCACTTCCCGCCATCAGCTGACAAAACTGTACAAGTTTCAATGTACATGTGTATAATCCGATTGCGATGGAATCGATGGCCGAGGAATATTACACTAGCATACGATATTAGATCTCCTAAATCTCTAATTAGCCTTGACCTAATGAATTCCTTTATTTATTGCGATACTATACGTTTTATTCTAATGTTAAGTACAAGAAATGACTTGAAAGAAATCGTATCTAATATGACAAGAGGAATAGAAACAACAGAATGAGGAAATGCTGCCGTGTGCTTACCAATTAGCATACACGCTACGGTTATTAAAGGCACAAATGGAAATTGAATGGCTTATAACTGTCGACCTCCAACAATATCTTCAATACTGGATAAAACCAATGAATTCGTATATGCTACGTGGACGCATACCGTCTGGAATTGAATTTGCTGGATTTACATGCATTGAATCAATGATATAGATTTGTTCTATATCATTTGAAATCATTGTACATAATAGATCTATAAAATATTAATATTACTTACAACTGATGTGAACATTCAGATTGAGTCTATTTTCAGGCCGGTATGCGGTATAATATAATTACAGATTGTTGTATCTTAAAAAACTCCAGGTCCTTTTAATATTAAGCTAGTGGGTGTGAGTAAGTTTATACTAAAACTCGTGTAATAAACCCGATGAGTTTGCTAGAATTTAGAACTGGCTTTTCCATGAACGTATTTGTTGGGTTTAAAAGACTCTTTTTAAGTTAGGACATTCAATTCTCGAAGAAGGTAGAAGCTTTTAAAATCACACTACAACTCTTAGGTGAACTCTCAAAGAGAAAATTATAAATGATGAGAAATTAATGATTCAACCTCTCGTCGAAATTAATTTAATTGTACCTGGGCAAAGTCCCGCCGGATCGCTATATATGTATCAATATAATGTTCATAATTAATTACCTATTAACTATGTTTAATTGTATCAGAGAGTACTACCAATAAATGCATGTTCATAATACATACTAATTGAAGAGGGAATATCCAAAATGTCTAGTGGAATGTTCAAATGTAAGGTGACGTCGCGATGGCGAACACACAAATATGTAGTTCCGAGTTGCCGTGATGTACGGATCAAGCTGGGGCTATTACATTAACTTGATTACACCGAGAGAACGAAAAATGAGCGTTTTTTATTGTAATTACCCCACGGTTCGCTGGTGATACACGGATTACAATGTATTAAATAGACTGAAATATGAGTATTTTTTCGTTCTAATTTACGGTGGTGATTGTTAAAATTTATGAACACATGCTAATTTATGCCTTACTTAGACAGAAAAACAACATTGTTTCGACAAAATAACCTAATTAAAGCTCTTTAATGATTGTAACATTGCCATCACTGGATTTTGTAAACACAATGTTTGTTTTTATTTTTAAGTTACTTTCGTGCTTGGCCCATGCATGAAAAACATAAAGAAAAGGTATTATAAGTACATGGCGTTCACTTCATTGTTTATTATAGTTCAAAGCCGATGGATATGGGATAATATTACATTCACTTCTGCTTGCGATATCAAAATTACATGAATCTTAAATATATGTATATATAGCTATACTTTAGTAATTTTACATGTTACATCCTAATATTGACCAGTTTCTACATTCACGGGACTACAACAATCATCTGTTAGGACCCAAATCTTTATCGTATGCACGCTGGGTACCCTGTTAGCCAACGACCGAGGTTCTTGTAATCGGCAGAGGGTGGAAGAACCATCATAACGAGAATGTATCAATATAGTTAATTTACAGGATTGAGACTTCACAGGTGGTGGGTCTCTCATACGTGAGAGGCCGCTTAGGTACACCCCAATGTCTATTACTCCCGCCAAACAGCAGTGTTGCACTGTTGTATTTCGGATTGAAAGACTTTGTAGCCAAAGTAACTTTTGGACATATTGAGACTTAACATATTATGTCTCAGGATGGCGAGCGTAGTGGAATGCTAAGCATTGCTTTGTAATTCAAGGTGTTGGTTGGTTTTGCTACTGTTCATGAGCTTACCACCAGGTGAACGGTATGCTAGTATCGCCATTCATAGCAATAAAAATAAGATGCAACTCCATCAACGTGCTACAATACACTTTGCTCTCGCCAATTCAAGAATGGTGTTATTGGCGAAACGCACCGTTAAAGATGAGGTACCAAGTTTTTTATGACTTAACATACAGAAATGACGATGCGAAGTTTAGAATATAGTTTAAATAGACTGTCTCAAGATGCAAACGTAAGTCAAATAATAAGTAAATTAATTAATGATTTAGTAGAAATATTAGTTAAAAGTTATTAAATTTATAAATATTAGTTTTGTACAGCAAAGTCATAACCATAAGTCATAAAAATTTACATGAAACTTAATATATGAAATATGTCCGAAGTAAGGAATGTGTCTGCAGTAATGAATGGGTCTGAACTCTGAAGGAAACAATAATGAAGGGCGCGTGTACGTCTTAATTGACTTCAATCTTTCACTTGACTGACATGAAGGTAGCTCTTCGAAAGGAATTTATTTAACAATAAGTAATATAGCATGACGTATTATGTTGTGATCTTCGATCAAATATACATTATATTATAAGCAACGGCCTAAAAAGTGGCAAGAGATATAAGACCACAAATACCCGTGTGGTCTTATTTGATTTTAGTATCGTCCAAAAACATAGTAAATCTTAATTTTAAGGAAGATGGTTTATTGTTACCTGAAGTTGATTATAATTTAACACTCTTTGCTATATCTCCTTTATTCGAAATTCAATTTTATAAATAAGCAACCTTGGCCACTTTTGGCGTGTGAACTTGTCCGGACCATGTATTTAGTACATATTTGATCGAAGGTTGTGATAAAAAAAAAACAAAAAAAATGGAAGATGTCAGTGTTTGTTGTAATCGACTGCAGCTCATATGATGAAGTTACAAACTAGATTTCTTTGCAGATCCCTCATCTCGTATATTCGTTCAGTTTATTGCACAACTTTGCGTGTAAAGAGATGTTTATCAACCCGTATTAGGCTAGAATGTTGGGTTTAAACGTAAATCCTCTCAACGTGTGAAACTTTCGTCGCTCTGTAGGCAAAAATTAATGGAGCATTTCGTGACATAGAGCTCTACGGGCTGACTATAAATTTCAACTTAGTGGCATATACTTCATATTTTGACCTTGCCATAAAATGTTTAATTAATCTACTTCCCAACGGTAATAGCAGTCATGCGAAAGTCGAACATGTGCTAAGTATTATGGCTCCACCGCCATAAAAATAACATTGTAGGAATTGACATTGGCGTCCTTTTGTGTAAACATACAATAGTTATTAGCCCCATAAACATCCTGTCGAGCTTGGTAACAAGATATAACATTGTTGCCTTACCTGTATTAATGGAACGAAGTAAATGACAGAATCCTTAGAACTAAACAATACACGCAAAATGTATAAATAATATACATGCAATTGCAACAAACATAATCCGGACTCTAAAGTCATGTGTTGTGCGGATCAAAAACTAAAAGACCAGATACGAAACAAATCTGTCGCGCAGTTAGTAAGACGTAAGCTGTGAAATGAGAAGTTGCGGATTCGACCCCCGCACCGAAACGAATGTTTGTGAGACCGATAAGTCTCTCGTGATACGTGATAGCCACGATATAAGAATCGATCTTAGAAGGTCGGGACTTTGTATGTGACTGTTGAGTGTATTTATTTACATACAAAATTTTGTCTTGGTGCATGGAACGAAATCATGGTCTCTCTCTCTCTCTCTCTTTACACAATTGTTTGGCTTTATAACCAATTACGCCACAGCAAAATTGATTAGCAACATGCAAATGTGATTGCGAAAAATGGATGGAAATTGCAAAAATAATGAAAAATAGTGAAGCTACAAAAAGCGATTTAAAAACCGCATCATCACACCGTAATTTTAAATAAGTGTTGCTTGAGCCTGGGATGTTGCTTTGTGCCGTCGACAAAGCGTGTACGCATGTAGGCGCTCAAAGCTCTTGTCGGCTGTCTCAGTGGGTGTAGACTGTAGACAGACGTTGTCATAGCACTTATTCATCTCACACGTACTCGGTTCAGTGATTCGACTAGTAGCGGGTATGATTAATTAAGCATTAAGTTTTATTACTGGTCTTAATACAGAATGATACATTTATTTATTTTTAGCTGATTATTTTTTTTCTTTTTTACATACATAAATTATGTGCTTTTGTTTTTGTTTTTAAATGTTTATTATTTCAATACTTTTTTTTTCCATTGTTCTTTGTACTCGTTGTAATCTTTTATTGTACTTGTGCAAAGTAACAGTATTGTGAATATGCAATTCACTACTTTCCTAAAGACTAAAATTGCTACCTACTTCGATTAGGATTTTGTTATTTCAATTTTGTGTAATAAACATAGGAAACTATAGGTCTAAAATTATATTTAATTTAATGTAATTACACTATTATTTATAAGACTGTTTGTTTCTTAATAAATAAAATAAAAAAAAAAAAAAAAAAAAAATTACAAGTAAGATGTCGAGAAAAGAACACGTTTAAGGCAAGACGTGGCAACATCGTATTATAATTCCTTGTATATTAAATCCACAATAATATCAAGTATATTAAATCCATAATAATATTAATATAGCCGCAAGATACAAAATAGTTATCAATATAAATTATTCTTATAATTTTCTACCAAGTATTTTAAAGTATGAAATAAAGCAAACAGAACTTAAAGTTCAAAATAACATAACTATTCATATTCTGAGTTATAAAACTTATTCGGAATCAAAAGAATAAAAACAAAATTATTATTCTCAATAATTTTAGGAGCTTCTCTAAATTATCTGATTACGTTCAGATAATTATTATTCTCAATTTTATCAATTCTATGGCAGTTTTGTTATTACATTTTCTGTTTCATTGTATGTGAGAAGTGTAAAAATAGTAGTTATTTAATATTAGCTAGGAACAAAATCGTAATGTTACTTCTAGGAAAACAATACGTATAGTAAGTTTAATATGAAGACGAAATTAAAATAAATTTGCTCACATAATTCGCACACCGTTTAAATTCACCGGAGTGCGAGTTTGCACTCATTTGTCCTCTAAAGGGCGTCTTGATTAAAACACCTGTCTGTTGCTTTGGCCTACAGATTTTATCTGTTTCGTCGTTGATGCCGCATTTTAGCCCTTGTTGCCAAGTTTCACTCAAACATGAACTTCTAATAAAACTAAGTTGTACAAGTTGCTCACGTGAATCAGATATCAAATATTTCTTTATCATTTCGGGAGACAAGTCCCTGTACAACAGTAATTATTCGCACAGCACATGAACTGTAAGCTTAATGATATAACTTTTATGATTATGACCAAATTTATATATGGCCCGTTTTCAACTAAGCCTTTAATTGCTGCCGTATCAATGAGTCCAACAGAAAATACGTAGCTAAAACGTTATACAAAATAACCAATATATTTTCAGAACAGAAAAACAAAATAGCAGTTATTTCTGATTTGCGATCTAATTTGATAAAGAAATCTTGTGTAATCCAATAGACAATGATTGAATGCGGTATCTATTGTAATTACATTGATTTGTAAACATTTCTCTTAAGACTTTTTCACTTGAATTTGTTAAATTTACATTCATTCGTTTATTTTGGCGGATATACAGATTGCGTAAGATGTACAGAATAACACAGTTCATAGACGTTCACATGAGTGTGGGACTCTTCCACAATCGAGATTCATTGAAGGCAAAGGCTGTAGCCCGGCAAGGCTGACTCATGGCTGGCTTGCGGGATTCACTTATCATAAACTGTCAACCTGCTGTTAATCTGCATGGTATAGAAGTTTCCTTAAAATATTTTTATTCACCATAACTAGGGGTAACCCAGCGATCCAAATTAGACCGTGATTCATCTATACAGGGTATATCAAGACTGCTACCGAAAACGAAGCCGGGTGGTAGTTTTAGTGACTACAAACACAATGTAATAAAAAAATTCGTACTTCAAAATAGGAACAACCTCTTTTGGATACGTTTGCTGATTACTAGCACATGCGGGCTTAATGAAATCCATTTTTGGACGTCACTTTTATTTTTGGCTTTAATTATTTTGCATTGACGTGTAGTGGGATATTGGCCTTTATATTATCATGCTGAACCAGACTTCAAGGACATTATGAAGAAGCCGCGTCATTTCCAACATGTCTAAAACTAAACGCTAGGTTATTAAATCTTAGCTCTTCGAAACATAGAAATCATCATTAATTTTCGCACAAACTACTAAATAATCAATATGTATGTAACTCAGTTCATCATCATCATCATCATCATATCAGCCACAGGAAGTCCACTGCTGAACATAGGCCTTCCCCAAGGATCTCCACAATGACATGTTGGAAGCGGCCTGCATCCAGCGACTTCCTGCAACCTTAGTCAGATCGTCCGTCCACCTTGTAGGCAGGCGTCCGACATTTCGCTTGCCTGTACGTGTCCTCCACTCAAAAACCTTTCGGCCCCAACGGCCATCGGTTCTACGAGCTATGTGCCCGGCCCACTGCCACTTCAACTTGCCAATCCTATGGGCTATGTCGGTAACTTTGGTTCTCCTACGGATCTCTTCATTTCTGATTCGATCTCGTAGGGAAACACCGAGTATAGCCCGCTCCATGGCTCGTTGAGTCACTTTGAGTCTTTTAATGAGGCCCACAGGGAGAGGCCACGTCTCGGTGCCGTATGTCATCAAGTAACTCAGTTATTCAAGACCAATTATTAATAATTAATCTACACGCAAGTCAATAATTATTTAACTTGAAGCACTTTGAACATATAACGTGGTTACGGAAACTGGAGACTTATGAGGAAACCTGTGCATGATTAGAATAATGCTTTTAATTATTAATGATGCATAAAAGGATTTATAGTCAGTTATACATGTGTATCGATTTTACCATAAAAAGCATATATATTTTTTTAAATTTTTTCATCATCTTTATTTTTAACACCTCTCCTCTCTATTTCCTTCTATTCCATGCATTCCATAATTGTCTGATAGAAATCAACTAGAGCGATACTTGTACTATTGATTCTTTATTACTTGTATTTCTGTATTTTTTGTTACATTTTTTTTTGTAAATTAAATAATAAATCTAAATAAAAAATAAAGTAGTGATAGAGCCTTGGTATAGCTCGTTTAAAGCTACTGTAAGGTCGATTCAACCGAAGTAGCACGGGCCGTGAAATTGGAGACTGTGTTTAATTGATTTAATTAAATGCGGGATTGCTACGAGAAACTCTAGGGTCAAAAAAGGCCATAGTAATTAACAGGAAATATAAGTTTATTTGGTTAACATTGCACCGGAATTTACTTAACCAGGCCAGGGATGTAAAACTATAATTTGTGTGCATACTTTGAGCATTAACAAAGCGGTATATTTAATGAAAATAATAAATAATGGATTATAATAGCCTGATTTCCATTTCTAACTTTTCAAACAATTACAATTTCACCCCAGTCCTATTATTTATTACTAGCTGTCGGGCCCGGCTTCGCCCGGGTGCAGATAGTTTTTGAGTCCAATCCACATCAAGAACATATTATTTCGCGTGTCTACTAACTATATTTCCCGCGTGCCGTCGACTATATTTCCCTTCCGTAGGAGAGGACATCCCGTGCCAACAATTTGAATTTGAAAGAGTAGAAAATATGTATATTTGGTTTCCTGACTCATCCCACGGGAACACTACATTTTTCGGGATAAAAAGTAGCCTATGTGTTAATCCAGGGTGTCAGCTATCACTATACCAAATTTCATCAAAATCTGTTGAGCCGTTTTTTCATGAAAGAGTAACAAACATCCATACATACATACAAACTTTCACCTTTATAATATTAGTAAGGATATTTGCGGCACTTCGGCAGAACATTAAACCGCTAGAGGCAACGAGAATTGGTAGGATTTAATTTACACAAATTAAATTTCGAACGAGGCATGATTTAGGTAATGGGATTCGTGCCTTTTGTCGCAAGTCTGTGATTTAATAACAAAAATTATCTAGCATTTAAATTCAACCTTGTTATGGTCAAAATAGCTAAGAAAAGTATATCAAATATATTATTGTTTCGTAAAAACGTGTGATGGCGTCCTTATTTTGTATTACCTGCATTGTTTCGAGATACGCGTGCCTCATTTTCCTTCAAATTTATTCAGCTTATTTTATGTCACATCATTCTTTTCTCTTATCTCAGTCCGCAACAATTCGAGTGAATTTTCTGTGTACTTACATAAACTCTAGTTTAAACAAAGAGATATCTTTAAATTTCACAATCCACATTAAAAAATGTTTGCATACAAATGGGTCAAGTATAAAATAAAACCGCATTCTTATGTTTCGTTTACAGTTTAATCGTTTACAGCACGTACACGATATTTATTTCGTCGGTATAGTACGCTCACCTCGTCTTTTTTTAGATAGACATACTTTTAGTTTACATTGTGTACAGATGTGCCTAATCTTGCTCGCGTTTCATCAGTCAGACATCCGCAGCCGACGTAATCTGCCAGAATCTTACGGCAAAGAGAGGAGAATTAGAAAAAAAAAACATTCCGTCTTTGGCGTCTTATGTAAATTACACGTCACAAACATACTTGCCTCAAAGGGTTGAGAACACGTAATTTGTAGTGTAATGGAATGGACGAATGTAGACAATAGACTGTATAATATATTAAATCGGGTAAATGTTCCGAATCGTGTATGTAAATGGTATCTCCTAAACAACTTTGAACAATATTTAATGTTTTACCTTGTTAGTTCACCTCAACTGGTATAAACTTAAAAGATGCCAAGTCAAGTTCTTTAGCCGTGTAACTGAATACTTACTCACATGTTTTTTAATACATTTATCAGATGTGTTTATACACCAACAACTGCAGAAAGTTATCAATACTAAATTTATTAATTCAAACTGTTTATAAAGTAAAAATTACAGAAGCCCAAAATGTACCAAATATTTTGAGCTTTGTATTGATTCTTTGAATCCCTATTCAATGTGTCCATCTTATAAATATTTGAGTTGGCAAGTATTTAAAATGTTCCATTGAAGTACAGAGCGCGAGAGATATATCGAAAGCATAAAAAGGTTTTCTCTCGAAATATATTTACTCGAGTCGAAATTTATTTACTCGTGACCATATGTTAGTTGCTGTTTGGTAAACTGTTGGGCGCGAGTTGAATCCCAGCGCACACCTCTGATTTATCAGTCATGAGTCAATTGATAGTCATTCATCACGCACTATAACGGCGAAGGAAAAAATCGTGAGGAAACCTGCATAACGATTTGCAAGAATTTCTATGGTAATATGTAAATTTCGCCAACTCGCACTAGACCAGTGTGGTGGACTATATGGCCTAACCACTCTGAATCATCGTCTCCATTGTAGAGGAGGCCGGTCCCCTATAGGGGACGTATACGGGCTGTTACAGATTTGTTAGTTGCGTGCTTTCATGGCTGAGAAGTTTAGTCTTGAAAAGATCGCGGCGTTGGGACTAAATATTTTATTTAAACTAAAGGCTCGACTCATTGATTTTTCCAACCTTATTTAAAACCTTAGTGAGTTCGTGGAAACTTCCAGAAGTATGCTACTGCGGAGCATACTCAAGATATTCTTTGTTTTTTTTGTTGTTCTTATCAAGTAATATTATTAATAAATAAAATATACTTATTCCAAAATACATTGAAAAAAAAAACACTATTACCTTGTTAGTCTACCATCCAAATTGATTTGTTTTTAGGTTATTACCCATTCAAAATTTAAGATTTTTATAACTTAAGGCGAATGCCCATTCATAGTATCGGTAAAAAATATCATTGATCCCGATATTAATACTGCTTAAAACTACATAACTATGCAGTTTTTTATGCTTTGGCCCAAAACATTTTCCTGTTTTATACTGGGCGATAGATTTGAAAAAAATTAAGTAATTATCATTAAAGGAGAATGCCCATCGTACTATGAAACTTAGTATCGGTACGAAGATTGTTGTCCCTCGATAAAACCTACTTTTTGTGTAGGGAAAAATATATATTTTCAATAAATATAAACATAATTTAGATCAAGGCCCGGAGTTCTTGGAGAAATGAACTTGAAGTTTATTTTTTTGTATAGGGCTTTGTGAACAAAATGTAAGATTTGTCATTTGGGCATTCTTTAGATATTTCAGAATTATATCATCAGATCATCGGATAATATTGTATTATTAAAATTATCAAAATGGTTTATAAAATAATGTCAATCTTATATTTTAATGCACATCGATTCTACCACAGCGATATGTCGTTTATCCAAACAAAAATAATGGTTATGATAAAAAAAGATCAAAACTCATACATACATACATAAACTCACGCCTATATCCCAGAAGGGGTAGGCAGAGGTGCCAGGACACCCACATTTCGCCTTGTATGTTCCGTCCCATGATGTGATAGGTGGCGAGCCTATCGCCATATCGGGCACAAATTCCTGACTCTGGGCTGATAATGAATAGAAAAATCCAATATCACTTTGCCCAACCCGGGATAAAAAGATCAAAACTCATAACTTAAATTAATAAGATAATAAGATCAAAACTCATAACTTAAATTAAACTGTGGTATTTGAACAATATCATATGAATATCAAAAGAGATAATTGACGATGTATTTTCAATTTTATTCCTACACCGTTTTCCTTTTCAATTTTCTCACAATCCATTTTAACGGGCTTCTTGGCTAACAATAAACAGAGATACGGTACAATAATCCTATCAAAGTAAGATTCAAGGGCTAAGTAAAAACATTTTTAAATAGAATTTCTATTGATTATTCATAAAATTATTACAGAGTCTACGACGTTATTTAACGCTTAAAGATTACGAATTAGGAGGCGAATTTTCACAAATTAACTAAGTAAGCATCTTTTCAGTAATATTTATTTTAATCAGGGCTTTCAGAACAAGTTTTAGCTTTCAGCATTACATTTTAAAAACAAATACTGTTTTTGTTTTGAACTTTGCTTGAAGAGAAAATAAAATGAAATCAAGGCGATTGAAATTTTCTATTCATTAACGTTTTTATTATGTCTTTCATTGATTGGCAGTAGGTATAAAGCATTTTTAGGGTTAACTTTTTATGGAGCATTTTTCAATCCGAAATACAACAGTGCATTTAAACTGCTGTTTGACGGGAGAAATAGACATTGCGGTGGTACCCACCCAGACAGCTTCTCACATATGAGGGACCTACCACCTGTAAATTGTTAAACTATAAACAAAATGTCTGCGCATGCCTCTAACATAGGCATCACACGATCAACAATTATGAAGTTTGGATCGTGAAGGCTTTTGAAGTTATCAGCTTCAATGTGTCTGACAAGTTGAAAGAACCATCAAAAGAGTCTGGCTGCCAAGGAAACACGTTTTGGTAGCTGCCTTATATTCAATTCAGCTTTTATATTATTACTTTGGAAATTATATACTATTAAATATTACGATATCTTCAAACATGAATAAATGGCGGCCACGGACTGTTCACTACATAGACACTTCACTATATAAAACAAAGTCGCTTTCTCTGTCCCTATGTCACTTTGTAAATCTTTAAAACTACGCAACGGATTTTGATGCGGTTTTTTTTGATAGATAGAGTGATTCAAGAGTAAGGTTTATGTGAATAATACGTACATATTATTCTACAGAAATCTATTTGTACCCGGGCGAAGCTGAGCCGGGCCGCTAGTGGTCTATATATCTCACTACTATTACTATTAACTATTGAAAATTACGAGAAATTGAAATCAAACAACACTCAGGACCGATACAAATATTGATTAACCCCACTAATTATCACATTGCGGGACTCAACCTTAAAGCCGACAACCTATTTTCTTCACAGAGGCAATCTTAGATATTATTACTTTTAACATACTCAATTTGATAGTGATTCATAATAACAATTTGTGATAAATGGTGCGACAACTTTAATGTAGATTTGTACATATCGACGCAGGAAAGCGATTTGGTCGTATCTCGAAACAAGCAATTTTACACCAGAACAAAAAAAATATTTAAAAAATGAATAACCTCTAAACTAGAATACTTAGGAATACCATTTCTTTAATAATAACATTTTAAAATAAAACCTTACATTTTCACGAGGACATTCAATGCGGTATTCTTTTTATGAATTAAATAATATACGAAACGCATATACACATTTTTTGAGATACGACAAAATAGCTTTCCTGCGTCGGTATGTCCTTTGTGCCTCAGAGAGCAAATTAAGTAGTGTGCCCTGCTTTTTGAGGCTCGCCCATTACAGCAGTCGTTTAACCGAATCGACCTACTGTGGCTGACTTCAACATTATGTCACCAGAATGGCTTTGTCTGATAAAACCCTTCCTCTGACCTTTCGAATTAGGTTTTATTTAACAAAGACCAAATCCTTCTACGAAATGAGAGAGTCTGATGAAAAGTATTACTTCAATTAGTAATATCGTACATTGAATGTTATTTAATATGTGGCTACAGTTATCACAGGACCGTAACTTTGAATACGTACAGCTTTTCTTACGATTTGTATAGAAAAGGTATGCGGCATTTTATGACAGTCGCTACATTCGCGCAAAGATACCGAATAGCACAAATGTGTACTCTGCAGGAAAACCTTTTAAATCGCGTTCGTATAAAAGCAGCATTGAATAGTTCAATCGAATTCGAATAGCTTTAATTCGCATTAATCTAACTAATGCCGTTTTCTAGCGGGTACTTAGCGACTTTGCTAGGTTTATTGGAATACCCGTACGTTGCAGTTCTGTTTTATCCCGGCAACAATAATCTTAGGCGAAGCCATGAGCAGTACACGATATGTTTAAGAAAACATCTGTATATTTGTCTCAATTGCCACAAAAAAAAATTAACGGAGGCTATCTGATGTGTGTAATATAATATAAATCAGTGAAAAACAAGGCTTGATCGAAAATGGATTCACATATACAAATATAAATAAATACAACCCTAAACTGTCACATACATAGTGTTGACCCCAGATTAAGATCAATTAAGTCTTGTATCGTGGATATCCGAAGCTACGAGACACTTTTTGGTCTTACAAACAACCAGACCTGAGACAAATATTTGTGAAGCTCTCAATTATATATTTCAGTCGATCGAGTTCGTGATCTCAGACGGTATCTAACCAACTGCAGCACGGATATAGGTTTGATAGATCGTTTCTTTTTTAATGCTATGGATGGCGAGACGAGTATGTCATTCGCCTGATGGGAAGCGATACGACTAATCACGGACTGCAGCAATGTTTGGCATTCCACTGTGCCATCCTTAGACATAAGATGTCAAGTCTAAATATGTCCAGTATTTACTCTGGCTAACATGTCCTTCCGGAACCTTCATAAACCGCAACAGTTTGCAGTTCGCAAAGATACGATCCCTGAACTCGACACACTTGACAAGACCTGCGGTGGTCCCAATATCCTGCCACATATCGTGGTTAATATCTTCATATTATATCACATGTATAATAACTTCGTGGCGATGTTGATGCCAGCTTGTTTACGAAACGTGCTTTTGGATAACATTGAGTATAGGAATGCTAATGAGGACCATGGCAGAGCGATGAATTGTTCATCGTTTTCTGTACAAACATTGGAAGAATCGAAGCTCAGATGTCTTTTATAACGTAAGTAACTATGTAAAGAATGCGAATATTCGAATATGAAATCGCATGATTGTGTATAGAATTTCGGCTATGATCGGGTATCGGTTTCAATAGCATGTATTTGAAATATATTAAATCGCGATGGAATCTCAGCACTTTAAAATATTATATCCCATGTTGAGGAGCAATTAATTAAATGTAGGATTCGACCACCACCGACATTGAAACACCTTAATACATAGCGTATAATAATCAGATCAAAAATCAAATTTTCTTATAATTTCAAACGGTTCTAATACGGGTCAAGACCTGTAAAATTAAGTGCCAAAGTTGATCAATTTCTGATACGTGTTAACGATTCTTACGATATCCAAAAGGAAATTACCGATACAGCTTAACAAGTTCCTCTGAATTCTGCATTCAATCCATCTAGAGTGGTGCGTGCCAACACGAAAATACATTCTAGCGACTCCGCTACAATTTGAACCAATGGCTTGTATAATTTTATGAAACGATACAGTATCGTTACAGCGAACTACGAGTCATAACCGATACAATACGCGAACTCAGACCATTACCATTATAAGACTTAGCGTAATAGTGTTTCACACTGCACTTTAATTCACAATGTTATGCTTCTGGCCAGTCAAAACTTTAAGATAGCCTTAAGGCGTCTGACGCAGCTTAACTACGATTACTTAACTGCGAAGTCGACACTCACGAGCGCTCTTTGGAGCTCCACGAGGATCTTAATTGCTACTCCAATACTCACCGTCATGATGGATAGCGGTGCGACGTAAAGCAATCCGAAGTTCACCATATCGAACAGTTCCGAGTTAAATTTCCTCCGGTGTGCTATGCAGATGGTCTCCATGTTGCCGTCGCCCAGGTTGTTAGTTATAGTTTCCACCCATATAAACTTTGGGGCGCTGTAAGCGGCGCTCGTGACCCACACGCCCAGTATTACCAACTGAAAATAAATTACACGCTACAATATACATCATCGTAATGGTTGCTACGGTATAAATTACATTTATGTGACATTCATGTTGTAAAATCATGTACTCAAGGTATTATATGGCGGTAAATTCAATAGCTAAGATTGTTATGTTATTGTTTCCAAGCTTGGCAAATTCAATGCTTATTATAGATATATTGTAGCCACTAGCTAGAATGAATTGTGAAAAACGTCATTCAGACGATTCAGGTATGCAATTCTTATAATATATTTTATTAATGCTTACACCACTAACTTTTAACTGGAGCCGTATCCAAGTTTGTAAGTTGAAGAAACCAATTATTGTTAATTGTTACATTAAAACATCATTCACTTTTTTAATACGTTACATACTACCATACTTCATACTATCTACTTAGCATTATTTGTAATATACACTGTCAATAAGTTGCTAAAAATCTGGGTCATGAAAAAAATTCAATAATGCAATAATACGCTTTCAGTTTTGTATGAGCGGAGGAAATAACTTCGAATATAGCCGATCCCTAGCGGCGTGTTTACTCGGGTATACGTACCTCTTACTCCTGAATTTTATCTAGCTCTCTAAGCCTCTGTAAAAATTCACGCATAAAACTTGCTATATTCAGATAATACAAGATTTGAACTGAAGTTTATTAGGCACACGCTGTATGCCATATTCCGGGCCTTAGAGGACTATAATACACATAAATAAATAAATAAATAATATTTTACATTCTGAGCTGGTTCATCTTTTCAAGCAGTATTTTTCACTCGAAGCGCGTTTAATGGCTCATTTTATTATCATGGACGCATTTTACGTAGGCAGTTATTCGCGGATTGAAATTGTTTTCCTAGCAAAAATCTGTTTAAAAAATTTGTTTACCGTGTCTTGGTTGTTAAGAAGGAATATAAAAATGCTATTTACCCTTAGTCTCGTCGAGGTTAGGATTTGCTTGCAAGTTATGGGATGGATAATAGCGAAATATCTCTCCGTGCAAATCACAACCAGAATGAATATAGACGCCGTGTAGCTCAATGAGTGTATGAACTGGTACATTTTGCACAGGAAGTTGCCGAACACCCAGCTGAAACATAAAAGAAACACTTGATTTAATTTACATGAAATTTGTCGATGTTCTTAGGATCAGACTACTGTCGCTTTATGGATGTTTGCTCAATAGATTCTTTTTAAGCATAACTTTATAAAAGTTTTGTCGCAAACTAATTGTATTTAGCTATGTTAGCTTATATTTATAGTCAGAATAAAGTACAAATAATAAAAGTTTAAATTTAAGTAGTTAAAAAACAGGGTAAGAACAACAGCGACGTAAGAAGAGACGTAAGAGTATGGAAGATAACTGAAGTTGCTATGTGAGTGACAAAATAACGTCTTTGTAAAGAGGTTTTCTGCGCTGTCACTTCGATACACAGGTCATTGTGAAGAATTTGAATTACTATAGTGCTATAAATGGAAAAGTTGGTGAGAAACTATGTGTGTATGTATATTTATTTATTACTAGCGGTCGGGCCCGGCTCCGCCCGGGTGCATACACGTTTTAAAATGGCGGTCAAAATGTTTAATGCTGACTATCAGTTTAGAATATCGACCAATCGGACCACGAAAAACGAACAACATTTCCTCGTATTTGCTAGAAATATCACTACTGCTTTCCTCCTAATTGATTCAAATCGGACCAGTAGTTCCAGAGATTAACGCGTTCAAACAAACAAACTCTGCAGCTTTATAATATTAAGTATAGATAAGTTAGTCACAATGCTGCTGATCTGCTCAGCAGAATTGAATCATCATATTACTATCATAATTTTATTCATAAATTGAGTTACATTGTCTTCAATGTTAAATAAAAAATACTCTAATGTCATGGGTATCAAAAAATATTAGAGACGTTCATCACAACAGACTCAAAACACCCAGGACTCCTCGTTTCAGTGTCACAGCTTTCTCATGTGAGATAGTGGTACCGCCCAGGACCAAACTGCCCATTCATGCTGAGTGTGTGAATGTCTGGCAATAACGATGCTCTACCACTTCCAAAAAATATATTTTTATACAAACATACGTTGACCTTGTTGTAATTTGTTACAATTGAGGAAAACGCTAACACAAAACACACTATGAATTGCCATATTTTCGTAAATAAAAGACCCCCGCATCGCGTTTGCGGGCTCATTAGTCGAACAAAAATGATCCATCAGCATATTCTTTTTCTGATCAGATCTAATTACAACCTGCTGTTACTATGTTGGATAGGAGGATAAAAATAACAGCACCCACCGAAAAACATAATTATATTAACGCTATAGTTGAAGAAACACAAAGAACACTAAGCTCTCATTGATATTAAACTTTACAAGCGAATAAATTGAAAAGCTAATTGAATTAACAATACACGGATGACAAAATCCAACAGAATTATTTTAAGTATGTCTAATTTCTATGCATTAATTCAGATTTAAATTAACAATTCTGTTTACAATCCAGGTTAACGAATGCTAGAAATTAATATTGAACGTTGAGCTGCGACGTGTTACAAAATTTTAAGGCATTTGTAATATTTTTTCACTGGCACGACAAAGGCGCTAAAAAACAAAGAAACAAGAGACAATTTTCAACAGAATATCTGTAATAGCCCGTATATGTCCTACTGCAGGGTAAGGGCTCTCTCTAATATCAACAATACGATTGAGAAGGGTTAGGCCATGTAGTCCACGATGCTGGTCTAGTGATAGTTGGCGGGATTAAAATGATAAAACATTCTATGGTTTTATTTCAATACAATGAAATGTTGTGTGGGTGATTGACAGATATCAATACAAACATGACTGCGAAAAGGCAGAGATGTGTCCTGAGATTTGAACCCGCGACTACTGTTATGTAGGCCTGATCTATATTGTTATGTATGCCTGAGAAAAATCAGAAATAAACAAGGAATACCCAAAACACGCTATACAGCAAGACTTACGACTTACAAAAAATATTTTTTATATGCATGTGTTATTTTTGTTTATGGGTCCTTTGTTTTTTATTAAATTGCTATAGAAGCAAAAGTAAGGTTTCATTACGTTTTATGACTTGTTCAAACACGTGGGTCGTACTGGTAGCACCTACAATAAAAAATAAGCGGTGCGAAAGGCGGTAATCGTCAGAGGTTGATGTTTTGGGGAGCAAACATTGCAATTGGGCCCTTGTTTTGTGAGATAAATTGTTTTTCTAATTGTATCAAAAGTAAGAAATAAAATAACAATAAACATCCAACGTTGTAAATCAAAAACTCTTAATCAAATTCTTTATTGTAAACTATCCTTGCGTCGATGTATAACAGCATTATTAAAAAAGTTAAAATATTTTATTTCTTTATTTTATTGCTATAAATAGTGAGATGAGCATTTCATTCGCCTGATAGTACGCGATATGACCGCTCACAGTAAAAACAAAGCCCATGAGTTACAAAGTAATGCTTTCCACTGAGCTCACCATCCTCGAACATAAGATGTTAAATCTCATTATGTCCAGTAGTTACTCGGGCTACACTGTCCTTCAATCCGAAACACAACGTCCATTTACACTGATGTTTAGCGGGAGAAACAGACATTGCAATGGTACCACCCCAGGTGGCCTCTCACATATGAGAATCCTACCACCAGTTATATTTCTACTCTCTACTGCCAAATAAAATAGTTATCATTTAAGAAATTTCATTAAGAATCACGCACTATATTACTATAAACAAACCGTTAATTTCGAGTTCATTAAACTGATACGGATGGATATTAGGTTTGTAATTTGTTTACTCTCACTTTGCTGTATATGCCGGTAGCCTAAATAAATAACAGTAAATAAATTCAAAACTAACCTTTCATAAGGTTTGTATCCGTAGCTATTAAAAACAAGAGCCATACAAAATTGGCGGTACAAGTATTTGAAAGTTATATTTGCGGTTAGTAGGTATAAATATTCGACGGGATACGGAAACCAAGTTCACAAACTCTAGGCGTGTATCAATATCATAATGTTGCCAAGTTGATCGGCTAACACACCAGGACTGGGCCACGGTAGTTATCTTGTAATGAATACGCTTCATGACAAGGGAACATTGAGAAATTATACCAGAGTCGACACAACTAATAAAATGTTGAAATAGAATATTTTTACGGTAACAGGATGGACAATACGAATACTGTAAGGTAATCGAAAGATTGAAAACTAAATACATAAAAAATTGTTTTATTTTAATGTGTTGCATTCCCGTAAATCTAGGAAATCATTAAGTAAATTATTTTGCAAAGCTGTGGTACTGATTTCTAATGTGTATATTACGCACAGAATACTCGTGATGTCCGTTGTCCGGTCCAGTTTAATACAATATTTGTATGTATATTATACGTATTATTATCAACAACTATTCGTACAGTATAAGAAATATTGGATATCAACCTTTTCACCTCCGGAGCTCATTCAACGGAGTCTTACATTAAACACAATTTTAAAGCTGTTCTAGCAAGTATCACAAAAACAAATTCACATTGAAATAAAACTATTATTTACGTATTTTATCGCGAATTTAGTTTAATTTTTTACATTTTTGACTTCCCGACGTTTCGATTACTTTACAGCTTGTAACGTGGTCACGTCAAAAATGTAAAAAATTAAACTAAATTCGCGATAAAATCCGTAAATAATAGTTTTATTTCAATGTGTAACATTCGCGTAAATCTAAGAAACCATTAAACAAATTCACATCTTTTATTCCCGCCAAAAACAGTGCCTTGCTTTTTTTAAGTTACCAAATATGACATAAAATAAAGAGAAAAAAAAAGAAATAATGGAATATCAGTCTATACTGCCAGTTTCAAATAATTTTAATAAGACTTTTTTATTTGTGTCAATAAGAACTTTTTAGAAAGTGCCACAATATTTGAATTTAGAATTAAAATCTTTTTAATTTTCGTCAATCATGTCAATTGCTAACTGCACTTGGGGCAGTAGATGTACTGCCACACTCGCCAAATTAATGGATGGCCATAACAGTTTAGTGCGAGTGGGGTTGACGATTAACTAAGACCCGGCCACTAGTGACGTGACAGTCGAGAAATTGCCTGCATCACTGTTGTCTTCTCATACATAAAAATAAGTGATAATTTTCTGCAGCTATTACGCCCAATTTTACCTAGGCTTTTCACGTACGTGATGATTGGTAAAAGAAAATTCCTGCTTATTGAGAGAATATGGGCTTTAGTTTACACATTAATACATGAAGTGAAAACCTAGGAACCCTTTTATAATATTGACCGCATGTCATATTGTCATAGTTAAATTTTTAAATGTGGTATAGTAAAATTCCATAAAGAGAACTCTTTGCTCAGCAGCAATACACTAACGATTTTGTAAAACGTATTTTGTACGGATTCGTAACCCTTACATTAAATGCTGAGAACATTTATTGTTCACCTTGTTAACTTTTCCATATGTGTTACAAATAACTCAAATTATTCACAATTAACTCAACTTGAGAAAAATTTAATTTCTCCTGTATTATTTTTGTAAAACAATACTAGTATTATTTGTGTTTGTTACTAAAATTACACGAAAATTGTTAATATATTATGTATTTATTCAATATTTCTTTTATTAGTAAAAAGGAGGAAGTAAATACCAGCGTGTTCCTCGTCATAGGAAATCACAACAAGCTCAACATACGTTTGTAATACAAGACACTTTGTGGAAGTGGTAGATTGACAATCTTTTCATCATGAACCAGCTTGCATGGGCTCGGTCGGGGCGGTACCACTGTCTTTCCCTTCCCATACTTTTTCCTTCCTGCTCTCCTCCCGATTTGATGTGCTGGCGACACATCCACGATCCAAGCGTTGTGAATGTTCTTGGGCGGCAATGATCGCTTACCAGGTGACCTGGTTGCTCGATTACCAGGCCTATGCCATAAAAAGACATTTGGCTTAATCCGTGGAGGAAAAATTATACCTTCGAACTGGTTATTTTTTTATGAAGAGCCACTACCTGCTTTGAAGTACTTTTGTGGTATATCAGTATTTAAAGTCATCATAATTGTAATATATTTTGAGCGCAGGGAAGACACTAATGCTAATCGTAGCCTTTTCATTATGTTAAAAAAAACCTTGCTCGGCAAAATTAAATTCAAAGAAGTATTTATTCAAAAGCCGACCTGCTAAAACAGTAAATAAATTTGGTACTTTCTTTTTTCACCGTGTTTGTTTTACTCTAACCCTTTATTCATAAAGAAAAACGTAAAACCCTTTTTCGCTGTTTAGTTTCCCTACACATAATTCTTTACGAGGGAGAGAGATCTGACAGTGTTAATGGTGAGGCACAATTTGCTGTAAGTAAATGGTTAATAAAAGTATTCTTAAATCCGAAGTCTGATTGGATTAAAAGAAATATGTATCATGTTAAAGAAATTTCAGCTTTTTTATGGCGATAAAGCTAACAAGAATTTCATTTCGTCGTATAGTCAATTAGTTATTATTTTTAATTTGGTAATAAAATAATTCATTATTTCTAATAAAATCGAGATGAAGACTTAATTTGATAAGAAATTTGTGTAGTATTTGTGATTTACTATCGGTGGATGCAGTATTGTGGGCTGTGATAGCCGTACTGAAAGTATAACATTACATGGAACATGGAAGTCACTTTCCACTCGTAAGTAGAGTTAGTTTGAATTAATTGATGACTTAAAATCAATAGATTTATTAACTATACAACGTCGTTTATTTATAAGTCATATATTAAAATAAATTTACCACGAAAACGTTATTATTTCTGTCCTTAAAAATTATAACCGCATTTTGTTGTGTTGCTAGACATTCGAAAACTTTTCCCTTTGCCAAAAAAATATTAGTGAAATATTAATTAAAAACTGCTTATTTTGGAGTAATATCTGATATTAAATAATATTTGTTTTTTTTTTAAATCACATTTGTTCGTTACGGCTGGTTTTAATTTTATGAGTACATGGTCTTACGCGATTTAGTAATAAGCACTACCATGGAAAATAAATTTTAATAATAATAAAACGAATGACGAGACGAGCATGCCGTTCGCCGATGGTAAGCTATACGTTACTACGCCCGCCATCCTAAGACATTAGAAGTCAGCTTTAATATTTATTCTAGCTACAATTTCCTTCAAACCGGAACACAACAGTGCATTCACATTGCTGTTCGACGGGAGAAATAGACATTGTGGTGGTACCTACCCAAACGGCCTCTCAATATGTTACCTATTCTGCTAATATTATGTATTATTGATTTGTGTTTATTATTTGCACACTTACCGTTATTTTTAATAATGGGTATAGTTTTATTGTAAGTTGGGAAAGATGAATTATGTGGTAACACCAAAAAATGTGTCAAATAAACTACTGATGTCTCATGTGCGATTACAACGTGAATATCTCTAGAGGTAATTACTCTAAAACTCTAACCCACTGAAGAGCATGACACCTCTAACATTTTTTTAATACCTATAGATTTGTATATTCATCGAGCATACATTCAGAATTTTTATAACCTCCGCAGCGCAGTTATATAGAAGCCCGCCGTGAAAAGATACTCTGCGGTTTTGTTCCACACCGTCAAAACTATTTCTGTGACTGACTTTTTGTTTTACGTCAGGGTGTTGTGAGGCCGATAGTCTCTTGTAGTTTCTGATACGCATATAACACGGGTGGTATATTAGGTACTGGGGGATCAGAACTACGTTTATTACTTATACACACTGAACCAAGTGAAATAAAAGACGATTTACCGGAAGACTTCAATTAAATTAACCCCATTTTTCATACTATGGGACACAAAAAATATACCTCTCCATATTTTGTTAATTTTCGTTTACGGTTCATAGAAATTGAACTTTAGCATATTTATTATGTTTTTAGACAATAAAAAAATACTTGAATCATAATTTTCAAAACTGCATCAATTAAGGTTCTTAAGATCTTATAACTAACTGCTAAAGTCTTGACTGGAGCTATTATGTTAATGTGAAGCAATACCAAATATAATTTAGTGAGTTTCTGAACGCACTTACCTTGGCACAAGATATATGGACAAGTTTTGGAACACACAGAACACACCCACACATAAATCTGCCACGGCGAGGTTCGCCAAAAAGAAGTTGGTTATGGAACGTAGCCGCCGCGATAAAGTGACCACGAGTATCACCAGCAAGTTACCTGAAAACAAATAAAAATATTACTATACGGAACCGTTTGTATCAAAAGTAATGGTGTGAAAGACCCATCGAGAAAATAATAAAGTCGTTTTACTGCAATATATTGTAATCTATTTTGTATTGCATTGACATTTAAACGATATTTTATAGCTAAGTTAACCTGTACATTTGAGATTTCTCCACAATAATTCGACGGTATGTGGATTCTACGAACCGTATTAGGCCACTGCGGCAGGCTAAAAAGCCTACTCCCGAAAGGTTTGACGTTACGCAGAGAGCTGGTAGTAAAGTTACAAATCACTTTACTACAGTGCTAATCCCATACCTTTTGGATAAAGAAAGGCACTTTTTTTTAAATATCGGTTGCATAATATTTATAGACAAAATAACACTACAAATATAAACTACTAGCCTTTGCCCGCGACTTCGTCTGCGTGTATATTATAATAATATGGACGTAAAAGCAATATATTACATTGCTGAAACAATATTACATTCTAAAGAAAAATAAATTATGATAACATAAATCAGCTTCAGCGGTCCTGATTTTCACATAAAATGTCATCCCTTATTTCACCTCCTTAGTGCTATTTTTCTAAAAGTAGTTCACGCTATTATTTTTCGTATAAATTAAGTGATGTAATACAAATTTCCATATGAATAACTTCAACAGTTTCAATTTTGCATACAAAATTTCAGCCCTTATTTTTAACCTTTTAGGGTTAATAACCCTTCCTTAGTGCTATCCTACGGCATCATGGAAAATCTTGTGAAAAATTTCACGTTTCTAGCCCCAGTAGTTCCGGTAGTGCGTTGATAAGACAGTCATTAAATCATCCTACCCTCACAACACTTCAACCCTTATTTTAACCCCTTTAGGGCTCATTATCGAAAAATGAAGTATGCAATAATTTTTGTTTTTGATTGATTAACTAAAGTGCTAAGTTTGACAATTGTAACTCTAACGGTTTCGATTTTCTATAGAACCCTTTTCACCCCCGTAGGGGTTGAATTTCGAAAAATCCTTTCTTAGTGCTACCCTACGTCACAATAGGCATAATAGGCTGTTCAAAATTTCACGTTCCTAGCTCAAATAATTTCGACCGTGCGTTGATACGTCAGTCAGGTTCCTCTTTTATGTATATATATATATATATATATATATTTATATTGATATTCTTCCACACTTCAAATATATACTATATTATACATATATAGTGTTGATTTACTGATGTGAAGCAGTTGAGTAAAAAGTATCGGTATAGTATGGCAAATTTAAAATTAGGCTAGCATGTATAAATACCAGGTCGAATAATCCCTTTATTGCTTTTTAGAAAAGTGCTATAATCATCTTTATATTTCATAATGGGCATAATAACTTTTAAGTATAATTATAAGCTATTTAACTTCGAGTTTAAGCCAAAAAGTATCTAATATTTAAATTCTTATTAAGTAGCTAAAGCGATTAAGAGGATTAAGAGATCAAACTCTCAATTGTGAAGGAGCTGTGTTGAATAATGGGCGTGTACGGGCCGATATATTATAAAATATTATATAAATGACCGCCTCCGTGGCACAGTTGGTTAGACGCCGCCTGTGAAAAGAGAGGCTGCAGGTTTGATCCCATGGTGGCAACATCGAGTGAACTGCACGGAACAAGATGAAGATGTCGCGGGCGAGGGCAATGCCCAAATTCAATTAGAGCATAATATATTAAATATGGTACTCAATTAAAATTAGAGTAAAATTGTAATTATGATCTGTCAATTGTTAATTTGGAATTTAAAATAAGTTTTATCTAAATGTCTTCCGCAATCATTTAAATCTACGCGAAGTACCGACAATTATTTGAGCACAATATTCTTACACACCGCACCGAGAGATATTTTTGTGCGGCCCACAAATATTTCTTTCGGGTCTGGGTGTTTGTGAGAGCGAAAAGTCTCTCATAGTTCCTGATACCCACGACACAAGACTAGATCTTACTGTGGGGTCAGAACTATGTATGTGACTTTTGGGTGTTATATATTTTGTTTATAATGGATAATGCATTATGCAGCGAACTCCTTGCTAGTGTACGAGAATAGAATAATCTTCCTCAATACTATTTTACTTATATGTCATTCTCGAAAGCATACAGAATCATTTTTAAAAAATCATGTCTTGTTACGCCATCATACTCGTTCGGAACCGCTCCGGTGGAGTAGGAACGTGTCGCAGCTCTAATTGAACACCTACCCTCCAATTAAATCGCAGAGAACACTAACGCGTTAATAAATAACCGAAAAGTGTCGCTTTTAACCTTTGCGCTTGAAACTACACGTTATAACCTTCGTTTTCTGAAAGTGCGATACTCTGTTTCCGTGATATTGGGATCGGAATATAAATTGTGAAACTATAATAACGCTATTGTGTTGTGTTCCGGGAACGACCAGTGTACATCCAGTTTTGATCAACCTGATATAATGCTCTATATGGGCAGCACCGCAATAAGTAATATCGTCATGCTAACATAAAAAGAAGCTTTAAGTAAGTGAAACAAAACGTATATTAACTAACTTTCTATTTTTATTTTCTAAAGGTATATTCTCTCTATGAAGGTAAACAGACAAACTTAAGTTGGAGAACCCATTTAAACTATTCCACACATACTTCACTGAAATGGGAATTCTTGAATTAATAGAAGTTATATAGTAGCCTGCCTCGGTGGCGTAGTTGTACTACGGTACGGTTACAAAGCTGAGGTCTCGGGTTCGAATCCCGGGTTGGGCAAAGTGATATTGGATTTTTCTATTCAGTATCAGCCCAGAGTCAGGAATTTGTGCCCGATATGGCGATAGGCTCGCCACCTATCACATTGTGGGACGGAACATACAAGGCGAAATGTGGGTGCCCTAGCACCTCTGCCTACCCCTTCTGGGAACAAGGCGTGAGTTTATGTATGTATGTATGTATATAGTAGCTCTGATACGATACAGGTGTTTGCGAGAACACTCCAACTAATTCTCAACAAAACAGTTTCCTGTGATTTATTCTAAGTGTTTGCTGAAATATAGAGCTTTTAACAGCGATATGTAACTACAGAATAAAGTGACTTCAATGCGCTTATTGATAAGTATAGTGCGATCTTAACAGAATACCTTAGGTCTACACAATTATGTCGGCATCACGTAACTTCTCAGTAACTATCATTATGTCGGGTTAGGACAGGTTTTCCACCATCGTGAACGGCGATCCTACCGTTTTCTTTAATTTTCTATACATTTACATAACCCTTCTTACAATAACTCTACTTTTTTAAAGGTTAAGCGTAATAATGCATACATAACACACTCTTAATGATAGAAGAAGACACGACACTATGGACTCACGTAGTATATTTTACAGCTATCTTGTAATGTACTGTTTAATAGCTGTTTTCAAACAAAAACTAAAATTATATATACGCGTATATAAAATATACGTATCATACATTTTTTATTAACAAATATATGTAAATTCGAAGGATTGTACGTAGCATAAAGTGGCATAATAATAAACAGGAGAAACATATTTTTTTGGAAAACCAGTGTAATCAGGATTATTTCTGGGTACATAAATATATCGAGATTTCCGTGATTATACTAGTACTTGGTGCTAACACAACACCGGAACAATTACGGCGAAGAAAAACAAATTTAAAAAATCTGCATACCATGGCGATTTTTAAGAATTTCTATGGAATTTAAAGTCTGCCTAGACGCACTAGGCCAGCGAGGTGGACTATATGACCTAACCCCTTTTCGGCTATAGAGGAAGCTCTGTCCTGCAGTAGTATATATTATGGGCTGATACAGAAACAGATTAGCACTCCATTGATTATTTAATCAAATTACAAACGACTTGCTTTTTATCCAATTCCCGTTTATTGCATATTATCGTGTTATTTAGATGAGGACCATTTGCTTTGAAACGATCTAAAACTCTTCCCAATCGCTCTCAATATTACGTCAGATAAATATTCATAATGATATCAAAGTAGATATCTCCACTTTATCATTGATTTCGTAGCCGAGGGAATCATTTAGCTGTAATATAATTAATATTCTGCTATCTCAATAATTAATTACAGCATGGTCGGTAATAGACCGCACGGTTTGGAATGGAGGCATAATGTGACTAATGTATAATATGGAATATTACTATATTAAATGTTTGATATTACCTTATTTTACTAGTGGTAGGTCTCTCATATGTGAGAGACCGCTTGTATAGGTACCATCGCAATGTATATTTCTCCCGTCAAACAACAGTTTAAATACATGCATGTTGTGTCCCGTTTGAAAGAACATTGCAGCTAGAGTAACTACTGGATGTATTGACTTAGCATCTTATGTCTTAGGATGGCGAACGCAGTGGATATCCAAGCTTTGTCTGGTATTTCATAGTGTTGTTTAGTTTTGTAAATGTCCATGAGCGGTCTTAACGCTTACCTGATGGTGAATGACATGTTCGTCTCGCTGTGAATCGCAATAAAAAAAACCTTTTCAGTTTATACATGTTTAACAACAGCTATGCAAATTAACCGATTTCCATGTAATATAATATTGGCGATTTAGGATTTCGGCATGGAAAAACATGTTTTAAAATGACGCTTACATCCGTTTGACGGTGCCAATATATTTTTATTACAGCGCGCCTGTTTTTATAAGTTCAATGCTGTCGGTTGGTAAATTATACATCGTTTAGTTCTATGAAACATGACTTCCCATTAGAAAAAATATGTCTGTAACGTAAATCACACAAATCAGTATTTTTATAACAGAAAATAAGGTACATACTCTTATTTAATAGCTCGTGGAATATATTTTCTTCTCAATAGCGAGAACGACGAGACAAGCAGGTCACTCACCTAATGACGACCAGCACGAAAATATTATAACCAAACTCTGAATGGCACTATTGTCTGCTAATCATGATATAATAAGTGTTAGTTTCTCAATGACAAGTTATCACTGAAAATAGTATATTTTTTATTACAAAGAATGGCGAGACAAGCATGCCTTTTGACAGCCTCCGTGGCGCAGTTGGTTAGACGCCGCCTGTGAAACGAGAGGCCGCGGGTTCGATCCCCGCATCGAGAGAAATGTTTGTGTGGCCCACAAATATTTCTTCCGGGTCTGGGTGTTTGTGAGACCGAAAAGTCTCTCGTAGTTCCTGATAATCACGACACAAAACTCGATCTTAGTGTGGGGTCAGGACTATGTATGTGACTGTTGGGTGTTATTTATTATTTATTTGCCTGATGTTATGTGATACAACCGCTCATGGACAGTAGCACAACCAATCAACACTATGAATGACAAGGCAATGATTGGTAATCCACAGCTCTCGCCATCCTGAGACATATGATGTTAAACTATGTCCATTAGTTAATCTAGCTACAATGTCCTATAAACCGGAACACAACAGTGCGTTTAAACCGCTATTTGGCGGTATATTTGTTTTACCCAAGTGGCCTCTCACCTGTGAGACCTACCGCCAGTTCTTTCTTGAATATAAAACGAAACAAAACATTGCAAACATCGCTGCTTAATGACAGTTATAATTTGTGTTAAATAATTCTGTGCATCAAAAAGCATTGAGCTCCTTAAACAAAATAACAACCGGATCTAAAGGCTTAAAATCTTTGCGAGGGTTAATAGGGCCGTAAACTTTTTGCCACTAAGCACGGCTACCAATTACTTGTGATTCGTACACGATGTTTCTTAATACAAATAATTACAATTGTAGAGCTATATAACATTTTTGGCTATCTATTTTTTCATTTTGAATTTCCGTGAGTGGTTTATCCTCCAAAAAGTAAAATCTTTCATACTTACTTAATACTTGGTTACATCAAATTCCTTGAAGTGGTAGACTAGAGGCAGAGGTGCTATCAGGAAGCCCACGTTTCGCCTTGTGTGTTCCGTCTGACGATTTGATAGGGGCAAGCCTATCGCCATATCGGGCACAAATCCTAACTTGGGTTGATACTTTATACCGGGATTCGAACCATAGACCTCAGCGTTGTATACGTACCATAGTACAATTACGCCTCCGAAACATTCATAACTAAAAGAGTTGCTAATAGATGACGTTAAACCTGAAAGCGGGTTCAACGGTATGTTTTTTATGACGCCACGATACAGTGACCGCGGACGAATGTTGTTAAATACAGCGCAATCTAAATTGAGTATCCATTGAGAGATAGCTATGCCATTACAATTATATTGACCTAAACCGGATACACAAAGGCTAAACTCGACACTCGGAATTTACATACGCAACCCCGACACGAATAGTAGATTAATCAATAATTTATTATTACTGCTTATACACAGTCACAATTCCCGAGGATTCATACGTGTAAAGGCCTCGGGAATGAAAGAAAAAAATGGTTTCTTAGCTTTACGCGGATGTTACTCATAAAATGTAGGATCTTATTTACGGATTTTATCGCGAATTTGGTTTACTTTTACATTTTGTACTTCCCGACGTTTCGATTAGTTTGAAAAATCCTTAAATAATAGTTTTATATCAATTCAGAAAGAGAATAATTTAATTCTTACTAATCGAACTAAAGGATTCAATAAAGGTTTGGATTCGCGTCAGCTTTATACGATCCTGTGGCCCTCATAGTGTCATGAGCCAGCTCCTTCATTTTCTAGTAGTATCTACGATATTAGATTGTTAGAAAAATAGTACAAAATGCTGCACTGCACTGTACTGCGGAACATAAGAATCCCTCAGTGATATTTTTTACAGCAAATAATGACGAGACGAGTTTGTCATTCTTCCGATAGTGCGCGATACGATTGCTCATGGACAGTAGGAGAATATGCAACACCATGAATCAGAAAGCAATTCTTTGCATTCCACTGCGGTCGCTATCCTGAGACATATGATATTAAATTTCAATCTATCATGTTACTCTGGCTAAAAAGTCCTTCAAACCGGAACACAACAGTGCATTTACACTGCTGTTTCGGGGGAGAAATAAACATTGCGGTGGTACATATCCAGGCAACCTCTCACTTATGAGAGACCTACCACGAGAGAAATACTATTTTTTTAATTCAGTATTTATTCAGTTATTATTCATGTTACACGGTATGAAAATACTAACTTATTATTTTGTAGTTCTCCGAGCAATGTTCAGATTATTTTTCCGAAATAATTTATATACGAATTTATGGTTTACAAAGGTGCTATAAAATTATTGATATTCTGTTTATGAATTGTCTTAAATACCTCCCGAACATAAATAATAGCTTTAACTTAAATATTTGAAACAAGTTTCGAGCGTGCTAATTGTAACTAAAGTACTGCATTTTCTTTTGAAATGACAATTACGTTTTGAAGAAATTAAAAGCATCTAAGAATTTTAAATTATATTGCAAGCCATCTAAATTTCAAATTAACTTCATAATACTATTTCATTTTTTATAACACATTGGTCTACTCAATTTGGAAAATTAATGTTTAAAGTTTGAACTATTATGTATAAAATTACTAATTTCTTCCATTAAGAGATACTTATGCGAATACAACTTATAAAAATTGGTCTCAATTAGCAAAGAACAATGATAATCCTCCATACATTTTTTTGTTGTAATTTTTTTTGTGTGTATTGAGATGAGAAATATTTTATTATTTGCACAATAGCGCTTTCGGGCGACAGAATCAAATTGTTATTCCTTAATTAATTAATCAGTGATTATTTTGCTGTTCTCACTTCTCTGCACTATTTTTTTACATTAATTATCTGAGAAAGATAATGCAAGAATGCCAGTCATGCTTATATTTTTAAAATGGCAACATTGAAACGACATAACGCTTCTCCAATAAAAATAAAGCAAATATCAATAGAGTTTTACGAAAAATGTATTTTCATAATTAAGGCTTAGGTACGCCGTGAGCTAGGCACCAAAATTACTTAGAAAATTAATTATTAACATTTTTATACATGAAATTTATAGACGCTTAAGAATTGCATTAACAATGATTTTACCAATGTTCTTTGTCAGTTCTTTTCTTTACGAGGTTTTTCTGGGATCACCTCTGCCTGTCCCCACGGTAAAAAAGCGGTGAATGGATGTATGTATCTATCATGTATGTCGGTTCTTATCCAAGTCATATGCCCTGCTATAGATCTATCAAGCAATAGCAAGGGCGGAAGTGTGAGAGAGTTCATGAACACACCCAAAAACACCCAAATAGATCTCATTTTATGGCACCACGCCTCATAACATGAATAACGGTTCATACTTTTTGTTCGCTCGACAGCCAGACCGGGAATAAATATTTGGATGTCAAACAATCCTATTATTATCCACCAATCGTATCGAGTAGCTAGAACTAATAATCTTTTGTCAATAACTTCATCTTCACGATATTGCCTTTACAAAACTGGCCGACAATCTGTTGTGCTGTGCTTTATGGTTGTGGTCGTTTAGTCATTCAGTTTATTCACGAAAAGCAAAGAATATTTTGTTTTTATTTGTATGCGTTCGTCTGTCAAACTCTATGTTTGAAAGCTTCCCACTCCCATTCTTTGTTTTAATAGATATGTTACGACGTCAATCACTGCACGTCCATTGTATACTGTGATTGTATAAAAAACTAGAATTCTGAGGTAAATATATTTTTTTACGTAATAGACAACGTATTCTTTTCCAAATGTAAAGTATGACTGACGAAGAGAATTAATGTGCGCAAGAAATTGTTGTGAGAAATGTAACTAGAAAGGCAATAAACAATTCACTGGGGCGTGGTATTATGTCAGTAAATAACGAAATTTTAGGCGTCAATTTACTAATGTATTTATAGGCGCTATTACATGGATTAATTTATCGCTTCGGAACGTACATCGAATCCCGTGTTATTAACACAAAATCATGACATTTTGTGATAATGTTATTTTGAAATAGTGTTGCTGTGGGTGAATGAATGCTCAACTCTCCATATAATCGCTATTTTGCAGTCAATATTGCCTTAATACTAGGTTTTTGCGTCCATATTATTCGGGATTTAGGCAACCAAATTGTTTCTTAGCTTGGATTTTTTGCAAGCGACCTATCTAATGTAATATTCCAGTTTCTAAAGACAGTTTGATACGGTTTAATTTCACTTAGCTAAACTTGAATGGCTACATTTAGGACCGAATGCCATTTGAGGCACAAACAATAGTATCATGATATTAGCATAAAAAGTATTCTTTAAAATAACAAAAAATAATACTCGAAATAGTTGCTTAGGCGAACATAACTCTTATCCTCGATAAAATTCCACCGCTAGACTTCACGTAGACACTTAAATTTTATAACCTCCGTCATTTTGAGCCTCCTAAAAAATCAACCAGATCACGCAAATTTCGGCACTCTGCGATTCACACGCGCGAGGTCACACGCTGTGGAAATTACTTAGAAGTTGGTTATTGGTGGTTATTTCTTATTCCCGCCTTACAATCGAATCTGTGGTGAGCCGAGGTCCCTATTGTAATTAATTCCAGAAATTTTATTTAAAATCTAAGCGTAAAAAAAATAACGCCTTTTCCATGACGAATATCCTCCTCGATCTCTATTTACTTTGGGGATGTATATTGGAAGGTGGATAGTCGATAAGCTAAAAACCCTGGGGCGGTAACCCTGTGGATACTATAAAAATATATATAAGGGACTGAGATCTCCGTAGCAACATACTGTGTCCCCTTTACGTTATATCTTGCTAATATACTTGAGATCAGAAATTACATTTCATTACCCAGCTTCTTCTCGCCACAAAGTCTATCCGGCCAAAAGCCTAAAATAATTACTTTAGATCCCTTGCGGTAATTAATTTAGTCTGTATCTAGACTAGAAATATCTTCGCAGGACTAGAAAATTCATATACTAAATTGAAAAGTGGTAAAACCAGATTGCAGACATTCTAGAATAGAATCACGAATGTTCGTGTTGAATTAGGGTTTTACTTCGGTTCCACAGAAAACCGACGTAAAGTTACTTGCTTTGATGTCGGTTCCCTCGATTAGGAATTGAATTACAGGGAGAGTCAACCTGGCTAACCGCTGTTTGTACAAATAGCGTCCAGTCGCTCCAATACTTCTCAAAAAACACAGCTTGCACTTAGATATCGAAAATAAAATGACTTTAACAGATCACACCAGCCTAATTCCATTTAGGGATCTAATAAATTGTGTTCAAATAATAGCTGATTTCACATCAATCCAGGTTAAAATTAATTACAAATAGCGTTTAGCATTCCGAGTTACGATCATTCGATTAAGAAAACATGAAAGTGTTTTAAATTAAGTAGTTGTAAATCAACAGCAAAAACAAATACATTTTCAAGAACAGTTGTAAATGATTGGAACAGTAAAATTTTATGTGCCTAATTCTGCTCGGACTGAAGGTTGCCATCGCCAATACTTACATTAATTCCAATGGAATAACACTGTATATTTTATTATACCCGGCTCCACTCGGGTGCATTTACACTTTTTTAAATGCGGCCAAAATTTTCAATTCCCACTATCAATTTAGAATATCCCGCTTTGCACGGAGGGAAGTGGACATTATTTATTTCCAACTCCTCCTATTAATTTAACTTTCTGATTAATTTCGTTGCGGGTAAAAAGACAAGTTAGACATTCCCGGAGACTCACCGAGCTTCTATGCTCGATGTCATTAAATTACGTGCCACTGTTGATCCTGGCTTACAGGAGTTACAGTGGCGGGTGTGAGGGCGGGACAGTCTATCAATTTAGAATATCGATCAATCTGACCTCGAAAAATGAGTAAAATTTCCTCGTGTTTTACGCTACTGCTTCCCTTCTATATGCCTTACTTGCTAAAGTACAATAAACTTTTCGAGTATTATATTTATATGTATTATTTTGTTTAGCTAGTCTCACGTTTATGTAACTATGAACTTAGTGAAAGTAGCGGTAAGGCTTTTAATCTTTTCATAATGGAGGACAACTTTTTCTGTTGCCGCCGGAGCTCGGATATTTTACTTTATATTATAATTAAGTAATGTAATTAATAATTATAAAAGTCCTTTTAGTGTGTTGGGAGATTTTTGTAAAAAATATCTTTACCTCAACTA
The DNA here is from genome assembly GCA_023078785.2 of Hyles euphorbiae. Lineage (NCBI taxonomy): Eukaryota > Metazoa > Arthropoda > Insecta > Lepidoptera > Sphingidae > Hyles > Hyles euphorbiae. The sequence goes on along the minus strand of CM041032.1, from coordinate 9,932,311 downwards.
ATTAAACACATAAAATATTATCGTACTTCCTACTAATATTATGAAGGTGAAAGTTTGCGTATTTATTACTTCGTCACGCTCAAATGGCTAGACCAATTTTGATGAAATTTGGTATGGAGGTAGCTGATACTCTGGATTAACACATAGGCTTACTTTTTATCCCGAACGTGTAGTTCAAATATATGTATAAATGTACGTTAGCTGTTCTTCAAACTCAAGTATATGGTTTGGGATAGAATATGAGCTAGATTAAATGGGTTATAAAGGACAGAATTGCATGCCTTAAGTCATGGAGCAAAAAAAGACACGATACGGGACGTAACGAGATGGGAAAACAGTACGCAAAATATTACTATAAAATTTTATCATTTGTCAGTGTTTGAATGCCTATTTCTTTTTCAACCTTAAGTATTATCCGCTTTCCTTTTACAAGAGCTCTCGTTTGGATTAATATAATTTGTAGTTTTTGTACCCTTCTTTACTTTCCCGTTTGTAATATACAAGTTAATGATAAGTGTATTAAATGGTGATTGGATACGAAATCATACTAGTACATACATGCATAATAGTCATATTTCTTTGCATGCCGTTCGCTTGTTGGGAAGCGATACGACTGCTCATGGGCAGTATTAAAACCAAACCACACCATGAATTACAAAGCTACAAAGCAATGCTTGGCATTTCACTGCGATCGCCATCCTCAGACCTAAGATGTTAAGTCTCTATATGTGCAGTAGTTGCTCTGGCTGCAATCTCCTTCAAACCGTTACACAACAGTGCATTTAAACTGCTGTTTGGCGGGAGAAAAAAACATTGTGATGGTCCCTATCCACTAGCACAATAAGGTAATATCGAATATTTAATATAGTAAAATTCCATATTAAACATTATACATTAGTCACATTATGCCTCCATTCCAAACCGTGCGGTCTCCAAACCGAGTTTAATAAAAGGACAGTTGTTTATTAAAACATACACATTGTATCGTGACGCATCAGACCAATAAAGCTCCGTGTGATCGTGGATGTAACAAATAATGTGTACATGTTCTACACAAAACAATTACAATAAGGTTTACTCGTAAAACAATTGAAGTGGCGACAATGTCACATTGTGGCGCTCTTGATAGTCTAATTTTGTGTCTAATATTCAATAATGTGTCAGTATTTGTGGTCAATTATACGAAACATTGGCACGAAGTCTGCAGGCGAAATTCAAACTTAATCCTCTCTAGAATATTGTGGCACATATACAAAACAAAATAAACTCTGTTTTTGCCTAAATCCGATGGCGTAAGCAGAGCTGCCACTTTAGTGAGATTCGCTTCGCCAAGGTTATTTCCGCTCTCTGATATGTGACTTGTGAGATGATGCGTCTGTCGAGATTTTATAAAGATTCGTGTCTAGGAAAAATAAAATAGGTGTTTTATATACAAATACATTTTAAACAGAAAGACACGCACAAAGTAAATTAATAAAGATGAACATTGAGGCCTCGCGATTTATAGCATGTACCCTCAGAAACAAAGCGGTTTTCTTGTTTTGATAGACATTATCACTTGTACAATAATACCTTACTAAGAATAAAACTACAAAATACAAAAAATATTCAGTTCATACAAATTACCTTGAGGCAATAAATATTCCTTGAGAATTTAGTATAGAAATTTAAAGCCACGGAAATTATATACGTTAAGAGAAACTACAAGTTTAATTAACTTTTGCGACAGAAACGTATCTAGGGATATTCGCCTAATTCAATCAGTGAGTTTGATGAAACGAATTTAAAATGTGGTCAATGGTCATTATAGTATTCCTTAATTAAAACTACTGCAATATTCTAAAACTAAATTTGATATAAATTTTCGTTTGTAGAAAAAAACATCAATTTCATAGTAACGAAATAAATATTAAAACGATTAATGTATGACGACTGGGCTGAAGGCAAACAATTTCCCGTCCTCACACCCACCACTGCAACTCCTGTAAGCCAGGATTAAATGTGGCACGCATTGTAATGACACCGAGATAATGATAAATAAAGTCTTAATAGAATTTGTTAAACAAACTTAATTATTGCTGCCTTATTAAATCAAATCCAGTGCAATTTGCTACGATTGTATTATCGTTTCCCAAGAACCTATGCTATAAAATTAGTTTTTAAAGATTCCAAATAGCAATTTTAATTTAAACTTTTAATTGAAACTCGTAAATAATGTCTATAAAAGATTTATTATGATATTAAAACTGATTCTAACAATATCTATTATAGTCGGGGAGATTCTTCGAATATCATTGTTATACGAGTTCGACACCCTGCACTTACGAGTATATAGTCTATCAAATGGCAATAAGTAACTGATAAATAATGGAGGAATATTGAATAGACGAATAATTAAATTAAAGGATTCTAACGACCACGACTTATGTCTGTAGTGGACGCCCACAACAGCTGAAAAGGGCGTCCATTGCCGCCCACAATACACATGGTGCCCACCGGAGACTTTTAATATTCAGGCGTTCCATAAAGATGATTAGTAGATTTCATCTAAACGGTGATTAAAAATATCATCATTTTTTTTATATTTTTGTTTTAATACAAGTAAGCATTTTCAAAATAGTTGCGAGCGACTTTTAATTTCACTAGCGCTCCACTAGAGATGTACTGGATCGCGCGCACCACTTATGTCGGAAAACTACGCGCTTTCTGCCCCGTCCATAAATTTATGTCAATGATGCGGGCATAGGATTCGTTACAGTAGTACCGATAATGGAAAACCCATCAAAGTGATCCACACAATTGTGTTGTTTTTCGAGCTCAGTCAATGCATATCCGATTTAATTGTTTCGAACGGTGAAATATAACCATTTGTATTTGAATTGCGTTTTTCATTCATAGTACAGTGAATACACCAAAATTCTCAGAGTTTAGAGATGTACACTGTTGTAAAATAATAAGAAGATTATTTCCAAATTCCTCACACCAAAATTGTATAAGCAGATTTCAAACAAATCACACGTTTAGTGTTAATATTTACAAACACACGCTTACGAAAGCATATACGTACCGAAAAAACAGCAACAGAAGACGAGAGTGTATAAAGTAATAAAAATAGCTCTGACATCAGTTCTATCGAATATGTATTCTTCATCGTCGAAGGAATACGTGGTATCATTCACACTGGAAGCGTTTGCGAACTCCACATAACCGGACTCGGTCTTGTTAAGAGCGCTCTCCAGAACGTTTTGTTTAACATCTGTGTTTATAAACGGCTTGATGCCGTGCATATTTTCGTATGCGGCGTCGATCATGGTTCATCCTTTATTTTGTTAAATTGCCTGTCGGTCATCTGGAACAAACAATACAATATTAATTACAGTGCAGGTGAATTATGAATTCCAGCGCATCGTGCTGGTTTTTTCAATATCCTGGAACATTTTGTGATTAATTATGTTGACGTTTGAGTGTAATAATAATATGTTACAAGAAGAACGTTCTGATGAACAGTGTTCTAGAATTAATGGATAATAGTTTTTACTACACGCCCCTAAGGCATTGGATTTTGTAAAATATTTAAAAAAAAATAACTATTTAGGATCGCATACATAACACACATTGCGAATTATACATTAAAACCCATAAAACAATTAAAAATGGCAATATTTAGGCACAGTATTTTTTTACTCGATGTAAATTGCTTATATTCAGTATTCGAAATTTCTCTGGTATCTTGTACGATTAGTACAAAAAGTAAATCATAGTAAGCCTTGGATGGGAGTCCACACCACTTGTTTGTCTAAACTGCCATTGTTTATGGAGCAGAAGGCGCGGCGCTCGCCGGCACAGTATCAAATGATTTATTAGTTTGAATGTGAAAATAATATACAGTTTCATTAACCAGGCTCCATTTCCTCTTTTTCGTACTATCAAATTCGATTTCCCAGCTCTGAGATTTTTTCACAAAAAAATACGTGTAATATATAAAATAAACACGATATAAGAACGTAGACTAGACTAGACTGATTCTGCCAAATTATCCGCCAAAATTTGCTTGATTGTCCTCTTCATTGCTTCTCGAGTAAGGTACTAGACGCCCTGATTTTAACGTCCTGACTCCTGACTAAAAAGATATTTTTAATCTTAATCATGTGTAATATATCAACAGGTTTGCTTATGTATTTTATACATGAATATATTTTTATTTCAAAATGTTATAAAATTACACTTTAAAGGAGAATTTATTTTATCATTGAAGTTAATATCAATGCGAAGATTTTTGTGCCTCGATGAAGCCTTCTTTTTGTGTAGGGAAAAAGCCAGAGTATACCGGGTATCTCAAGACTGCTACCGAAAACGAAGCCGGGTCAAAATGTCGCGTTTCATTGTAAAATTTTTAGTTGCATTGTGTTTGTAGTCACTAAAACTACCACCAGGCTTTGTTTTCGGTAGCAGTCTTGACATACCAATATAAAGTATAAAGTACTGCTACCGATTGTATTATTGATAATACCGGTGACTTCAGATACACTGCAACTAAAAATATATTTTTTCCTATCGTTTTATTTCAGTGACAGATACATAGTTTTTCCTAAAATAATAATGTATACACTTTTATTTTTAAAGATGCTATGGTACGCTAGGATTAAAATTATAAACTTATGTTATGAAAAACTATCGGTTTTCCACCCAAACATGATGATATTTAAAACATGTCATGTGACTTATAACTAACACTACCACCCGACTTCGCTTTCGGTACCAGTCTTGATATATTCTGTATATATTTTTAAATAAATATAAACATAATTTATATATTTTTCATAACCAAGGCGAGGAGTTCTTACAAAAAATAAAAAATTGCCTTCAACGCTGTAAACAAAATGTAACATGTAATAATAATAACTTTATTTTATAAAAATCTGTCGCCAGGCATAAATTAGAAAAACGTTTAAAGACTAACCATAAAAAAGTTATAATGAATTTTAGGCAGTAACAGTATCGGCATCGATTTTTTTACCAATATTATGAATGGCCATTCTCCTCTCTCTAGCAGCGTGCCGGAAATTTCAGAGACATGACATGCTTGAATCCATTTTGAAAACGTTGTCATGGCTTTTTATTCGTTTATTCGACATAATAATTTCTGTTAAACTTCCGATTTTCTAAAATGAATATTTATTTTAAAACGCGGACAGTTTAATTGAAAAGTGATGTTCAGAGATAGAGGTTCAATAGGTCCGAGCATGGAGCACTCTTCTTCAGACAAAGCGCGCTTATCAATACCACGCTACCTAACCATTGACAACATATAAGATTGTGCCTGTGTTGTGTAATCAATACAATAGATAAATGATACATCGATTTATAAAATAACCGTTTACTAAAAACTACACGATGAACAATTATAAATAAATACGCCCAAATACACCCAACAGTCTCACACATAGTTCTGACCCCATACTAAGATCGAGTCTTGTCTCGTGAGTATCAGAAGCTACGAGAGACTTTTCGGTCTCACAAACACCCAGACCCAAAACAAATACCTGTGGTACAATTTGTTTTGGAGCGGGGATCGAACCCGCGGCCTCTCGTTTCACAACCGGCGTCCAATATTTAATAAGAATGTCTATCGTAAACACAAGGCAGTCTGAGTAGGAACCCCTGTTTTGTCTGTTTCCGCCAAGTATTCGTGAGTGAATACTGTGTTCTGGTTTGGACGACATTGTAGCCAGTGAAATTACTCGGCATAAAGCGACATATCGTCTAATGTCTCGGGGTAATGAGCGAAGTGCAGTGCCTTGTTGCAATGCTTGTTATTAAAAGCTCTAAATGGTGTTGGCATTGTTTAAGGTCTGGTATAATACATACAATTAGCTCGTCTCATCATTCTCATTTTATATAGATACTAGCTGTCGGGCCCGGCTTCGCCCGGGTGCAGATAGTTTTTGAGTCCAATCCACATCAAGAACATATTATTTCGCGTGTCTACTAACTATATTTCCCGCGTGCCGTCGACTATATTTCCCGTCCGTATTGAATGCTGTTCAATCCTGTCCTCTCCTATCCCGTGCCAACTATTCGAATTTGAAAGAGTAGAAAATATGTATATTTGGTTTCCTGACTCATCCCACGGGAACACTATATTTTTCGGGATAAAAAGTAGTCTATGTGTTAATCCAGGGTGTCAGCTGTCACTATACCAAATTTCATCAAAATCTGTTGAGCCATTTTTTCATGAAAGAGTAACAAACATCCATACATACAAACTTTCACCTTTATAATATTAGTAAGGATTAAGCCGCAATCAACATATTTTTTGCTCACATTACATTTCAGATATTTTTATGGTAAAACTTTAGTGTATCTGTCCAAGATATCAGAGTTGGGAGGGAGTGGGGGGGGAGGGGGAAGGTGTCCCATGTCCTCTGGTACCACTCCCATGAAAAGGTGACGCACCATTCCCGAGAAAAACCAATTAATGTAACCTAACCTCAAAACACTTGTTGTCAGAACAAACTTACTTCTGCAACGTCTCCGGCGCTGCGGGAAGTGCAGCCCCTTCGCCCTTGCGTAACAAAGGGTAGGCACCCATGCTCACCTTCGCAGCTTCGGCTTTTTAAAAACACTCTAGGGGTGGTAACCAAAAGTCTACGTGAAGTCGGGGTGCTCTAAGTCGGTTTTGAGACAAAGTCGACCTATTTTTCCCACAAAGTGGGTACACTAACTACCATCATCCTAATATGTGATTTGAGGTTAGAAAATATTTTCATTAATTTCTCGAAAATTATACACCACCTTTAAATAAGAGTGGTATTGTTGTAATCAGGGACTCAATCCCTACCACCTGTGATCACTTTCGCCGCTCTGTTTGTGGCCAAATAAACTAAAGTCTAAACTAAAGTTAGGTTACATTAATTGGTTTTTCTCCGGAATGGTGCGTCACCTTTTCATGGGAGTGGTACCAGGGGACATGGGACACCTTCCCCCTCCCCCCCCCACTCCCTCCCAACTCTGATATCTTGGACAGATAAACTAAAGTCCATCCATTTTTATTGTTAAATCAAATTAGGTACTCATTTTATTTAAGTTGGTACGTATTATAAAATATCGTACTAACTTACTGCCATGCAAGATGTTATGACATTTATATAAACGTAGCCTGTGCAAAAACTTAATAACTCAATTATAAGATAAACAATGAATATTATAAATGACAAACTTCTTCTGTATATGTTGGAGCTTGAATAACATTCATCGAAATAAAGTTAATTTAAAAGTCGATTATGTCATCTTCTTTAAAACGTGGGCACAAAAGTGACGCAACATTTTTACCGTCCCAAATATGCATTTCGTTTGGATACATTCCGAAAAGAAATTTATTTTAATGAGATTTCCTACTTCGCCTAAAAGCAGCAGAGTAATATTAAGATTACTAGGTTTAGCCAGGTGAGGCTACGAACATCGAATTCTAAATTAGTATCAGATAAAAGACCATATAACCTTTGACACCTTCAAGTGTTAATTAGTGGTAAATCACTTTCACTAAAACTGTAGTTCTTGAAACATAAAATTCACTTTAAAGCTGTGGACAAATTTGAACAACACGAACCAACTCACAACACACCGACAAATTACTAAGATGCATGTGCCCCGTCCTCGACTTGAGTTCATTCACAATATTCTTTGTAGATGATGTTGCTACACCTCGTCATAGACATTGTACGACAGTCGACGCAGTAATCTGGGATCAATTGCTTAGATCCTGTACAGTATGATATTGTGGACGGACCTAAAATCATGGTTTCATTACTTAGGGAAAGAACACGAACTCAAATGGCCTTGGGCATCGACACGAAAATTGGATAAATTACGTTCAATTGACTGCGAAAAGATTGCAAACGGAGGTCATGAAATGAAATATAATCAGGTTAATAGACATAATTGTATCTGTAAGTAGATTGTTGTTTTGTAGTTGGATAGATTAATTGTAGAATTGTTTCCCTACCCACAATATTTGTTCATAAACATTAGTGATACTAATATCATCATATTATTGCTTTGTAACCCAGCTCGTCGTATTTCAATTACCTAGTTGTCGTAAGAGCGTTTCCATAATCTGAAATTATTAATCAAACTTTGATCGTTATTACAGATATTACTTCAATATCAATTAATTACGCCCAATACAATTATTTGTGCATACAAATAAGTGAATTTGCACTATAAATTATTTATAATTTATTGAAAATATTTGTAATGATTAGGGATTGCAATCCGGAAAAACGGATCCGGTAATCCGGCGGATCCGGCATCATTTAATGGTTACCGGATCCGGTGCTAGCAGTTTGTGGGAAAATAATATAGCTGTTGCGCTGGATGCAGGCTGCCTCCAACAGGTCTCTGTGGAAATCATTGGGGAGGCCTATGTTCAGCAGTGGACTTCCTTTGGCTGATGGATGGATGGATGGATGGATGAGTAGGTACTTTAAATGCGTTGTGCGTAGTGTGTAGAAAGCGATGGAGTCCGAGGAGAATACTTGTCTGCTATTCATGATTATTTGCTGACAATAAAGCCGACAAGTGTAGAAGCTGAAAGGGCCTTTTCGGCCGCAGGCTATATTTGCAGCTCTATTAGAAGTCGTTTAGCTGATGACACAATTAACAATACTAGTGGTCGCCTAGTGGTCGAAATTCGACCAAATCAAGAAGAGAAAAAGTTTTTACCTGTATGATGATGTTGTTATTCTGATAATTCGTGCACATTTTTGTACCTGAATGTTGTTATTGCAGATTGCTGCTACAGAACTTATCTTATGCATATAATGATAGTCCGTGTACATTTGAATGTATCTTACTGCTACACAATTTGTATAAGCGCTCAGCATTTCACCGTAGTATTCGTTAAATCAATCTTTTCTGTTTGACATTCAACAAACCACAGTAAACAATTTTTTCTGATTGACATTCAACGATGTCTATAATAAACCAAAGAAACAATTTGACCAAGGAGTATGTATACGTGTACAAATACTTGTGTATGCGTGTGTCAAATGCATGCTGGTTTATTTATTGATTTAATGTACTTTTTATGCATTATTATTAAAATCTTGTTTTATATTACATTTAATATTAGGCTTAATATTAATATTATTACCTCATTTAAAATTAATATTCTCTTTTAATATTAATATTATTACCTCATTAGGCAAATAAAACCTTTTTTTTGATATGTCTATGTCAGAAGAACAAAATGAAAAAGAAAAGAAACAATTTGACACCAGAGTATGTATACTTGTGTATGGATGTGTGTGTGAAATGCATGGCAGTGTGTGTAATGTTTTATTTTTTGATTTAATGTACTTTATAAGCATTATTATTGAAAAATATTAGCATTCTCCACTTCTCCTACACATAAACTATAAGTGTGCCAAATTTTATGCTCCTGCGTCCGCGCAATTTTCGTAAAAAGGGATCCAAAGTTTTTGCATCACGTATTAATATATAGATTAACAAATCGATATTGCCAATCCGCATTAGGCCAGCGGACGGACGGACTAGGTCTACATCGGACTAGGTGGTGGACTATATGGCCTAATTTCTCTCAATCATACTGTCTATTGTAGAGTAGCCTCGTACACAGATAGGTACAAATGCTTTCATATTTATATAAAACTTTATTTAACAACATCGTATTTTTAAAGCAGCTTAATGACGTTGCTATTGATGTTGAACGAACCCTTTACATTTTATTTCAGGTGTTGTCGGTGAAAAAATGTTTTATTTGCGATGCCCGAAGGCGTTGTTTGTAGAGCTTTATTTAATTATAACCATTAGTCGTACTTTTAAATTTTAATAAGGTTTAAGCTAAATTTACATTTTGGTTAATAAATTAAAGTGACATTTAATATGTTAGTTTACATATTCGCAGGTAAACCGGAGCTCTCGTAATAAAATAAGTTACAACATTCAATAAAAAGTTTCGCATATAAATGTTTACTCTTAACAGTTGCTTTGAGAGCTAATTTTGGTTTTAATTGGTTGGCCATCGTTATATGGAATATTATTTTAAACATCTACATAATTTAAGTCACTCATTGTAGTAATTCCAGATCCAATCTCCATAATTGATATTTTTCATACAAGTGCAGGAGCGGTAAATGTTATAGTCTGTTGTATTATTTTACCGCAAAGATATACGCAGATCTCTAAAGTATTTAATAAAATAGTCATCTTCGATTGGAATGTATCTGATTCGAAAATACATAACAAAATCTTATTTTTATAAAATGACAACGCTAATCCATCTGCGATATCTCATGGACATGTCAAAGCTATTTCTGACTAACCTTCGTCCCAAACAGAGCACAAACAAGTGTTTGGGAAAAGTCCTATTAACATTAATTTATACATCGTTTTGAAGGAAGGAAGAAGTTTCTTGTTCTTATTTTTTATTAGAAATTTTCTATTTTTTTTTTCGCAAATTGGAAAGGTCCTCTAAACCAATAACAAGGATAAATTAAAAGAGTAAAATTCTTTTCGGTTTTTAAAGATACACAGACATTTGATTACTGGCTTAATATAAAATAGTGTAGCGTTCATTCATGCGTACTGAAACACGTTTTTATTAAAACACATTAACCGCCCACGTGGAAGATAGCATTCCAGCTAAAGATAATATTTCGTTACATTTTTAATATAAAATATCATTTCATTCACACTTGTTTCGACGTAATTAATGCTCTAAGTGTTCCACTTACGCGCCTACACAAATTATTTTTAGTATAAAACTTAGTTTATTACGAGTTAAATTGAACACCCTATCGTATACATTTTAAGAACAACTAAACTCATAGAATTTCGAACAATTTCCTTATATTATTATACTAAAGTTTCTGTAAAACAAAATTTTACGTAGAAAACTTATTAGTCCAATAGCGGTCTATAATATTGATCTTCACTCGATTCTCTTATTTTCTAGCTATTTTTATTCAATAAATTAACAACTGGAGTTAGCGTATAAAAAGTTCTGTTGACTGTTATAATATCAACTTCAAAACGAAAACAAATCCCTTTATAAGTTATACGTAGGTCTAAAATATGGTAAACCTTGATCTTCTACTCGCGTATTTCATCCAGTAGATTTTTCGATCTAAAATCAATTATCAATAATGAAGGTGATTTTAGAGGATGTAGGTACATCATTACTAGTGATTGCAATCCGGCGTCATTTTCAGTCCGGCCGGATACGACCGGATTCCCATCAATCCGGCCGGATCCGGTCGGATCCGGCCGGATTGATTAATCAAGATGATTTTCGCTTTTTAGTACAAAATATGTGAGTTAATCAAGTGTCACTGCACTTATATGAAGGTAGTTTATAAAAAATAAATCACAAATATATAAAATCGACTTTATTTCCTAACCAATGTTAAGACAAATAGATAGGCAACAACAAGAAAACAATTAAAATTTACTAGTAATAATTTTACGACGTAACGAGTAAGTAGCTAAGTCTTTCTAGATTTCACTTTCACAGATAGCTCAATTTATAAGTAACAATATTAATTATCAAGTAACTATAATATCTAATAGATACAATTAAACTTACGTAATTAACTGAAATGAGATCAAAATCATTATTTAAGTATTTGAGAATGCTAACAAACAAGTCTTATAGGTATTTATGATTATGACAGATACCATCATGATTTGATGAATCTGTCGAACGAATGAATGGCAAAAATTATCACAATAATAGACCAAGAGCCCGTGGCCACCAGACCTTCGTAATTTTCTAAAAGCTGAAAGTGTGCGCATGCCTCTCACAAAGGCATCGCACAATCAGCTATTATGAAGTTCCGATCGTGGTTGATGAAATTCAGCTTTTATACTATAACGCTGACAAAATTACATCATGTTAAAGTTTGAAGATAGCGTAATATTTATTAACATGTAATTTTGCCGAAGTTATAGTATAAAAGCCGAATTTTATATATGTTATTAAGGCAACTGCAAACAAATATTTCCTTGGTTTTCAGACACTTTTGATGGTTCTTTCATCTTGCCAGAAACATTAAAGCTCATAACTTCCAAAGCAACCACGATCGGAGCTTCATAATAGCTGATCGTGTGATGCTTATGTCAGAGGCATGCGCAGACAAACTTTCAGGTTTTATAAAATTACGAAGGTCTGGCGGCCACGGGCTCTTCATCTATAATGAGTTTAGACTCTTTAGTTTAATCAACTTACGATAAATAATTATTTTAAGTAATAATTGTAAAAAAAATATAAGTATTAAAAGAAAATCAATATTGATTTTGAAAATAAGATCGTAGAAAACAAATCTATATATTAATACGTGATGCAAAAACTTTGGATCCCTTTTTACGAAAATTGCGCGGACGCAGGAGCATAAAATTTGGCACACTTATAGTTTATGTGTAGGAGAAGTGGAGAATGCTAATATTTTTCAATAATAATGCTTATAAAGTACATTAAATCAAAAAATAAAACATTACACACACTGCCATGCATTTCACACACACATCCATACACAAGTATACATACTCTGGTGTCAAATTGTTTTTTCATTTTGTTCTTCTGACATAGACATATCGAAAAAAGGTTTTATTTGCCTAATGAGGTAATAATATTAATATTAAGCCTAATATTAAATGTAATATAAAACAAGATTTTAATAATAATGCATAAAAAGTACATTACATCAATAAATAAACCAGCATGCATTTGACACACGCATACACAAGAATTTGTACACGTATACATACTCTTTGGTCAAATTGTTTCTTTGCTTTATTATAGACATAGTTGAATGTCAATCAGAAAAAATTGTTTATTGTGGTTTTGTTGAAAGTCAAACAGAAAATATTTATTTGATGAATACTACGTGAAATACTGAGCGCTTATACAAATTGTGTAGCAGTAAGATACGTTTAAATGTACACGGACTATCATTATATGCATAAAGAAAGTTTTGTACCAGCAATCTGCAATAACAACATTCAGGTACAAAAAAAATATATAATTTACTATTGCTGGTTCAAAGCAATTATTGTAGTTAAATGTGCACGAATTATCAGAATAACATCATCATACAGGTAAAAACTTTTTCTCTTCTTGATTTGGTCGAATTTCGACCGCTAGGCGACCACTAGTTAGTTTAAATGCGGTTTTGAACATGTCATGCCATTATCCCTAACAGTTGAAAAGCAAGTTTTTATAGGCGTATTACGGAATTCGTATGTTTGTTTTATCAGCATTTTTTCTTACTGTAGCTGTCGTCTTAAAATTTGGCACGAGCATAGTTACTGCTTGCCAATATTTATCCGTAGTAAAAGTACCGTAGAATCATTTTTTTATTTGAATAGCGAGTCTGAAGAGAGACTTGGAATTAACAGCTGTTTACTGACAATAGAAAAGTTATGACCGTCTGGATGGCTCTGTTCTTGGAGTATTGAAATTATGATGATCCATACAAATGTGTTAAGTTCCGGGGTCTGCGAATAAATAATAACAAATGTTGAGAAAATTGGCAAATTTATGACACAAGGGGCATTCAGCTTGTTTTATTAATCGAAGCTTTCTGAAGTTTAGTCTTTAAAAAAATATATTTAATTGATTTTGTTCTAAGTGCATATGGGACTGAGCACCCATATGTGACTAAATAGTGAAATGTACGCAATTACAATACAGTTTAAATTATTCGCAATACAATTCCTTTTTTATTCACGCACATACGGATATGTACCGTACAAGGCATGTGTTGGAAGCACACTTACCGTTTAGAATCCAATCGTCTCCGTATATCCAGTGATAATCGAACATTTCCAACGCCGTTCACAAGATTTTTTATATTCACTTGGAATATCTACGAGGGCCCTACACGTACATTGATTTATTTAAATTAGGTTTTCTGTTGTTGCCAACATCGTGTTTATTTCTTGGGTTCAAGGTTTTTGCTGAGAACTGTTTATAAAACTTTCGTATTTACTAAACAGTTTTAACAAAGCTTTCTCAATATGAAAACAAGCTATACATCTGAATTTAAAAAAAATAAGTTAAAACGAATTTGTATAATATAGCTATATAGGGGTCCTAATCTTTCCTTCCGAGGTAAACAAAACCTTAAACTGCTCGTAAGTTTACTGGCTACGAGGAAATCAATTTATATTGACACGTGCCTTGAAAATGTTTGATGTACAATATGTATGATTAAACTTGTGTAGGTATAAGAGATTTTATTTTCTGCTACATAAATTAGATATGTATGGAAAGCGGACAAAGAGGCCTTCTGAGAATATATGAAAGTACGAGTGGTAAAATATTTATTTACTGCTTACATTCATATTACTGCTGAGAATAATCATACTTTGTAGCTATAAATATTTCCATAGACTTACATTATTCTAATTCAAAACAATTTGTAAATAAATAAATTCATTGATTTTATTTTTCAATGAAACTGGAATATTCATTGTCAAACAACAAATTACGCGTTTTTTGTTGTTTCGTTCCGAGGTAAACAATCAAAACTGCTTAAATGTTCATTGATTGCAAGAAAATTAATTTACACTGATTGATGACTACAAAATGTGTTTTGCTTAATCATAATTTTCACGGAATAAACTTGCGCTAAGATTTCCTTTTGTGTTGTGCAAATTCTGATTTTGTGTAAATTTTCGGCTGTAATTTATTAGATTATATATTGTTATTATACAAATCTGCGGGTCGTACCAGAGTTAATTTTTTTTCATTGTTTACAAAAATGTACCTGAAATCTAAGTCATTAAGTACCTATAGTTAATTTGTATCCTAGTCAATATATTTTTAAGACAATATATTATTCTAGCATAAATTATTTAAATATTTTGACTCCGAAAGTTTCTAAAAATTGATCTTACTGATCAACTTCCTTCAAACTACTTTAGCGTTATTCTATTTATTTACGATATTATAGCTTAGTTCACTGACATTTGTACCTTCGTGATAAAAATGTAGTTCATGAGGTTTCTTCAGTTTAATTTGATTTAAAAAATATTTAGGGTCCGCAAACAAACCCCTTGAAAATAGGCTCTATTTTGGTGCTATAATTTAAGTCTCGAACAGAGTAGGTTTTACATTACATTTAAAATATGGTAGTTGGTTTCGTAAGTTGTTCATTGATTTTTAACTTTTAACCTACTTAAGAACTGACTGAGGCGGACGTTCTAAATACGACGGTTAATTGTAAAAATTGCACGTTTACGGAAAGGGCGATGGGGGGAGGGGGGTGATCTATATGTGATAATATCGGTTTATTACAATATGAACTTCAAATCTGGAATAATATATCCTTATCACCAGGAAATAATAACGTAATACATGGTTTTTTTGATACAACATTTTAGAGAGTAATAAGATGTTTTAAATAATGAAATAGTTATGAAATAAGATATGGGGAAGTACCTATATATCATATATATTTATTACAAATAACCTGGTAAAAATGTAACTATAATTATTTTTGGTATAAATTTAAGAAAAATAAATCTGTGTCATAAAGAATAATATTTATACACATTACAAATATATTTATGGGACTAACAAGAAGAGGTAGGAACCTTAATGGCGGACACAAATAAAGTTTACGTGACCTCTAATTAATATACAGTAGCGGGATAAGTGTCCCTTGTGGTAATTTGGATACGGATTTATCATTGTCCCCTGTTTATGTATTCCAAACTACGCGACTTCCGACCTTTGAACTACACTATACACGTGTATCCGTAATCATGAATGTCACAATTTCATGTTTGATTTTCTTTCGTACCATTTTTGCGGAATCGGTGCCACATGATTCTTATACTGAGGAAATAATATGCTATTTGTCTTACTTTGGACTTTGGAGTTAACAATATTTATTGATATTCATGTAGGCATTAAAATAATATACCACTGAAAACGAAAAAATAGTATAATCTATAAGATAGGTAGAGGAAAAAAATAAGAAGGTTTTGTTATGTTAGCCTGTACTTACTAATCGTATAGTTAAAATGGTATAGCCAATACAAGCGGTCCGACCCAGCTTCGCCCAGGTGCAGAAAGATTTCTCTATAATAATATGCATATATTACTTATATACATAAACCTTCCTCTTGAATCACTCTATCTATTAAAGAAAACTGCATCATCATCTATTGCGTAGTTTTAAAGGTCTAAGCATACATACATAGTGACGGACACCAAAAAGCGACTTTGTTTTATACCGTGTAGTGATTACAAAAAAACCCTGTCCAATTCAAGACGCGCATTTGGGTATGTAAACTGTAGCTTAAAAAAATATGAAATTAACAAAATTAAGGATAACATAACCATCGTAAATTCCAATACACATTTTAGCACCAATATTACCGTAAAATTTTGCAAAGTTTTAAATTCCGACGAGGACGACAGCAATTCTTAAACGTGGCGCCGCACGTTGCTTGTTACGACCGCGGTTGTTAGCAGTGTAATGAGAGTTTCCGTATTTTTTAATTTATTTTATAAATTATATTTTTATCCTTTATATGACTCGGATCTATTAAATAGTACACATTAATGATGCCTGATAACAACTTTATCGAGCTTCTGGATTAAACCCTATTTAATAAAATAAAGAGAGAAAATAACTTTATCGATCGTACAGAGTTTTTTGTCACTATGTAAAGGTTGCAAGCTTTAAGAACTAAGGTGCTGGAATATCTCGTTGTCTTGAATGTATTTTCTAAAAGTTATTCGCAGTAACTCGCTGGGGAGCATGCAATTACGAATTTGTTCGTGTTATATTGTTACCCTAGGGCCTAGAGAATGACCAAGATTCGGCCCGCATTGCACTTGAATTGCAGGAAATTCTGAGAAACTGCTGCATAGACACAAGGTGGTGCGATATTACGGACAATGCGCTACTTTGTTAAGTTTCATTGTAACTAGCATTTTAAGGATCACAATAATTGTTAACATATTTCGTAGAAGATTGGAGTATACTTTGTATTTATTTCATATGTAAAAGTAAACAAATTGATGTAGGAAATAGAGAGCCATAGCTTAAAGCGAAATATACACTTAGCTACGCAGCTACATGAACGATAATAAATGTGTACTAATAATGTATTGTATTACTGAACAAATGTTCCTTCTTCTTAATATCCGCACCATGTGTATTTAGCTTGTTCACACGTAAGATACGCAATTTTATTTTATAAGTGTTGATCGGTTTGTTTGCGAATGAAATGGATTTGTTAACAAATACTATTCGAAAGCCAATATGCGCGAACAGATTAAAAGTAATTGAAGTTAACTGATACGGATCTGCTGTGCCGTTGTTACCCCGGAAGAGTAACCCGCATCCCAGTTATATATCTGTTTGAATCCTTTGAGCAAATAAGCAAAAATTTCCTTCTATACGGGCCCATAAAAGACAGGCAATTTTCAGTATATTCAGGTGATATTGCCATATAATGATACTCAATTTAAACCACAGGTCCCTAACCGCTTCAGGTAAGATTATACCAAGTTTAAAAAAAATGCTGCGTAGTTGTTTTACGGCGTAGGTAATTTCCTGAATAGTGAATCGAACCGATTTTCAGCTTTGCGGTAAAATACTCGTATCTATAAGGAATGGCCAAGAAAAGTAAAAACTAAAATCATGATTTGTTTATTACAAAAGCAACATACCGAATTTCTTTTAAATTTTGTACAATGTTAATTGGGGTGATGGGCAACCTGTAGGTTTAATTAAATACTATATATCAATATAACTGTGTATAATAAACTAATAATTATGATAGTCGATCTTATACTTCACACACAGGAGCATTAGCCTCTCTACATTTGAGAAACGTTTAATCCACTACGCTAGCTTAGAGTGGCTCGATGGACTTCATAGTATTGAAATTCAAGTGCTGAATTGTCGGATAAGGAATTTAGTGCGATGTTTTCCTGTACCGCGAACGTGAGCTAGCTAACTACAAATACACGCGTAACTTCGATAGGTAGAGGTTCTTTTTCAATTCCGTTTCGTAGCCAACTAAATTAAATGTGACAAAGACACAAAAGAGATTAACAGACACACTCCTTCGTGAAAGTCTATATTATCTTCATTAAATCTGCTCTAAGTAGCGACTTAATATACATTAAAATCCTTAAATGCAGACTTTAGTAACAAATGAAATGATAGGTGAGGCTAAAGCTGAACTACAATTATTGTTTGAGCGTGTTATGCGGATGATTACTGCCAAAGCAACGATTATGAAAGCTGCACACGTTTCACACTGCTCTAACTAGCTTGCAGCTAATAAACTACACCTCGGGGATACAGTACAAACACTTCCCGACCAAAATCAAGCTGATCGACCAATAGCTTTACATTGCGTATCCATGCAGAACAGGGATTAATTATTCATTAATAAGTGTAGGGGAATATTCATTTAGGCTATGCGATACGCAATTAATTAATAATGTACAACACAACATTGATTTATTCTAAAACGAAATGATACAAGATATTAGAGGTACAATTGCAAGTACAGAGAATTAATATTTTAATAACAGCGCATAGCAAACAAATTCCATGAAAATTAGTGATATAAAGGCAATATTGCGAACATATGTATATAAATAGGAAAACGAATTAAGTATTATGTCCATTGATATTTGTAACTTATGATGTGTGAGCTGACTAATGCCGTATTTTGTAGTTCGCTTTGTGTTCGCGCGATTAAATTTGAATTTCGCTTTTTACTGAATCGTGTCCATTTCAAGCCCATATATCTTGTGAATACAATTATTAATTAATTTCTATTTAACTATAAGTAAACTGAATATGATTACTTAAATTTTACATTAATTGCGTAAGATTAGATATCACTATCAAAATTATGACATAATGGGAAAACTGGCATCATCTTTTACAAAAAAAAAAGCGGAAAAAATATTTTAGCAATCTTATATGACACGTCTTTACTCGACGTATAGCTTAGAAAAAACAAAAATACCGGATGATGCAGTAGAAGGGAAAATTACATTGGAATAAAATTAGGTATAAGTCAGCAAGCAAAATGTCCTTAAATCTGGGGTTTTTAATGAGCCTTATCTCGCCACCAAAAACGTTTCTAAACTAGCAAAAACAGCATACGTTTTAATGGCATCAAATAGTAATGTTCATAGGGTCTCCGGGAATGTGTGACCTGCCTTCTAACTGAAATAAATCAAATAGTAAAATGTCTAGATGTCGGAAATAAATTGGTGACCTCAGACCCTGCCAAACATTCATCCCTTTCTCGACATTCGTGTGTTTGAACGGCAAACACATATTTCATGGTAAGATTTGGCGTCCGCATGTCATACAGAATAGTTACACTCTCCTATATTGAAATATATACTAGCAAGCATAATTCCGTGTCTTATATTTAAATAAAACAACAAACAAATAAACGTTTGATGTATCAGTTACTCATTATTTGCGGAAAGGTTTCAAAGGTGTCCGTAACATTTGTTAATTAAAATTTCATAATTGAGTTATGATTTCTGGTATATATATAAATAGGTAGAGGTAGGCAGAGGTGCATCAAGGACAACCACATTTCGCCTTGTATGTTCCGTCCCACGCTGTGGTTGGGGGTGAGCCCATCATATTGTGTTTTACTGTGATATAAATTACAATACCTATTCAATTTGTAAACATATTTATTTTGAATGGAAACACACAGTACGATAAGTGTAATGTCTATAATAAATAAATTAAGTACAGAAAAAAAAAACGGGACATTACAAAAGCTTTCAAGGCTAAACTTAGTTTAATCAAATAATAGCTTGGGAGCAAACATACTATATGTAGATCAGAGTATGTGTAACAGGCAAAATCAAAATGAATATCATAAAGAGAGAAAATATTAAAAACGTCCTATCTTTAGCGTTCCTGTTTATTATGTTCATATAAAACCACTGGAGCAATAAAAAATAATTTTGTATAAGATTTGGCGAATACACAAATCAGTACTTTATTTGCAACATTTTATAAAATACAAGAAGTTTCTATTTCTTATTGAAAACTTTTAGGGATAGTTTAGATATTTTGAAACTTATCAGACTATTAAAGTGAAAAGTTTTCTTAACTTACTTCAACCCCTCCTTGTCATATCAGAAAATATCACTGAACCCGAAAATGACAGATAAAATCTGAAACGTCATGCACTTATTAGTATGGTTGATATATTTTATAAACGTTATGTAAAAAACAAAATGCAAACCCACTTTTCGTTCGCTGTTAATGCTTTGAGCATGGTATTATTTTCCTACACAAGATACGATAACATCCAACAATTAAAATTATTAATATTTTTCGGCTTGGTAACTTCCGAGAAGGCAAGAATGTAGAGATACTTTTCCATGAATATTGAATGTAATATCAATGTTTCAAGTCTGAAATTAAAAAAGAAAGGTAATAATTAAACGTTTATGATACGTTTCATGTAGATAAGCTTTATTAATGATAACATTTTAAAACTCATTCAAAAATATCTTTGGTAAACAACACATAGTTACTTATTATCATGAGATCATCATCAATAACTTATATTTAGATCACGTGTCTCGTTTGGGTAATTTATTTATTTAAATATTTAGTGTAAAAAAGTAAAAATGGTGGTCTTGCCGTTTCTCTAATATTTTATGTACAAAAATTAAAAAATAAATAAATGAAAAAAACTGAAAAAGTAACTGAATCTTTTATATTGTGAAAAACGCCATATGATTTATTTATATAAATATTTATTGTACACAAAAAAAAAACAAGATACAGAAACAAAACGAAAAAAAGATACCAATGGTGGTTTTATCGGTTTGATAATGTACAACAAAGAATGATAAATTAATAAATTATACAGTAAAAAAAAACATGTTGATAACACAGTGAGGTGTGTCTTTTGGACGCCACACGTGTAAGGACCAAATTATAATTATTCTAACAATAAAGAAAAACAGTGCGTTTGAAGTCAACCAATACTAATCCAGAGAATTGTTGCATAGAATGTGGGCGGCCATAAACTTTCTGCGACAGGAATAAAAAAAAATAAGGAAACCAGAAGAAAAGTTGCTGATTATTCCGATTTCAGGCATTTTTTTTCATCTTAAAATTTATTGGGTTAATAACCCAGCGTTTTGACGTATTGTTTAAAGGGAGTCCTTTACTTTTTTTAGGTTATTCTTAAATCTTAGCGGTAATATCTGAAGATTAAACTATCAACTCTAACTAAGTAAACAAACAATTGTTTCAAACTGTTTATTTAGGAATAAGTTTAGACGAGCAAATAACTACAAACACCTGCGGCACCCAAACGTGCAAACATCGCAGCGTTTCGATTTTATATTTCAGGTAATTATGGCATAAATTGTATATTTTGCTTATTAACATTTGCTTTTTTTTTTCATTTCATTTCATTTGCTTATTTACCAGCAAAAAGGTTTAGTGTATGTGCTGAGACCTTTTAGACCTTACGTTTAGATTAGTTTCAGTAAGTAGACATAAACATAAAATTTTACTTCCAAAAGACGTAACGTTTTACCTACAGGTGATATAAACTAGTGGAATACAAATTTTGGTTTAAATAAAATAAAAAGTCCTCTTGACTTAAATTTTTTTGAGCAATGTGCTTTTAGTCTCTCATTATAATCAGTTGTCACTAGAGAGGGGTGGTTTTATATTTTATTCTCGCTACTTTGGCCTAAGATAATTTATTTATTTATAAATTCTGTATTGTACACCATACAATTTAACATACATCATTTAAAAAAGCGCTTAAACAACAAATGTAACAAACGGCGGTCTTGTCGCTGTTAGCGATTTCTTCCAGACAACCTTAAGATTGTCTGGAATGAACGGAAGTACGAAAAACAGAGTGGTCAGAGAAAAAGAATGAAGAATTAAAAAAATATAAGGTATACATTTTTTAAATGAACATAAATAAACTACGTGAAATATTGATATAATATTATAATAAGTAAACTATAAGATAGTAAAAGAAAGAATGGTAAAAGAACACTACTTGTCTCTTTAAAAACTAATGGTTGTTTGCTTATGTATTTCAAATATTGGAGAGCAATGTGCACGTATGTGTGTACTTATTATAATATTTGTTTTTTATATCTTTATGTGTATGTTTATTTTTAAGTAAATTCATGTAGGTATGTTGTTTAATTTCATATATTTGTATCCTTTTATCTATCAAGCTAAATATTTTAATTATTTCCTATTTTTTATAATTCAAGCAATATTCTAAAAGTACACTTATTCTGCCCTATCTTCATTTTCCTTCAGTTATGTCCATCCCATGGTAGTCGGTAAGAGATTGCCTTGAGCGCTACGACTGCCATTTGTACTCTTATGTTAAATATAAGTTTTAGTTTAAGTATTATTTGGTGTACAAAAAAGAATAAAATAAATAAAATAATAAATAAAATAGTGTATGTTTTCTAGATATGTTTTTACCATGGATATGCCATCACATAAAAAAAGATCTCTTCTTATAAATTAAGTTTCCTATTGGATCTAATACAATTTTAGGATAATCTAAATTCTAATAAACTGCTTGGTGCATCAGTTCGTTGCCTAAGGTCTGGCAATATGTAGGTGTAATCGAACCATTTGCATCCTCCCACTCGAAATAGGAAACCTGAATTCAGTCCATAAATAGGTACGTATATATTACACCACACATATTTATTATTTATTATGAATGCCTAAATATTTATTATGAATGCTCAAATCATCCGAAAAAGTATTTTTATGGGGAGAACCATCTTCCAAGAATTTTATGAGATTAAGCGATATTAATTTTATTGGATTTCTAGAGTATACAAACTAACATTAAATGTATATCAACTAATGTTGGTTATGCATCAATTAATTGACCAACTGAATATGGAACGAATCATTATTTGAACTAATTAATGAAATATACAAATCAGGTTGATTATCAGCTTCGACTATCACATTTGCATCTAACACAGTTCATTATGGCAACTTTCTTAAATTATTTTATCATCGATGTCATTTTTTATTTATTTTTTTATCTAATTCGTACTATAAAAAGGTAATTATATTAAGTATATTGGTATAAAAAACGTTTCTAAATATTTAACTCATGGCGATGTTAGATTCGCGATCCATTCATTCTATATGAAATTATAACATAGTGACACACTTGTGACTTGGCGCCGGGTCCAAAACTTGGCTTCGTTGATTAAATTAATCTAAAACCAGTGCCTATACAGTACAGCAGAGGCTGACAATTAATTCAAGTGGGGTCCGAATGATTAAAATGTTTCAATCGAGAGACCAGAAAAGAGAAATAAAACCTTTGTACGCTAAAAAGGAACGTAATCAATAGAAAATGCCTGTGAAAAATTTGTTGTTTTCAACAAATTATGCAGATTATGCAATTTATATAATATTCATACATTATAAGGTGATATCAGACAAAAAATAGATATAAGATATATTAAAGTCAGTTTTTGTCGTTATAAGATATATTATAGCCATTTTTTGTGGCTTTAAGATATATTATTGTCATTTTTTATCTTTCCGATCCGCGACCGCTGAATGATGTTTGCTAAATCGTTACAAACTTTTTTTTTTAAACTTGAATAAGGGACCGATTTTTAACTTTATTCCATCTGTACTATACAAAACTAGGCATTAACCTAAATTTTGATAGATGGGAAAAAATAGAATTGCTTAGAGCAATAAAATTCTCTGATATTTTTTTTACTATAAGATATTTGCATAATCTGTCCTAAAAGACAATTACTAAACATTTTTTTATTTGTAGCTATATATAGCAACTGTTGTTGTTAGACACTGATGGTTAAATTGCATCGAGAGGTCAGGCAGGGTCAAGAAGTCAGATTCCCCAGTGAATATTCTACATACAAAGCTCCACACTTCAAATCGGATGAAGTTTAGTCAATTTGTAACACAAAAAGAATATTTCAAAAGAGGCAAACGAGCAAGCGGTCCATCGGCGAATTAGTCACCTTTTTGGTCCAGCATCAACATACGACGAAGTAAAAAAGGGCTGAGTTTCGATATACAACCCAAGTGTTATTAGTTTGTTTACATTTTTAAATGTTAACAAGTAAGATGTTCGTATTCGATTGGTTAGTAACCATTGTACTAATTAGAAAGTTCAGTGGTGGAAAATCCATCCTGATCATTTATTTAATCCTTTATTGCAGTACATAGACATACAATTACAGTAACAAATGAGATAATTAAATATAATCTTAGCGACTCGCGCAAGTGTATCGGACTATATATTATATTTATTGCTTTGCGGGGTCAGTTTTGTGTTTGCCCGATTTTAACTAGGCCGCCATTACAATTTCGACAAGCGTAAAATGTATATTATCAGCTTCTGTAAAATGTATATTAACAGTTTTCGGGGTATGAAATAAGTAATTCTTTAGGAAAAAAAACTATGACATATTTTGTACACAACATTGTTAGAATGAATACAAATTGAATGTCATATGAAGCCATAACACTGAAATAGTAGTACCTGAACAAGTCCGTAATGAATGAGGCTCGTACAATCCACACCTCCATATTATGTATGAAATGCGGCATTCACGCGAAATTGCCGCGGCGATTCTGGTAGACTAGATTTTAACAAACAGAGGTAGTTAATGAACCGTACATGAAAAAATTATGTTAAAAATATACCGTTATAAAAAACCGTTTAATTTTCGTCTCGGCGCCATTTTGCACCATTAAACGCGTCGCGTCAACGACTAGGTCATTTGTCAATTCATAACATAATTTTGAAGACATCATCACATTTCACAATACTCATCATTTGAATAAACATGATTTTGGGCTGTAATTAAATTTGCTAAGAGCAATGTTGTATAAAAAATGATTACATATTTTTTTCCTAGTTTCGCTCGCTTGAACCGGACCAATTACAATGCTGTCGCCTCAAAAACAAACGGCGTAGTGGAGCTGGCATGCATCTTTTGTAAGCAGAATGTACTCTTGCATAATTTGTTATGCGCTGCTACACCAGTTGGTGTCCGCATGGATGCATTAAATATGCTATTAATAGCTACGTGCTGTCTGAAAAGTTCTCGTAGTAATTTTCTACCGCCGCGCTTTTACATGATTACCGAGTCAGTTGCGTTGGCTTGCCCTCTTCATCGCCCTCCATCGTATTTACTCTGTAAATTACAAACGTCACGACATTCACCACGAGTGAAACTTTGCATTACCAAGGAAGTTTGGATATCCATTTCAAAACGATTGTCTAAGTATGTATGTGCTTATAATGTTTCGAATTCTGAGTGAATAGTTAAGCATTTGGATTAATTTGAAACGGTTCTAGCGCTGAGCAATCAAGTATTATCGGATGTTCTATAGCTAATAACGTACGAATTCTGGCAACGGAACAGCTCTCAAAGGATTTGGTAACCGCGTATCTCCTGCTTTACTCTCTGATAGGTATCGCCGTCTATATGCCGCTCCACTTCCATTACAAAATAATTTGCGCTTTAGAATAGATATTTATTAAACCGTAAGCTATTTTCACTTAAATTATCTTTCGAGGCAAACTAATTATACTGAGATGTAGGCCGATTGTTCCCCTTGTGTTTTGTGAAACGCTATCAACAAAAACAACTGCTTTAGACAAGGATAAACAAAGGATACATGTCGGTTGATGCTTAATTTTCCGATAAGGCTTTGTCACTACATATTAAAATGTATTAAAATCTAGCGGCTCGACTCGGCTTCGCCCGAGTTCAGATACTTTTTAAGTACAGTCGACATCAGATACATAAAACTTTGAGTACTGTTGACTGCCTTCGTGGCGTCGTTGTACTAGGGTACGGTTACAAAACTGAGGTCGCGGGTTTGAAACCCAGGTTGGGCAAAGTGATATTGAATTTTTCTTTTCATTATCAGCCCTCAGTCAGGAATTTGTGCCCGATATGGTTATAGGCTCGCCATCACCATCACCTATCACATCGTGGGACGGAACATACAACTTTGCAAGTTGAAATTTGGGTGTCCTGGCATCTCTGCCTACCTCTCCTGGGAAAAGGCGAGAATTTATGTATGTATTTATGCTTTTTTATGTCTAAAGTAAACGTGACTGCCGTCCTTTCAACTGCTTTTCTCATCCCAGCTCGTTTTGTTCCATAACTCAATGCATGCAAAAGCTGTCCTTTTATATCCCATTTCATCCGCCCATCCTGTCCCTGCAAGTATATATTACCTCATCCCTACTCATCCCTTCGAGCTTGAAAGAGTAGCAAATATACATATTTGAACTTCTTGCTCATCCCACGGGCATGACTGACTGACTTAATTCAGGGCATCAGCTACCATACCCTACCAAATTTCATAAAAAAAATACTACAGCTATTTCAGCGTCAAGAAGTAGCAAACATACAAACTTTTGCCTTTATATACACAGTCAGGTCGTAAGTATTGTCACACAGTAAAAACTTTTCTTTTAGAATGCTGGCCACAAAAAAAGTTTATTGAATTCGAATTTCGAATTGTTCATGAAAATAAAAATGTATACTTTTTAGAATTTCACTCATTTTTAAATATGGAGTGGACGCTTAAAGAAGATCGTGTTGCAGTTATTGCGTTGCATCGTTGCAGTTACGCGCCAATTAAAATTTTTGATATACTGAAAAATTTGAATAAAACCAAAAGATTCGTTTATCGTACCATCAAATGATACAATGAAGACTCTAGCGTAGATGACAGGTCAAGAAGTGGTCGCCCTCGGTCTGTTAGAACTCCAGCAGTGATAAAAGCTGTGAAGGCGCGAATTCAAAGAAATCCCAAACGTAAGCAGAAACTGTTGGCCCTTCAGATGGGATTAAGCAGAACCACGGTGAAAAGGGTGTTAAATGAAGACTTTGGGCTTCGGGCATATCGAAGAAAAACAGGACATCGTTTGAATGCTCGTCTAATGGACCTGAGACTGAAGAGATGCCGCGCTTTGTTGAAGCGGTACGCGGGAAAAAAATATCGGGAAATTCTTTTTTCAGATGAAATTTTTTTTACCGTAGAAGAGAGCTACAACAAACAAAATGATAAGGTGTACGCACACAGTAGTGAAGAAGCGAGCAACCGTATTCCGCGTGTCCAACGAGGTCATTTTCCATCCTCGCTCATGGTATGGTTGGGAGTTTCTTATTGGGGCTTAACAAAGGTACATTTTTGTGAGAAAGGTGTAAAAACGAATGCAGTTGTGTATCAAAATACAGTCCTGACGAACCTTGTGGAACCTGTTTCTTATACCATGTTCAATAACAGGCAATGGGTATTCCAACAAGATTCGACGGCAGCTCATACAGCGAAGAGTACACAACACTGGCTGGCGGCGCGTGAAATCGACTTCATCCGGCACGAAGACTGGCCCTCCTCCAGTCCAGATTTGAATCCGTTAGATTACAAGATATGGCAGCACGTGGAGGAAAAGACGTGCTCAAAGCCTCATCCCAATTTGTAGTCACTCAAGACATCCTTGATTAAGGCAGCCGCCGATATTGACATGGACCTCGTTCGTGCTGCGATAGACAACTAGCCGCGCAGATTGAAGGCCTGTATTCAAAATCACGGAGGTCATTTTGAATAAACTTTACTGTTATAAGAATCTATGTTTTGTTAAGTTCATTTTGGTATATAAATGGTTACATAATGAATAAACTTGTTTCAATTATTTTATATTAAACATGTGACAGAATTTATGACCTGACTAGGTATATTAGTAAGGGAATATAATTTAATAGGTTAGGATAACGTTTTCCTAGAATGTTAAACAAACTACATGTCAAAATATGGTACCTATGCCTTACTGCTCAGCAGCATAAACAGTTATAAATAATTTAATTTATTCGGCCATTGGTAGCTGTTGTATATACAAAAATAATTATTTATCAAAACATCCTCTGCAACATTTTATTTTGTCTTGTCACAAAATACCCTTCACTCCGTAACGCACCAGATACCCGAAGTCCCTTATACGCAGTACCTTGTACGCAATAAGAAACATGGTATGTTTGTATATCATCGAAGTATTAAACAACACTGTGAAATAAAATCGTCAACACTTTCTCTGAATGTATCTAGTTGCTGGCTAAATCACTTCTACTTAGTGGTCTCCAAATCCTGTATTTTTTGTAACCTAGTTGTAACTTCATGGTGAAATCCTGAAAGAAGTTACTCCGAATTGACAACCGCATTGCAGATGTGCTATCTGCGGAATACAGAGCATACTGCAATAGGAGTAGGTACTCGTTAAACCTATTATAAGATTATTTTGCATTGCACAACCTGAATTTCGGTCCGCGTATAATTTAGAGCACCAAATACACCTGCACTGTCTTCATTAAATAATTTGCTCCGGTATCACATTAATTAGATAAATATAATCAGCGTATAGAAACATTTAACTACGACTCGAACACTGAGTGAAATGACTATGCCAATATTTTCAATTTTTAATACCTCCGTAGCAATTCCGCGAAAGATTAAATAGAGCTGAACGCAATTGATGGCTTCCACTTTTCGTCGCTATTCATTAACGTCCCAGATGCGTTAGACGTCGAACCAATCACAAATAACACAATTACGTATTACGTCACAATGAAACGTGCCATAATTCCGCTCTCATTATGTTTTATTTGATATTGGCTTTTAGAAATCACCATGAACATCCAGACTGATGCGTATAATCTTTACGTCAAATCCACTTTATATTATTACTAAACATATAATTTGATTGATAAATTAGCATAGTTAAGGGAATATAATTTATGCCAAGATTATCTTCAACATCTTTCATAAGTTTGAAACAAAATCGAGTACATCAGAAATCTTTCTCGACTATCCTCGGAATTAATAACTTAATAAATCTTATAAGTTTGAAACGCTTCGTGCCAGCGGAGTTAGTTCACTTGGCCTTCAAAATCCGCGGACCAATTATTCGGAGATCGATTACCTATTTTATAACATCAGTTTGATATTCATACGGATTTTAAATATACTTTAAAAAAGACAAAGGACATCTCTATGCATACGATAATTCATGCTGCAAATAAAATATATATAATAAAACCAAATAGGTAAACATTTGTAAATATTAAAAAAAAAACTTTTCGTATAAAAGTTCAGAATGTGAGGATATTAAGCTAATGAGTTGCTTATGTCAATGATCTTTACTATTAAATGTGATCAGTTTATGGGGCGCCGAGTCTATAAATATATAATATAATATTTTATTGGATACTTTCGTTAAAATATTTTCGCTTGAATTTTATGAGAACATGGAATACGTTATAGCAGCATTTCAAAATGCCATTAATCAATTTAATTTAACTTTGTTTTCAATACTACAGAACCACAGAGCATTGAAA
Source organism: Hyles euphorbiae (assembly GCA_023078785.2). Classification (NCBI taxonomy): domain Eukaryota; kingdom Metazoa; phylum Arthropoda; class Insecta; order Lepidoptera; family Sphingidae; genus Hyles; species Hyles euphorbiae. Next base: position 9,902,844 of record CM041032.1, on the reverse strand, counting down.
TCAAAATCTTTTCTCAGGTTTATTAGTTTAATTCTTTTTTTTTTTTATCATAAAACTAATATTGATTAATCAATTAAAATGTCCCTTATAACTATATTTCATTCAATTCTTATTTACTAATCAAATAAAGATTGAAATGAATGTAGATACATACATTCATACTCACGCCTTTTTCCCAGAAGGGCTAGATAGAGGTGTTACCAGGACAACCGTGTTTCTCCATGTCTGTTCCGTCCTACGATATGATAGAGCCTATTGCCATATCGGACAAGATTTTTTAACTCCGGGCAGATAAAATAAAATATAGAAAAATCTCTTGACGGGCTTCGGGATTCGAACTCGAGCCTTCAGTCTGTAATCGTACTGTAGTAAAACTGCGCCACTAAAGCTGTCATTGAAGACCATTAATGTACATGTATGTGTTATTATGCCATTTATAAATAAATAATGACTTTGAGCTAACTAATGTGAGACTGAAATAATAAATATATTTAGAAAATTCGTGAACAAACTTTTAATAGTTGCAAAACCTCAAAATCACGTTGAACAGCCCAAGTTAAATTTTGTGGCGAGCACACGCGCCGTGTTTAATATGTTCGCCGCATTTGATGTACGGCACGTTTTATCATACCCGTAAAAGGTAATCAGTTCATTTTAATTTTACAAATATTAAATACATTTTATTATATAGACAGTTTGTCTCCAGCACTGACTCGCCTCTACCGAGCGTCCTACCGCACAGGTGTTGTGCCGGAATCTTGAAGGGTGGCCAATGTGCAACCGATCCCCAAAAAGGGTGATCGATCGGACCCTACCAATTACCGCCCTATCGCTATCACCTCAGTGATGTGTAAGGTCATGGAGCGGAGAGATGTCGCCTCTCTAAGCGTGTTCTACCGCCTGTATCACGGTGAGTGCTCTGAAGAATTGTTCAACTTGCTCCCCTCCTCTCCATTCCTAACCAGAACCACGCGTGCTGGCTTGCGAAGCCATAGCTTGACGGTCCACACCATCCCGGCGCGAACCAAACGGTTCTCAAATTCGTTTTTGTGCCGCACCGTCAGGCTGTGGAATTGTTTGCCGGCGCACGTGTTCCCTCCTTCCTACAATCCTGGGTCCTTCCGCCGCGGTGTGAAGAGGCACCTTAGCAGGTCGGCATAATTGTTTCCATTGGCATGGGACTGCCAATGGATACTCTGCCTGGGCGGCATTGGCACTTTCCATCAGGTGCAATGCCGCCACTATGCCAGGCCAGTGTATAAAAAAAAAACAGTTAACCCTGGAATTATTAATACATATTGTAATATCTAACCCCCTGATTAAGTCTACAATTTTACAACATCTATGATCTTATTTTATGTGTCTTATTTATCAGCAACATGAATTTTTAATTTTGTCACTGACTGTAAAACCTTGCATAATTTTTTTTTTCCAATTTTAAAGGCGTAAATGGAGGTGAAATAAGTTGTTGGGGAAATAAAACATATTGTCAATAAAGTTAATAACGCAGACGAAGTTGGGGCAAAAGCTAGTCTATCAAAGAAATTGGTATTTTATCAGTGGGTTGCTATGAGCTGGTGAAGATGAGGATCAGTACCGAAAGTAGATGGTGGTAAATTCAATACTGAGTGCGTTCTAAGAATCCTACCGGTATCTTTCTTTAACTGATAAATTATGCTGGTCTGCTAGAAATCGAATATTGTCATTGTTTCCCCGGGATATAGGACACATGCATGCGTTTCTATGAGAGGTTTAGAACCATTGTGTAACATAATCGCCATGCGGGCCGATATGAATACACCATCACTAGGAATTCTAGATTGTTATATCATATTACATATTATATACAGGGTATATAAAGACTGACAAAGCAACGAATTTTTTTTGTTATTTTTTTCATATGGTCGTATTTGGGTGGTAAATGTTTTTCCTAAAATAATCCCTTTTATTTATAAAGACTCCAAGGTATAAAATAGTTTAAGTTATTATTTTACCAAAAACCAGCCAAAAACTATGCTATTTAAAAATTGATAAAAAAAATTGTCGCGTTTCTTTGCAATTTTTTTTGTTGCATTGTGATTGTAGTCACTACCACCCGGCTTCGTTTTCGGTAGCAATCTTGATATACCCGGTATGTAGGCAAAATTATTGTTATGATTTATTGTGAAACATAGCCACTAAGGTGTAATATTCCACGTACATTTAAATCGAGTTTTGCTTAGTACTCCTTAGCGAGGTACGATCGGTATAACCATAAGGATCACTTAAAATTTCATTCATGTTTCAGTCTCAGCGTTACGTTGTAAATCAAACTTTTCATTCAATTCTATTTGTGGATATTTATTCAATCTAACACAGAAAGCGTTCTCTAAGGAATCCTCTACTGTATACAGCATGTGGGTGCTTTCATTGTTATCTTGAAATGCCAAGCTAGTCGATAAATTGTCTGTTGAATATCAAATATACTGATTCTATTTCTTTAATAAATACTATTAATTTGCCCACATTTACGAAACTTCTGACTTTTGGGTGTTATTATTATTATTAATTATTGTCACCATTTATATCACTGTCTAACTAGCCATGTGCCCGATCAAATTTCTTGTTCAGAAATTATTAGAAACATCGATCTCCAAATTCCTAAAAATGAGAACGTAGAAATAATTTGCATTCTGTTTGTTTCATAACTTTTAGAAAACTCACAAACATAATATAATAAATTCTGTGTGAATTCTAGACTCCTAGACACGCCGATTTAAACTGTTTACTGTCGGTCAATTGACTATTTCGTTTGACCTTGTTATTGAAATAGATTTATTTCCTTTATTCAATATTATAAATGGTGCTAGCCTATCTACGCATCACTAAATCCAACTTGACCTTTCGGATTAAAGAATGAGGCTGAAAAAGGTATAAGTGTCACAAGCCTACCAGCCCGGCTATGAATGTGTATTCGGGCAGCACTGGATACTTCAGGGCAAGAAACGCACCGACCATTCCCTGTGGTCTCTCTCATGGCCAAACAAAGATATTCATTAGTAGTTGCTTGATTTTAAATTTCGTGGAATTTGACAGTTTCTTTAAACTAATTTTGCTCTGTGTGCATAACGCCTAAGCCCTAAAACTTCTAATATTAAGATTATTACGTAATATTCTAATATAATAACAGTCTATCGTACCAAATTACAACATAATAATCTTACAAAAACTGTGCATATGCTATTTATTATTCCATTGAAATTCCCTAAACATTGATTTTATGCATCGCTCAATAGCTGACGAGTAACATATGTATTCTATACCATTAACATTTATTTAAACTATATTCATGAGAACGCAAAAGTTTTTCTATTGGAAAACTGTCCAACTATTTGTGTCGGAAAGGCAAAACGATTTTGTCTATATTGTCTAGTTAAAAGCCGTACTTTCCTAGCGGAGCTTTCAAAACAAAGCTTCAACCGATCAACTACAGACATCTGATCGGGTTGCCTGAAAAAAGGTTTAGTATTATATATAGTATAGTAGTATTATAATAAATGTCTCTTTATGAATCTCTAGTTTTCAGGCCTGTTAAATAAGATAACAAGTCTGGTGTATCAAAGGTGAGGGAAATATTTAAACAGCATGGCCGTATCTCTTTTCTATCGATATTATAATACCGATAATAATCACGCCTTAGACCTCTAATTTTCCTATTTATATACCCGTCCAAAGGTAATCTAGAAAAAACTGTCTAGTGTGACAAGGTCACTTCTCGTACTATTACTATTATGTCATTTCTTTAATGTTTTTGTTTCTCTATGTATTGCAAAAATGGTTTCAAAAATTAAATAAATAAATATACAGGCACATCCGAAACGCGTTACAATTATGTAGGATACTTAGTTTAATCACCATCGCGTAGTATCTTTCCAAATTCCAACATCATATAAATATTACAACATCCATAGCAATGGCGTGTAGGGTTTTGGACTAGAACAAGACAATTTTTTAGGTCTAATACGTATTGTTTTCAAAGCAAAATTTTCAAAGAATGAAGAAAACGAATTTGCGTTGGCTGACCTACCACACAATCTTTACAATATTTGGATTAATACACATATAGATTTCCAGTGGACATGAATCCTTAACTTATTGTTGTACTGAAAACTTCATCTTCATACCCAGCAGTAGTCATTTCACTAGCACTATTGCAACCACAATTGCAACTATGGTGCCGTGTTAGATTTCGAAATTAAAATTATTGCGCACAGAAATTATTTTTGAAACATATCCATAAGGTATTTCTCGTTTATTCTCCACGTGGAATATTAACGTTTTGCGTCACGTATGTAGGAGGTTTAGCAGGGATTGTGCGAGATTTCGGCGCCAGTTGGCATCCCAATTGTTTTATACCCAACACAGTGTGCAGTAAGCGTGATAAACCTCTGAAACCTATTGTTCCAAAATGGGGATAAAAGGGCTATACACAGTAGGTATTTTAAATGGTTGTGCGGTGCACCTACTCATACATCATCATCATTAAATAAAAAATATAAGAAAAAGAAAGATAAAAGAAGACAGTTCGTGTTGCTGAGGGAGTTTCTTGCGCCGCTTCTTCTTCACAGCTACAACACGTTCCGAAGCGGTGGTAGCAGAAAAGAATGATTCAAAAGATCTTGTGAAAGACTATTTGAATAAAGAATATTTTGATTTGATTTGATTTGATACTTGACAATAAACTTTGCCGGTATGGGGTTCGCTTGTTAGCTTCTCGTATTTACGTAAAATTATCGGACCTTCCGATTCACGATTAACTATACTGAATCTGTTTTTTTTTTTATTGCAATGAACGGCGAGACCAGCATGCCGTTCGCCAGTGGTAAGCGATACGACCAATCATGAACAGTAGCAAACCCAAACAATCGAATTTATGGCTATTGACTTCTATGGCTTTCAAACTGGAACACAACAGTACATTTTAATTGTTGTTTGGCTGGAGAAATTCACTTACAAAACAAATACATGTTTAATAATTTTGCTCTCATGTTACAATTTACTTTTATAATTATCATAATTGCATATTTTAATCACCCGTATTATTTTATTTACTTGTAAAAGGTCTGCGTAGATTGTAATGACGTATTCTGTGCAACAAGTATCATTTATCATGTTTAATACAATAGGGAATATGCACCAGACTTCAAAATAAGTCAAAATATTTTTTTTGTAATCTTTATTTATATAGAAATATACCTTAAAGATATTTTTTTAAATTTATCAACTCTTAATCGGAAAAATAAATACTTAAAAAATGACATTTCAAATTTGCCGCGCATTTTTTCCGAAACGCGATCTATTGCTTGAAAAGGAAAGTGACGACAAAGGGCACGTTCTTATGAAGTTTTAGCTTGTTGAGTGTATAGTTTTACGTTTGTTTATGAGTTATTTTGTGCTTTCTTTATACTATTAAATAAAATGGATTATTTTGTCACGAAATTCAGTTCTGTAGCAATTCATGAAAGAAACTTAATCCAAATACTACGTTGTTCATAACGTGCCCTATGACGTCACAGCGAGTTCGCGCCAACATGGCGTTCAAATGCTTCGAAACTGATAGCAGTTTTGATGTTTTTTTTGTACTTTTTTGATTGATATTTTCAAAGACTTATATTTTTTTCCGATAATGTAATAACATACAGAATTGATTAAAAATATAAAAAAATGACATGCATATTCCCTATTCGCATTTATTTTTCCGTGTGCTTACTACATGTACTCGTACATACGTATGTGAAGAGTATACTGTTTAAGTTAGCAACAACATTTAACAAGTGATAATATTTTTCTTTATTTGTAAATTGTATCAGCCCAAATACGTCCCACTGCAGGGCACGGGCCTACTCTACAATCGAAAGTACGATTGAGAGTGGTTAGGCCATATAGTCCACCACGCTGGCCTAGTGCGGGTTGGCGGACTTACATACCATAGAAATATATTTGTATAATATAGTTGTATAATATTTGTAAATATGAGGAAATATACATACTTAACTTCGTACTGAGAAATTGAAACTCAGTATGATAAACTTAACATTCCAGTTAGGTACAATATTCTGTCTATTTCTTCCACTCCAAGATATCGGATAACAATTCTGGGAATCTGTCAACAAGTGTCCGTAACAAGTTCAATTAATATCAATTGAATAACTAATCATTCCAAGGGTGTTCATACCGTGAAAGCAGAAATTGACGTATCGATTCATACAGGATATATCAAGACTGCTACCGAAAACGAAGCCAGGTGGTAGTTTAAGCGACTTCAGATACAATGCAATAGAAAATGTTGCAAAAAAAGCGACGAATTTTTTTTTGTTAATTTTTTCATATGGTTGTATTTGGGTGGTAAATACATTGTTTTTCCTAAAATAATAATGTATACCCTTTTATTTATAACGACTCTAAGGTATAAAAGAGTTCAAATTATTATTTTGGCAAAAACTATGGATTCGCTACCCAAAAATTATGATATTTAAAAAATGATTAAAAAAAATTGTCGTGTTTCTTTGCGAAATTTTTAGTTACATTGAGTTTGTAGTCACTAAAACTACCACCCGGCTTCGTTTTCGGTAGCACTCTTGATATACCCGCTATATCGGAAGGCTTATCCTTAATGAGAGACATTTTCAATATTGAGGTTACCAGGTTGAAGAACTATAACCATAACGTCTGTAGGAAGGCCCTCAAGACTCCAAATATGAAAAGGCTCACCCCGCTGGCAAATGAAACTTCAAAGGAAGGCCGGAATGGTGCCAAGTGAACTTGTTATTATTATTCAAGCTACCAACAACGGTCGGAGAGCCACGTTCAGTATAACATTCCAACGGCCGAAAGCGATCTTTCCGTATACCTATGTAGATCATAAACGACTTCCATTACGCAAATATTCAGTTAAGTAATGGTTAGAAACTTACTGTGACACATTACAGTAACAGTGGCTCGACTTAAGTGGTGGTACCGTTAGTAATCTTATGTTATTTTCATTGTTCGTTCCGCAAATAAGATCCTTAAGGAATCCAAACAGCAGAGTAAATACACTATTGTATTTCGGTTAGAAGGGCATTGTAGGCAGAGTAACTACTGAACATAGCAAGGGCAGGCCCGAGAAAGCCTTCCAGATATAAATCCATAATACAAGGACATACTTATCACCAGTGGTGGAAAATACAAGCTGATGTACATACCGGGTATCTCAAGACTGCTACCGAAAACGAAGCCGGGTGGTAATTTTAGTGACTGCAAACACAATGCAACCAAAAATTTCGAAAAGAAACGCGACAATTATTTTTTATGAATTTTTAAATATCTTCATTTTTGGGTGGTAAATCCATAGTTTTTGCTAAAATAATAATTTAAACACTTTTATACCTTAGATTATTTATAAATAAAAGGGTATACACTATTATTTTAGGAAAAAATGTATTTACCACCCAAATATGGTCATAGGAAAAAAATAACAAAAAAAAATTGTCGCTTTTTTTTGCAACTTTTTCTGTTGCATTGTGTCTGAAGTCGCATAAACTACCACCCGGCTTCGTTTTCGGTAGCAGTCTTGATATACCCTGTATTGAGATATAATATCGACGTAATGTCTCAGGAGGGCGGGCCCAATGGAATGCCAATAATTGCTTTATAATTTATGATGTTTGGTTTTGTAACTGTATATGAGTGGTCGTATCGCTTATCGTCATGAAAATGGTATGTTCATCCCGCCATTCAAAGGAATAAACAAAAAACATATAAGCAATCAGTATATCGGCAACAGTTCATTCACCAAAAATAACCGAACGACCCGTATTTAGCTATAAATTATCATGCAACCGATCTCATTTAGCTTGTTCCAAAATATTGATATCTGAATTTAAATGCGGCACCCAGTTTAATTTTCAACTATTTTGTTTGGTCTGTAGCGTTCATGTTTATATAGTTTATCTCGGCATGTCCACAAATCGCCCGTTTGCCGGAACACTAATGCAACTCAAAGTAGTCACTAATTGAACCGAGCAGTAATTAGTTACAAGACGATCTGAAAATACAGCCGATCCAAAATCGCCACTGAAATATTTGAAATTAAAAACTGACATAAACAAAGATCAAAATGGAATGCCTTACCCATAACTTATGAATAAATAAATAAATACACCCAACAGTCACATACATAGTCCTGACCCCACATTAAGATCAATTAAGTCTTGTGTCGTGGGTACCAGGAACTACGAGAGACTTTTCGGTCTCACAAACACCCAGACCCGGAAGATATATTTGTGGGCCGCACAAACATTTCTCTCGGTGCGGGGATCGAACCCGCGGCCTCTCGTTTCACAGGCGGCGTCTAACCAACTGCGCCACAGAGGCTGTCTATTGGATAATTTAAAAACATAATTTTGTATTACCAATTATTAGTTATTTATTTTGTAGCTCTGTAAAACAGGAAACATGTAAGTTACCTATTGCCATTAATATTTTTTTATATTAACCTCTTTGTGTTCGCTAATGGACTTGTAGCTAATGATAGGACGAAAGAGAGAAGAGATATACCTACCTCTAATATTTATGTGCGTTGCAGGAATTTATTTACCCTTGTATTTAATCAGGTGACTGAAAATAAAATTTTAAAACGAAACCTAAATTTAATGTTAAACATACATTAAATCTGTATCAGATCATATACGTCCCACTACAGGGCACGGGCCACTACATTCAAGACTACGATTGAGAGTGGTTAGATCATATAGTCCACCACGCTGGCCTAGTGCGGGTTGGGAATACATTAAATATTGATAGCTTATTCATATTCATATATGAGCCCACTGGCGAGATTTCTAGTCGAGAAGCGCTCCATGCTTGCCTTGCTTGCTTACGCATTGACCGACTTCACAATACTACCATACAAATTCTTATATCGTTATCAACTAAAAATGTATACCTATTGTACTTACTTTCCTAACATTATGTAGGTAACTAAATTGGAGATTTTAAATTGAGGAAATAGTTTGTATTAAATATCAGTGAATTATTGCGATAGATTCGCCTCTTATCGGAAATGAGCTCGGCGAAATTTGGGTAGGCACTTCTACTTATTCACTTGGGAATACAAGTTCTAGTTTCTATATATAAATGATTTATTATTAGTAAAACTCCTTATTAAATAACACGAGCCCTTAATACTCCCTTAATATCCCGTAACAATTTCGTCTTGCATTAGCATTCTCTGTTAAAATTAACCTGTAAACTCTCCTACCTCTATAAATTAAACCTTTAAATGCCCGGGAACCATTAATCCTTATTTCTCCTCCCATCACCTTCAAATATCTCATCTTGAGGAGAGCGACGTAACAATCATTTCCTAATATTGTTAATATTAATTTGCGGTTAAATTATATTATCAGGTTGATTTAAAATGTTTAATAATATTTGAATTAATTATGCTTATAATATCGTGTTTTTGGATGTGGCTGTTTGTTCGGACAAACGTAATGTTCTGGGCTTGGTTCCCAGGGTTAACTATCCACTTTGTGTGCGTTATTCGCTTAGAATAATCTTTTATTATTACTCGATACTAGATCTTACAACCCCTATTCATGTTGTTAAAATAAATATTAAATTAACATATGAGTTAAAATCGCTTTGACGTCCACAAATACTTGCTGAGCTTTATTGTTCGGAGTTATAAATCCAAGCCGCTGACGATCTTGGCTTACAGGAGTTGCATTTGCGGGCGTGTGGGCAAGATAGTCTTAAACCATTTGATTAGCTTGTCTTGTCATGGCGAATGATAAATCAGAGTATTGGTATGTTTTCCAGAAATGGTTTGTTCAATTATCAGACTTTTATACGCCTATTTGCAACACAATTTGAATGACGAACGACTATTTCTATTAAATATTATATGATAAATTAAAAATGTTATCTATCCTATTTTTAAAGATGTAGTTATGTATTTTTGGTCTTTCGGATATACGGGTACTATTTATAGGTATGTATGTGAAAATAATAAACACTTTTATAAATATAATCTCATTCAAAGATAACATCTGCACTGCCGAAACCATGTAAGTAATAAGTAGCCGTTTTCTGTACGAATCAGACTATTAAGACTCTTTCTTAGTATCTAATATTCTCATCACGAAAGACCTATGTACTCTGCTGGCGTGTGAATGGTCTAAATTAGGTACAGGAATACGTTGTTGCGACATTCAGGTAGGCATACGGCTTTTGTATGGCTTTGCAATAACTAAAGGCGTGAAATATATGAATATTAATCATAATATCTATAAAGACGTGATTAAGTCTTATTTCTATCAAGAAAAATACGTTCATAGACCATTAATCATGGACATGAGATAGAAAAATTATTTCTTTTGAAAATGATAAGTGGATGACTGACAAAAAGTCACCAGTGCGAAACTACAGATAGTCTACGATCTTTTGGCGTTCGAATGTATAATCTTTCTCTAGTTAACACATTGTATTCAGGGCCCCCGCTACCATATGTGCAAAGTGTGCAATTCACACGGGCGCCATCCTTTAGGGGCGCCAAAATCAAGGGCCCAAAAAAAAGTTTGCCAAAAAAACAATTCATATAATAAAATCGTAACCGGTCGGGTCTGTGCCTCGGGCGGCAAGTTCAGGGGGCGGCATATTGAATCTTGGGAGACAACGATACAAGTCATCAATAACGTACACGGACATAGCAGAACGTTTTTTTTTGCGGGGCGCGAATATTAATTAATATGCGATAGGGGCACGTGAAAAAGAAATATGGATATATTATATTTGGAATATATTTGGAAACTCCTTCGCCGATCTCAACGACTATGTTTAGTTTCAAATATTTTCAATTTGTGTTTCCTAGTTAGTTTTAGTTGATTAATCGAACAAAGAAGAACGAATAAATTATGTGGCTGGGTTCTATGTGTGTTCTATGTGGCATAGCAATAAATGTTGCCTAGCGACAACATATGATTGATATGCAGAAAAAACAGGGTGGGCGGCATTACCGAGCCCTGAGGAACTCGCGCATTTTACAGATATAAAAAAAATTACGAAGCGTGTCCGTCGACGACGACACGTATTCTACGCCCATGCAGAAAGCCGGAAACCCACGAACACAGATTGTCGGGAAGACCGTATGCCGGACGTTTGGAAAGAAGAACACGGTGCCAGACCCTATCAAAAGCCTTAACTATGTCAAGGCTCACCTCAAGAGCCTCGCCACGCCGATCAATCGCCTCACCCCAGCGATGCAGGACAAACGCTAGAAGATTACCCGTTGATCGATTTTGACGGAATCCGTATTGTCTGTCACTGATCAACGAGTGATCCTCTAGGTAGCGGATTAATTAACCGTTTATGATCCGCTCCATGACCTTACACATCACTGAGGTGATAGCGATAGTGCGATAGCTGGTAGGGTCTGATCGATCACCCCTTTTGGGGATCAGTTGCACATTGGCCTCCCCCCAAGACTCAGGCACAACTCCTGTGCGATTGGACGCTCGGTAGAGGCGAGTAAGTGCAGGAGACAGCTGCACAATCTCTTAAAACTAGCTTCTCGCACATCGAAAGAACGTAGCTCACATCGCACATCACACTGCCTAATGCGGATATCCGCCATTGAGAAACCGCAATCAGGCAGTTTAGGCAGCGTCTGGGAACTACGATCCTCGAGGAGGGAATTAGCCGCAAAGAGATTCGTCAGTAAGGCAGCCTTTTCTTGCGGCTTGTGAGCCAGCGACCCTGAGCGGTGGTAACGCTGGATGGCAGAATTTAGATTGAACGGCCCTGGCCAAACTCCAATAAGTAGGACTGCTAGTTAGGTGATTGGCCAACGTACGCCAGATCCCGCTTATACGCTGGGCATCCGGTCTAACGTAGGCCTTCTTGCAGACCTTGGTAGCTCGTTATAGGCTTCTTTCAGGGAACTGACATTGGGATCCTTGATCCAAGTGCGATACGCCGCCTATTCGTTACCGACAGCATCAGCGCATGCACGATTGAATCAGGAGCGTCCAGCCCTTACTGGCGACCTCAGAGAAAAGAATGTAGTATTCCATTCCAAGCCTGATCTCGTCAGTAATAGGGTTGACACTCGCTGAAGGATCTTAACCCTCAAAGCAGCGCTGCCAGCTAGGGATGGATGAGAAATAATTTCGCATACCAACCCAATCTGCCGACGAGTAATGCCAGACCCTCCGCTTAAACTGCATGGGACGTGGAGGTGAAGCGAACGGTACTGACGACCCAACCAGGCAGTGATCGGAAGTGCCAAGAGGGCAAAGGTACCACCATTAAATGTCTTGGAGGAGCTCAGCGATAGTTCGGGATGTACATTGAAATTCCCAAGACCACCATTTTCGCCGACGGGAACTGCGTCCGCGCGTCATTAGCCGCCTGGCTAAAATACCTGAAATGCCGAGTCGTCACATCGTCCCCATTGTGAGACCTGTAAAGGCACACGTAGATGCGGCTCAGGGAACCAAGATCCATGTGCACCCATATAGCGGAGAAGGAGGGGTCCTCCATGCAGCGCAGACGGCGGCAGCAGATGTCCGACCGAAATACAAGCAAACCCCGACTTTAAGCTTGAAGTTTTCTTCAAGCAAATAACCGGAGTAATATGGAATAAAGAAGGTAGGAGCAATGCAGGCCAGGCCGTCTCAAAATGGTGGTGGACGGCATTGAGGTTCGTATGGAGTCCGCGGATGTTGGTGAACTTCATAATGAGCATGGTGGTGGGGTTATGCACCGCTGAAGGACCTGCTCTGTTTAATTGCACTGTCATGAGGTTGAAAAGGTGGGTTTGGCGAAGAGGTATTGTGGACCCTAAGTCCGGGCATTAAGAAGGCCGAATGAACACCAGCACGAACGGGTCGGAACGGAAGGGCCCCTATACCCTCCCGGGATGTGCCGGCGGGACCCCACATCCGGTCACCAACCTGCACGGCGGGATCCAAGATTATGCGTGGTATGGTGACGCTACATCTCGTGGTGGTTAGCCATGATAGTGTAGTAGTGTACCGCGGGCGGCCAGCGGACAACCGTTACTACGGGTCTCCTTGGCCGGCGGGTGAATACTCATCCCTTCGACAGCGACCGAAAATAGACACACGGTAAAACCTCATGCCTGGACTCAAACCCCTCGAAAAACCGGAATAACACGGGCTGATCCCGGAACGCGGTCCCCTTATGGGGATCACTATGGCGGTCTTTACGTCCCGTGGACGGAACCCGGGCGGACACTTAAGTCCTACCACCACGAACTGTGTCATTCATTTGGCACTACCCATAGGTCACGAGTAGCGAAACTAGAGTCAAAGCCTACGGACGCGAGTGACGTTAACCTTCAAAAGAGAAGCTACATTCAAGTGAAGCTAATATAAAGCGTGTAAAATTGCTTAAAATTATGGTAAAATAGCGTCCTTCCCGAAGGTCTGTGTGATCAGTGGGCGTTTGGTTGCTAAACATGTTGATGATTTTAAAGATAAAAATATAGGCAGGTGGGGGCAGCATTCTCCAGTTTTTGCCCCGCCTCGAAAAATATCTAGATCCGGCGCTGTAGAAGATATATGAGAATAACCTTTAGAGTTTTTTCATTACCTGATGATACTCACCCTGACCCTATAACTATTTTACATTATTATATATTTGAAAACAATTTAACTTCCACCTTTTCAAATTTTCATTAAGAATTCTTCTGACATTGCTTGTATCTGTAGCTTCTGGCGAGCCATATTTGCTAAGTTAAAAATTATTTAAGGTCAACAACGCTTCAAGATAGATTGTCTGGGCCAGCAATATTAGCCATTGAACAAGAAATTTTTGATAGTATACATTTTAGCGATGTAGGTAATTAACGAATTTGCAACAGCAAAGTCTTGGAAAATATCGCTACAGTAGCAAGAGTATTGTAGTAGCGACTCTACTACAACAACTATTTTTAAATTTTTCTTTTGTACCTAGATATCTTTTTTGATTTTATAACGAAGTTACTTAGTTATTTGTTATTAAAATATCTGCATATTTTAGTATAATTGGGAAGTGATACTTATTTACGTGTTAATGAATAAGCGCAAAATCTCAGATGCGCCAACTTATTTTGATTCAAATTTGACTCCGATTTTTATAAGTGGAATCGGCTCTACTCACGATTATGAAGAAACTAATTTCAGGTTTTGCGCTTTCTCAATCACACGTACAAATGAGTAACATGTAGACATGAGGCAATATTTCTATGATTTGTTCCTAAAAAAATGTGATTTTAGTTTTGGGTTATTTTCTAGTATTTATGAAAAACGTGTCTATACCCCATCAGTTAAGTAAATGCTTTAAAATGAGTGTGAATAAGAATTCATTATTATTATTTCATTTTGATATTTTAGTCTACAAATACATATGACTTTAAAAGTTCAGTTCATTGCTTTATTTCAAGCACCTACCTACCATAAAAAAAGATAGTTCAAAATGCCTTAAGGGGCGCCAAAATCTTTTTTCGCACACAGGCGCCAGTAGCCCTTACGGGGGCCCTGATTGTATTGATATATATTTTCATAATATAAACGAATGAGTTGTGGTCATGCTGTTGGCAAAATATTAACAACAGTTTTTCTGTCTTCACATTTTATTATATTCGACATGTTAATATACTAGATTAGGAACATAAATACTTGTGTTTTATATTATGAAAATCTCAATTAATGCGTCAAATAGATTGCTGATATATGCTGTTCTAATATACATGTAAACTGTCAAGTAAATGTTGTATGGATTAGTCTGTGGAGAACCAGTCAAATAAAAATAAAAAGTGATTAAGCTGGCATGTCGTATGCGATTTATCTGTTCTATACTATTTAATATTTGTTGTTCCATATTTCGCCACCTTTATTTAGAAGATAGATGACTTATAGATAATACCTACACCCGCCGCCCTGGCTCTAAAGCGTGGCGCATATTAGTGGTACTGACGCTTAAAATGCCGTTGGAAAGAACTTAAGCAGTAAATTTCCTATGACTCCTGACAGTGACGATTTATATCAATTTTACTAAATTATTAAATTATATAATAATAAATACACCCAGGAGTCACATACATATTTGTGGTTATCGGAAACTACGAGAGACTTTTCGGTCTCACAAACACAAACCCGAGACAAATACCTGTGGATCACACAAATATTTGTCTCGGTGCGGAAATCGAACCCGCGGCCGCATGATTTTATCGCGGATTTGGTTTAATTTTTACATTTTTTGAGTTCCCGACGCGACGTTTCGATTACTTTACAGCTTTCGTGGTTACGGGGCGGACTTCAATATTATTACAGATTTCATCTGCGATTTGGATTGTTGTGTTGAAACATCGGGAACTCTAAAAAATATAAAAAATAAACCAAACCCGCGATAAAATCCGTAATTAGTAGTTTTATTTTAGTGGTAAACTTTGTATGTATCTATAGAGTTCGAGCAAGAGCAGTTTTAAAACTGCACACTCACCAGGTATTAATGAAACAAAATAAAAACTCTAATGAGTGTGCACACTGTACAGGCTTGCCGCTCCGCAGTTTATTTCCAAACAGCTCATAAAACTCGACGAAACCTCGTCTCATTTTTCCCTTCACTCAGTTACGGTTCAAGTGAAAAGGTTTTTGTTTTACCAAGGGATACAGTAAGATAACACCCTGAGCCAAAGTGTTTTTGTTTTTTGTGAGAAGGCGACACACATTCGCAGCTCACTATGACATATTTTCTATATTTGACAGCCTTCGTGGCGCAGTCGTTTAAATGCCGCCTGTGAAACGAGAGGCCGCGGGTTCGACCCCACATCAAGTCTTTCGTGGTTGCTGATACCATCGACACAAGACTCGATCTTAGTGTGGGGTCATGACTATGTATGTGGCTGTTGGGTGTTATTGATTTTATTTTATAATGGTGAATGGTAGTCGCTTGAAAGGAAATGCCATCATATATGTCATATACCATTTTTAACACGACACATGCAAATATAAATTGTGGTTTGCAAAACGTTAGAAACAGTTCTCTATTTAACGCACTATTTAAGATATATTGTACAATATAAACAACAAGCATTTATACTTGTAATCTTAACATACTCGTAATATTAACATAACAATAATTATAACATGAAATGTTAAGAGAGAAAAACTGTTTCAAAAATGTTGACAACTGCATAAAAACGCATTTGCACACCTAAAGACCGTATAATATCTTTATATTACCTATACTCTGACAGATATATATTTAGACTAAATTTTACATACGAGTAAATTTTTCATACATTTGTCCCTGCAGAGAACGAATCCGCATGACTTACTGCAGAAGCCCAATTTTAGCAGCTACTCCAATTGATAATCAAATATCAAATTCATTTGCCATATATATTTCGTCATTCAATTTACAATTCCGCCTGCTAATATAAAGGAATTTCATCTAAAAAATATTGGGCTTCATGCCTTACCTTTCCATTCCAAATGATTAATCACCTTACCGTTTCTACCTACGTAAACAAAATATCTCACAAATTATTGAAATGCCAAATAGAATTGCGCAGGGTGTTACATGTCAAATAACTTATGAAATTTCTTTCTACTTGCATTCTGTAACAAAATTATTGTAGGGTGCGAAAAAATTGAAATTTATGCGCATTCGATAAAACATGTTGTGCATCTGTAACGTAATCGTATGTTAACGTATTGGTAAGTTAAGATTGTAAAATATTGTATCTCCGAACGTGAAAATAATTTATTGATTCCATAAAAATGTTATACATTATTTAGAATGACTATTTTTGTATTTTACCTCCCGACTCGAAAGATAGATTTCATCGAGGAAGAACGGGCAAGAAACTCTCATGTTACTCTATCGAAACCTTTTTACGAAACAATGATTATAACAAAAATCGCTAGTTGCTGATGTGTTGATTTAGGACAGCTCATTGAAACACTCATATACATACATACATAAACTCACGCCGTTTTCCCAGAAGGGGTAGGCAGAGGCCAGGGCACCCACATTTCGCCTTGTATGTTCCGTCCCACGATGTGATAGGTGGCGAGCCTATCGCCATATCGGGCACAAATTCCTGACTCTGGACTGATAATGAATAGAAAAATCCAATATCACTGCCCAACCCGGGATTCGAACCCGAGACCTCAGCTTTGTAACCGTACCGTAGTACAACTACGCCACCGAGGAAACACTCATATACTTATGTATATATGGTAAAAAATACAAAACAGCATAGATGTCAAACAAAGATTATTAGAAAATGGTGTGTGCGTCTACAAAATATAATTTTAATATAAATATTAAACAATAAATTTTCAGTAAAGCAATTTAAAAGTTGTCAGCACTGCAAACGCTTCGACTTGTTCATTTCTCCGGCTACAAAGGTATACGAGGAACAAAACATCTCGAAAGATTTTCAGATCACACTTTTATTCAAAAATAATTTTCGCAATAAGAAAAATGAATGAAATGCCGAGCTGAAGTTAAGAAAACAATGTAGACGAGCAACGAAGATTGGGCACAATGTTTATAATACTTTCCTTTGGGTTTAAATGTTCATATTACATGATAACTTGTTCAAAACACGTCAATTATTTTTTAAACAGGCACGACACCACGAAATTATATGAAAATAGTTTATTAAATACATTAAATGTTCAACATCATTTAGATTCAGTCATTGTTTTGTTTTACCGCCGCGCCGCGCCGGTTTGGAAAGCGGTTTTCACTAGAGAAGGACGAACAACAACTTTAGACAAACTCGTGACGGCAATTAGCCTCAATGCAACTATTGTTAGCACCAAGTGTAGTGTAATGTAGATAGAGTATTTATTGGCCGACTTACTATAATATATACTTTATATCAATCCTATTCTGGTTTAACTTGGATGCACAGAAGCCTATAAGGTCTCTGGCAATCTCACTCACCAAATGAAAAGTGGTATCACTCCGGTCGAACCGATTAAACTGTAGCCTTAAATCTTTTAAAATAAAACATTGATATTACATTTGTTCCCAAAGCATCAAAAACAATACGAGAAAATCGTAGTGCAAATCCTTTTTACGTACAAGCTTAAGCTTACAATCTTACTCCGTAGAATAACAAAGATAATATTGACAGGATTTTAGGGCTTAGGCCGTGACTCATCTTTCTGGTCCTTACATACCTTTGAAAATCTAGTAGAGATTTTCATTTACTGTTAACCTGAGGGGTTAATGTTAGAGATAATTAGACTATGGGTCCACAAGGAATTTCATAAAGTCATTGATAAATAACTAAGGCTCAAACCGCCAACCATGTCAAGGTGTTGCCAAATAGGCAATCGGTTACTTCCACGACCCTTGTTATCATTTTTAAGGCATTCACGATACTTGCGACAAGCTATCGGGACACCTTATGATAAGTGATCGACGCTCGTAAACATCCGCGACACCTGGGATTCGCAGATGCGTTACCGGAATTGAAAATAAGTCAGGAAAGGGAGGTACTAATGGAGAATGAATAATAATTAATTATTATACATATGGAAATGATTACATTCAAAAAATATTTTGAAGATTAACAGCACGTTTATTACCAATTTTAAATATTTCTCTTAATTTTATAGGATTAACATGGACTTCACGTCTCAAAATAAAAGCGGAATTGATGAGCTTACTTATATACCCAAAAACCACAATACTAAAAATATAACTGTCCTTTCATAGTCGGCTAAGAACCGGAAATAGCCCCAAAACCCTAAATATCCCAGTAATTATCACACTCTGACAATTTACACGCTAAATACACTGCAAATAGCAGGAAGAGTCTAGTTCAAATGTAAACGTAGCCAACTTTAAATTATTTCCACCGCGGGGCTGAATGGCAGTCTATAATGGTACGTTTCATGCAAAATGTTCTCGCACGACTATCTAATGAAATTAGTTTTACTTCGCGCTATTTCCGAACTAAAAGTACTTTTCTGCCGACATGGGAAAAAGCGTGTTTCTAAAGAGTGGGGGCATATTTACAACTTCTTTCGATAAGTAGACGTTTAATGAAACTTTAAGTCTTCATCAGGCAACTTGGTTTCTAATTTGACTCTGTATTTAACTCTGTACTATTAAAGTCCACTATCGAATGAATGGTTCTAGAGTGGATGCCACGAACAGGTTAGCGAAATCTCGGACGCCCGCCTACAAAGTGGGTGAATGATCTGGCGAAGGATGCAGGAAGTCGCTGGATGCAGGCCGCTGCCAACAGGCCGATGTGGATATCCTTGAGGGAGGCCTATGTTCAGCAGTGGACTTCAAGTAGCTGAGATGATGATGATGATGAAATTTGTATGGAATGCAACCTTGTTCTCATCAACGCAGGAACACATGAAGACCAATATAGGTCTTGAAAGATTTCTTCAGCTGTCGCCTGTCAGCATCCAACTTCCTATAACCTTCTTATCGGCAAGTTCGTCCGGCCTTGTCGGTAGGCGTCTGAGAATACGATTTCCAAATCGAACATAATAAATAAATAAATAAATAAATATTTTTAGATGATATTCCCTCGTATGCATAATGACGTCTGGTTAATACCGATTTGGCATAAACAATGTTCCGATTTGGAGGTGAATGTACGTGGAAAGTAACTGCTCTGTGCAATAACACCCCCTTAGGTCCTTATTCATAAAAAACAGCTTATCAATCACATAAACATACATTAGTTAATTCAATTTCAGAGGAGATAAAACGTTCATTAAGTTTTGCTATTCATCATGTTTTTTCGACATATTTTAACTGATATTATTACTTCACAGAATAAAAGTGATTCGATTCACTTCACAGTAATAACAAATGTTCAGCTGACAGAAATCCACAATTTTTTGCCTTTTTACATATACGAGCGCAAAGTTCTCGGCCATGTTAAATAGCTGACTAGTGATTTTTGGCGACGTACTCAAAAAAAAACGTGCATAACGTTTTTGAGTCAGCTCATATTAACAGCATTTGAAAACTGCGTTAAGTCCTTAAAAAAAGGGGGTTAATATAAGTTTTATTTGATTGAATAGTGAGACGAGTATACCATTCACCTGATGGTAAGTGATACAACCGCTCATAGACAGTAGCAAAATCAAACAACACCATGACTTACAGTACAATGCTTGGCATTCCACTGCGCTCGCCATCCTGGTACATAAGATGTTAAATCTCACTACGTCCAATTGTTACTCTGGCTACAATGTAGTTTAAACCGGAACACAAAAGTGTATTTAATATATAACATTTGGTATATGAAAATAAAATATTATTTACACAAAAACTAGTAGGTAACTTTTAATATTTACTGACGAATCAGTATATTCCGCTAATGTCGGTTTTCGATTCGGCCTAATGTCTGCTTCTGTACCTATGCATGTTGATGAACTTTTTTTAAGGAGATTATTACCTTTGAACCATACGTTATCAATATAAATTTATCATATCATGTAGATTTCATAAAAAAAAATGGTGTTCTTTGTCATTTATGTAATTTATTCAAAAGGAGATTTAGGATTAGCTTTATAAATTGGACGAAATAACAAAAACGGGTAACGTAAATCTGGAAAAATATCACATTCTAGTTTCTACGGATTCATAAACACTTTTTGTCATAATATAATAAATTTTAGTATGTCGTGATCAGAATGAAAACCACGTAATAAAGTGTCGTTCATAAAGTGTGTCTGGCAACAAATTCTACGCAACTAACAATGACCCCGTCCGTGATATTAATCAACAGAGCACAACTCAATGCCGTAAACAACTCAACGTTATAATAAACCACAAGATTTATTATTTTATACCTACTTAAGTAGCCTACCCCTATGGAATCCAGACGACAGCTTATTCCAGATATAAATTAATCCTGGAACTAACTTTATTAGATATGGTGATTTAAGAACTTCATATTTTAATTCGTTTATTGAGTCATTAAAATTAAATTAGTTTTCCGGACATCATCACAGATTTGGTATTATTATTACGTTATCGACCGTTTTGATTACTTTACAGTTTTCGTGGTTAAGGGGTGGACATTGCTTGGGTCATCCGCTCAGTGACTGTTACAGTATAATTACCCTCAATTTACACTTTTTAATTAAAAAGTTAATTTAAAAAGTTGTTGGTTTTTGCGATCCAATCTACGTAACGTCGTCAGAGAAGCTGTTGATGTCGAACATTCGCCTAAATGTAAAATATAATTATCGTTTATTAAGGTTTGAATTGACCGTCTTTTTTCTTTTCATGTTGAAAATCCTCTTGGATTCCCGCACTAAGAGGGAATGCCAACTAAAAACCCCATCTTGCTCCATCGGCACTTTGGAGAAACTCCGGGACCTCACAAAGAACACGCCGAAGTTCCTCCAATGCGTAGCTTCTAGACGCACTACTCGGGGAAGTTGTTTCTTACTCCCCTTAGCTTTTATATTTAGCCAGGGCGATGTCTGGCACCACCTCGGCGAATTCGTCTCCGAGCAGGATTGGCTCTATCCCGATCCCACTCTGCTGCCTCCTTCTTCGCCTTTACGGTTTCACAGAAGGAGGCTACGGCTTTCCACTGGCGTTCTCCCCCCAGCATTGCCACAATGACAGCTGGCAGAGAAAGGTTTTGGCCAATCTCATTTGTAAGGACTCGCCTCTCCACCTCCCAGGCAGAACACTCCATGAGGGTGTGCGATGCGGAATCCACACTTTTTATTGTATTTTTTTATTAATTAATTGTAATGTACAGTAGCGATAAATATAATATACATCTAGAAAACAAAGTCTTGTACTTGGCGGTCTTATCACTCAAGATAATCTCTGTCAAACAATCGTACATACAATAAAACCAATCATATTGGAAGTGTGTTTTTCCTTACACTGTTGTACCTTAGTAAGGAAAAAACACACTTGGTCGCGCATTTGTACTAGGCTACGATTATAAAGCTGAAATCTCGGGTATTAATCCCGGATTGGGCAAAGTGATATTTCTATTTATTCAGAAAATTGTAGTTTGTAGTTGTCAGTTTATGCCCAATATACGGATAGGCCGCCCCGATCACATCGTGGGACGGGACATACACGGCAAAATGTGGGTATCCCCCTTCTGAGAAAAACGCGTGAATTTATGCATTTATGTATGTTGTATAACTATCCTTGACATAATTTAACACAGTGCCAACTTTAAAAGCGAAGTGTGAGTTGTAAAGCAACAAAGCATCAAAAGAAGGTATTGTATTACAAAGACGGTAAAAACTTCATTATCCGTTTAATCAGCTTACTGTACCGCTGTGCAGACGATACCCGGCCTCATTAGAAACAAGCGGCCAATGCAACTACAACTTGCAAACTACACCACACATACGAGTACAATATAATTATATGTATACTAGTGATCCGGCCCGGCTTCGCACGGGTGCAGATATTTTTTGAGTCCAATCCACATCATCAATATATTATTTCGCGTACTGTTTTATATTTAATCTCAATGTGACCGCCGTCGACTCTATTGTTTTTCCCATCCCGTCTCATCACATAATATACCTTTCTGTCTCGTTTCATTCCATACCATGGCGAAAAGCATGCAATTTTGTCCTCTCCGGTCTCGTGGCACCTATTAAAATTTGAAAGAGTAGCAAATTTTATATTTTAATTCCTGACTCATCCCACAGGAACACTACGTGCAGCGTGTCAGCTAGTTTCATGCCTTTCATCGAAATTGGTCAAGCGATTTGGGCAAGGTAAAAACACACAAACTTACGCTTTTATAATACTAGTAGGAAGGATTTCTGTGCTACACCGCTTCCGCTCCACCCAGAAAAGTGCATGTCGATATAGTATATTTAGAATGCTGAATTTCGGAATATTAGATTTTGATTATAGTACATTAAATTAAATGTACATACATCATCGTAACGCCTGTATCCCATAGGGATATGTGGAGGGTATGGTACGCCACTTTGTTCGTATCTTTCATTGTTACTGCATTGCAATTGGAATTTATATTATATTTAAATTATTGATATTATTGGGAATGACGTCATGTTAATCATCGTAGAGAAAAAACTTAGAAAAAGTGCTGCGCTGCAAATGTTGGACATTCATATTATAGGTATTTTAATAAAAAATAAGGATTGTCATACCAGTGACAAATAAGTTATAGTGACAGGTTATGTTTATCAGCTATCTGCAGCTAATATGGATTTCAATATATTTTTTCTGTTTCGTATCGTTTCTACGTTTAAATATAGAGTTGAGTCAAAAGCTTTTCGTTTCTCTGCAACGATTTCCCCGGGATATATTATTGCCCATAAGGATTTGTGTCAGACAAGAAGACTTTCGTAAAATCGCATACCATCTACATTCCACTGGCGCTTATAACTTGCGCAGATTTATTTTAAAATAAGGCATTAACAAAAAAATACGATCAAAATGTTTTTACCACTGTTTAATCCATTTGAAATTGTTTTTTTCTGCCACGTATTAGTAGATAGGTTATAAATACTGATTATTTTTCCATTGCTCATTCCACTTTGAGTTTTTAATTTATGAGATTAAATTAGATTAAATTCTCTTAAGATTAAAGTTAGAGGGCTGGAGTATATGACCTAAATATTCTCAATTGTAATCTCGATTGTAGAGGAGCCAATGACCTGCAGTGGGCTGATACAGAAGATTAAAGTATTACCTGAGTTAGAAATAATTTTGAATGTCACATTATGAGAATAAATAAAGGGAGATACAATATAAAATCAATATCTAAACTTTCTAGTTTAGACCCATAGCAAATTCGGGTATCGAAGTAAAAAATATATTTTGGGTTTTTTATTTTACGCTCCTAAATTTATGAAGGTTGACTATTTCTGCTGAAAAATTACGCATACCGACAACGGGGCAGCACACTCGGCGTATATCAAATGTGGTAAACATCAAACGCGGCGCGCGCTCGCCGCAAGTAACAAAGAAGCCGCTGAAACGGCCAAACGCCCGTGCCCTTTACAATATGTAAATAAAATTCCATAATACATAATTATAGCTCCCTTGTAAACATAACTTTACTCCAAAGCACCAGTGTATCGTGCACAAAAGAATGGTCTACCCACACTTTATATTCACGAATGACACTTTTGCATACTAAGTGTATCCTTAAAAGGGTCGCAGGGATTCCTTAACCTATTGTATGCATTCAGATAAAGCCACGTGTAAATTTAGGAAGTGTCACGCTGTTGTCATCTCTTACTCAGCATCAATACACACTCATATTATGGGCGGTACCACTCTCTCACAGGAAATCGACAAGAAGCGTCAGCTCTGGTGTTGCGTTTCGTTCGGTGAGATGGCGGATCTCCAATACCTCTTTCCTCTTCCTATCATTGTCCCCACTCTCCATCCGGTTTGATCGGCCGGCAACATATCTATGATCCAAGCATTGTAGATGTTCATGGGCGGTTGTGATCACTTACTATCAGGTGACTTCCTTGCTCGTTTGCTCGAACTAAGCAATAATTAAAACACTAGTGGCAGTGTATTTCATATTCGAATGTGCCTGGAAACTTCCACCTTATTTATGATGTAAAATTCGCTATAGTGGTTCGCGCAGAATTCCCGTCTATCTCTTTGTGCATCTGATTTCGAGTATTCCAGTAAAATTATGTAAACTGGGATAAGATAATTATTTTACATTAGTCTAAAGTCTCTATTACACTTTATCGCATACAAGTGGCGATCCACGGAGGAGGCCTAAGTTCAGCAGAGGTCTTCCCTTGGTTGAAGAGATAGAGAGGATGTAGTCTAACAAGATCGTACAGCACCACTTACCCTGAACTATAGTTACTTTGTTTTACTCCTATGAACATTTTGGGGCTCCTTAGAATTACTAACCAAATCACCGTGAACATTTATGGGAAACAACAGCACCTAACATTAAAATATCCCAACTGAATTTCAACAAACCAGGTATAAAACTGTAAAAAACATTAAAACAAAGTTGATATAACATTCAACAGCGTGTTATTAACAGGATCGCTGTAGAGTCGCGCGCGTTAAATCGACTGTTTTATTGGAAACTCGTCGAATGACAGTAACGGGCAATAGCAGATCTGGTCAGTACCACTGAAGTATAATTTAAATACATTAACAAGCTTTTATTAAACTACTTTTGTAATGTAGCAGTCATTGGCAGCATGGCAATAGCGGTAGACGAGGTTGGTAATTCTAGTTGTTCGTAGCCGTTTTGATACCTTGTATTTGCCTTTAAATGTGAGAGTTGAGAACTTCTGGTATGGTTGAAATAAGTATAATAGTTTAAAAAACACGCTTTAGTAAAAGAACTAGTAAAATTCATTGATAAGGAGTTTAAGATTAGAAAATGGAGTGAAACATTCATTTTATGATTTTAAAAAAGCACAAAGGTCTATGTAGCCATTAAATATATAACATAATACATACATACACACAGGCAAAGCTAATAAAAGTGTGTTGAAAATCGTACTATTCTCCTACAATGTGTAGGCGAGGCACCTTTTTTATTTTATGTTACCAATTTAATGGTATAATGAATTTATATAGCCATGCCAAATAACAGCTTTCTACAACGCCGTAACTTCTTAGCCGCAAACACAAAATAGACGGTTGGACATTGCGAAACTGTGAGTGTCTTTGTTTACTACGAAACTCCAAAATACATATATTTCACTGGAAGTTCCATTCCACTTTCTGTTGGAGTGTAATATAAATAAAAATTCCGAAACGTGACCATGTTAAAATAGGGAATGTAAATCAGTGGCGCAGTCGTTGAGGCCCCAACTGTACTCGTGTGTGAGAGAAATGAGAAAAAATAGATTGTCCGTACTGAAAAGTTAGATTTGTGGGTGTCGTTCCAATCGTAAAAACGTAGATATCGTCTGATCTTAGTCTTATATCGACATGTGTGGAGTTAACAAAGCGAAGTTTCGGATATCGACTATATCTTTTTCATTCAGACTTACCACAGACTAAATTGAATAGATATATGTATGTGGATATATGCACAAATACAGCCATTGTAATATAAAGTTCACTCCCATATTATTTGACGAATCTAAAGTCTTAGCCCTACAAGCGGACTTTTACCGATGGCGGGTCCCTCATATGTGAGAGGCCGCCTGGGTAGGTACCACAGCTATGTCTATCCATTCCGCCAAACAGCAGTGTAAATTTACTGTTGTGTTTCGATTGAAGGACATTGTGGCCAGAGTAACTACTGGACATATTAAAACTTAATCATCTTATGTCTCAGGATGGCAAGCACAGTGGAATGCCAAGCATTGCTTTGTAATTCAATTTGTTGTTAGGTTTTGCTTTTGTTCATGAGAAGTCGTATCGCTCACCATCAGGCGAACAGCAAGCCTATCTCGCCAATCAATGAAAAAAAATCGGAACAATACCCAAGAGGTAGAGAATTTATTAAAGTTAAGCAATCTGCCCGAGGCTCAGATAAACACAAGGATTTTCCATTATAGGTAACCAATCCCTATTTCTTGATTCGAACCCATGTCAATCAGGTGATTTTAAGATATTGCGTTTGGTCTACGACCCTTTCGAACCACAAAATAAGTCACTATAGACACTCACAACTACATTGTCGAAGGAATAAGCAAACCTACCACTATTATCCTTAAATTCACCAACCTTTCTTCCGACTCAAGGTTTATTTATTTTATTTATTATTTACAACAAATATAACATCTTAACAGCCGAAGCCAACGCGACGGCATATTAATATAGTCGTAAAATCGAATAACTCTAAAACAATATAGACTATGAAACTTATTATATTTACTGGTGGTAGGTCTCTCATATGTGAGAGGCTGCCTGGGTGGGTACCACCGCAATGTCTATTTCTCCCGTCAAATAGCAGTTTAAATGCACTGTTGTGTTTCGGATTGAAGGACATTGTAGCCAGAGTAACTACTGGACATATTGAGACTTAACATCTTATGTCTCAGGATGGCGAGCGCAGTGGAATGCCAAGCATTGCTTTGTAATTCAAGGTGTTGTTTTGCCTTGCTACTGTTCATGAGCGGTCGTATCGCTTACCATCAGGCGAATGGAATGCTCGTCTCGCCATTCATTCCAATAAAAAAAAAAATAAGATGTCATAGAGGCGTGCCAAACTCCGTAAATCATAGCAATACGTGCAACAATGTGCTGGTTTGTCCTTTCTTCACGAAACAGCGGGGTAACGGATTGACACAAAAAATGGTTTAGGGGTCGGATAGTGACACAGGCTACTTCTTATCGTATAAAAATGCACAGAAAGTAGACGTCAATCCGAATTTATCACGGATGAACCCGCGGGACACAGTAAGTACGGCTATAAATTGCAAAACGATCTTTCTATCCCTCCCTCGAGACCTATCATTTGTCGATAATTAATCTCATCTACGTTGTTTTGTTCTAGATCAGATGGACATCGTTTACAATCTCCATTTATTATTTAAGGAGTTTTATCATATATTTTACTTGATAGGGTATTACTTATTACAATTATTGACTTATTAGTATTAACAAACTATATCACAAACAATTTTGTATAAATAGATGGTATAAAATACATTTTAATTTGGTAATCCACATTAGTGTTGGTAAAGAAAGAGACACGGATGTTCATTGTGGTCGCGAGTTCAAATTCCAGGGCTTCTGACTTTCCAGATTTATGATTTTAGAATCAATCACGTTCAATAACGGTGAAGGACAATGTCAAGAAGAAACCTGCGTACCATAAAGATAAGTGAGAATTTCTATAGTATACAAAGCCCACCAACCTGCACTAGGCCAACGTGGTGGACTATATGACCTACCCCCTCAATTGTACTCTTAATTGTAGAGGAGGCCCGTGTTTTGCAGTGGGATGTATATGGGCCGCTACTGTATAGTAATTAATTTTACTGTGGGACGTAGGAGGACTAGGGGTAATATTTCCTGTAAATTAATGGTAATTTTATTCTTATCTACACTATAATAAGTACAATACGAATAGACATATCGATTGACAACGTTACATTCTACCATTAGACACAAATATGGCGGCCTTAATATCTGCGTCTACGCGT
The DNA here is from genome assembly GCA_023078785.2 of Hyles euphorbiae. Lineage (NCBI taxonomy): Eukaryota > Metazoa > Arthropoda > Insecta > Lepidoptera > Sphingidae > Hyles > Hyles euphorbiae. Next base: position 9,874,699 of record CM041032.1, on the reverse strand, counting down.
TAAGTTTTTTAGTTGGCGAATACATAAAAAAGGAACAAATTATTCCCTGGAACAATAAACAAATCCTGTTAAATGTTAACTTGATAAAAACGAAACCATGTGAGCACACGAGAACAAAGCAAATACTAACTTGTGTTAGTAATTTGTTTCAGTCAGGCTTGTGAGACACTTGACGACGGAACCTAAAGAAAGTACGTACGTACAACATTTTCGCATAATTTTATTTGACAACTATATTAACTATATTTGAAGTCATTAACTCTTACTTTTATAGTAAACAATATATTTTGGGAAAGAATAGGATGTCGGGTTGTGGTTTGTTTTGTCATGAACTAAACACTTTCAAAGGTGTGCGCTGAATTTATTACCCGCTTTTGATATTTATGAAACAAACCATGTCTGCCGATGTTTTAAAGGGAAATGAGTCTCTTTTATGTATGGACAAAACATAAGAGAAATTAGGCAAAGGAACCGTGAACGCAAAGACAACAACATTAAAGAATCATTTACGTTTTGCAAAACTGAAAATTTAAAAATGCAACGTATTTAATGTTTTATTCTTTTATATTTACCTAATTAATAATCTCTATCAATCTTTCCCCACTTTATTTTTAATTCTTATATTCAGTGAGGAATTTTTTGATATTTTAATTTCGTATCAACATTTATGTAAAGTTCTCGAAGACTAAATATTTCAACATCATGTTTTTAAAATAATCACTACTTTGGTAAACCTAAACAAAATACACTTGATAAAAAACACGCCACCCTCAAATTAAACCAGCCAGTACAATTCCCTAATTATAATACAGAAGATTTTTCCCTGCGATCTCATCTGTTTGGAATTATACTCCAAATGTATCCCTCAGGAATTATGTATTTTCACAGGATCCAGGATTTCCAGTATCCAATTATTTTTACCTACGTAATATAAATACGTAGAAAAACACAGCATTTATACTGTCATATGTTTCCAGCCATGAGCTCTTTCTCTTTAGCTTCGAAAGTTCTAAATTACTCATGTCATTAAATCTATCTTTGTATAAAAAGTAAATAAAGGACAAAATCAAAGTGCACTTTCTCATAAATTTTACTATATACATTATGCTTATGACTAAAGTAGAGATACCGCACCATTAATTAGCCATATGTTATAGACAGCGATAGACGCCTACCCAAGCATGAATCATCCAGCAGACACAATACATTTGACGTCCGATTAGCGTAACGGATAGGCTTTTACGCTAAAGGTAGCGTATTTGATACCCACATGGATATTATAGAAATAGAGACAAATGGAAGAGCCTAGCTTAATGTCCTCAATGCTATTACAAATTGGTTGAGAACAAATTTGGTGAAGACAAAAAAATACGGCAATATGTTCGTGTGCACCCGGATAGCACTAATCGTGTAAGACCGTTAATGACAGCCTCCGCGGCGCGGCGTAGTTGGCGTGGGCTGTAAAACGACAGGCCTCGGGTTCGATACCCGCACCGAAATAAATATTTGTGTGAACCACATTTGTTTCGGGTCTGGGTGCTTGCGAGACCGAAAAGTCTCTCGTAGTTCGTTATACGCACGTCATAAGACTCGATCTTAGTGTGGGGTCAGGATTATGTAATGTGACTATTGGGTGTATTTATTATTGTTATCTTATATAAGATGATGGATAACTCGTCAAAGTGCCATCACAGCGTTCTACTAATCACTAATGTATCTCATTTTCGGTTCGGTATGTATGCAATCAGTTTCGCCCAGGCCGCTACCTAACTTGCTAATAACTTTATGTGGATTTTATTGAACTGACTATTCAAGTACAGATTCAGGTTTATAGTCACTTGCTACATCCATAAAAAAATGCATGTTCTGTAGATATGCGGGTAAGACCCCGCAGGCCGGATTGTACTGCGCGACGGGTACCGCTTGAATTGGGATGGCGGCTACACGTCGGAGAAAATTCGCCCAAGGCACCGATATTGATGAAATGGCACTGCTACAACGCGACGCCTTGATGAAATGCATGAATTATACATATATGAATACGCTTTTTTATATTAATAAATCTGCCATTTCCATATGACATTGTTCCTATGAACTTTCAGGTTAAAGAACTTTATTTCTCTTCTTTAAAGAGAAAATACATAAAACATAGATAATTTATACAATATAGTCGTATTGGAATTTTATATTATTCATATAATATTAATACTCAACACCAGTTTTCACCAGTAAGCCTTCTTAGGGACGTACCGAAGATGACTTATAACGATTATCGTGACGAGTCTAAACCACATTCTTAATATTGTTGTCGATACACTAGTAATTAATATAACCTAATTAATCTACGTATCTAGAGTACCTATGCTAATGAATGATATTCGAGCTTTCCGTTCACATTGTGCAGATTTCAGATTTCAGTAACATCGCCCAATGGGGATCAATGGATAATCGACTCATGGGTTTCATTATTATAGTGGCTAATCTGTGGGTTTTGTTAATCCATTCAAAGGTTTCTAGCAAAATATAATGTCTGCAAATATTCGCAAATGACGAGAGCAGGATAACAGAGGGATTATCTACATGGCCGCTCTCTAGATATTTACCGCCGAAACTAAAACAATTTACTCCGCATTAACAGCAATCTAACTACTAACCGCGAAACTTACTTTGTGCCATATTTATTTATTTATACATATTAATTGTGTAGGGTATATCAAGATATAGATAGGGTATATATAACCAGGCTCAATCCTATAGAGCATGTCTGGGACGTTCTGAAACGACGCGTGAGATCAGTACAACCGGCTCCGCAGACCATCAGAGAGCTGAAGAATGTGATTACCGCGGAGTGGGAACGTATTCCGCAAGCAAGTATCCGGGATATCCTCGCTAGCATACCCAGACGAATTCAAGCTGTGATTTCAGCTAGAGGGGGTCACACTCGATACTAAACATTTATCTGCTTTTACTTTATTAAAGAGACTGCCTCGGTGACGTAGTTGTACTACGGTACGGTTACAAAGCTGAGGTCTCGGGTTCGAATCCCGGGTTGGGCAAAGTGATATTGGATTTTTCTATTCAGTATCAGCCCAGAGTCAGGAATTTGTGCCCGATATGGCGATAGGCTCGCCACCTATCACATTGTGGGACGGAACATACAAGGCGAAATGTGGGTGCCCTGGCACCTCTGCCTACCCCTTCTGGGAACAAGGCGTGAGTTTATGTATGTATGTATGTATGTTTATTAAAGAAAAAACAAACAAAAATCTTTGTTAACTTTTACTTCACGAGCATATGCACTACTAGCGAGCATACACTACTAGTGAACTTTAAAACCCATAAATTTTATCAAAATTTTATTATAATACTGACGAAAACGATTATTTGCTTATTAATTTACAAAATTGTGAAAGTAAAACTACCTTTAATTATCAAACAAACTAATAGTAACATTTGAAATGGTTCATTGCTTAGGTAAGTGCGTGGTGGCCTGTTGGTAAACGGACTAGACGCGACTGCCAACATGTTCACGGTGGTCGCGGGTTCGAATCCCAGGCCACACCTCTGACTTTTCGGAGTCATGTGTGTATTGATAGTCAATCACCACGCACTAAAACGGTGAAGGAAAACATCGTGAGGAAACCTGCATACCATAGGGATTTATAAAATTCTATGGTATGTAAGTCCACCAACCCGCACTAGGCCAGCGTGGTGGACTATATGGCCTAACCACTCTCAATTGGTAGTCGATTGTAGAGGAGGCCCGTGCCCTGCAGTGGGTCGTATATGGGCTGATACAGAATACAGAATACAGAATTGCTTAGGTGCCCGTTTTTTTTTTGCAAATGAGTTTATATCTCATCCTTATAACTATCTAAAAAATAATAAAATATTCAGAGTATCTCCTGGACATATTGAAACCTAAAATCTTATGTCTCAGGATGGCGAGCGCAGTGGCACGTACTGTCAATGAGAGGTCTTAGCGCTTACCATCAGGCGAAGGGCATGTCGTCTCACCATTCGTAGCAAAAAAAAAAAGCTCTTTAATTACATTATTGCGTGTATCGGACTACGGGTAGAATTCCCCAACTATGTCATAATAATTATTATTTCTTGATAATATGTTAGATTTTTCTCTAATTTATTTCGTAAAAGTCATTCCAGACAAAACCCTTATCATTAAAATTCATAACCGGTTACCGGAATACATTTCAATGTAAACTCATTATTATCTATAATAGCTTTGAATGTATCTGCATTAAAGATATAAATTTTGTTTCATTCGCTATTATTTTCTATTTATAATATTAAATTTGCGGGTAAGGCAGTTTTCATAACTTAGAAGTTAACAATGATTATTCATACTCATTTTAACCCTCTTCTCTTTATTAAAGTTTACTTAGGTATTTAACTGCTAATAAGCCCAGGCACATAATAACTATTCAACGCCACTAGCATATTAATATTACCGAAAATACGATGGCATACACGGATAAAACATGACATACCCGGAGTTGCATCAAACAAAAATACTAAAACACGAATTAACACAAAATAAAAACAGCGCGTTTGTAATGCACACTCCATTAATTTGATTTGTACACCGTCATGCTGTTATGTGAGAACAATTTGTGAGTTTTTTCTACAGATGTGCTATATTTAACATCTCTGAATAACCCTTTATATTGCAGACGTGTACAGACCGAATGGGAAAGGAAAGTGGGAATAGATTACACGAGCGCTAAATTGAATCTATGCCTAAAATGAATTTCAATACCCAACATAAAACACGTAGGATAAAAGAAAAGATATATTTTATCGTCTATTTTGTTATTCAAATCGTTTCGATTGCGTATTAATTCTACAGGGTCTAATCACACTACGACCGAAAACAAAGCCAGGTGGTAATTTAAGTGCCTACAGACACTGTGCACCTAAAAATGTCATAAATAAAGATGACGGTCCTTTAACATATTTTTGTAAGTATCGTATATATTTGTGTGGTACATGGTTAATACATAGTTTTTGAAATAATAACCCATATTATCCCAAGGTATCAAAATTACAAAAATTTTAGTTTTTTGTAACTGATTTGGGAAAAGGGGCTTCCAAAACAGTCAAAAATATATTTTTTATTTTTTTATATATTATACATAATGTATTTCCAGACTGCACCTTAAATGGGGCGCTGGGAAAATATGCCAATGAGTTTTGTATGAAGAAATAAAAAACAAAACTGTAACTTGGAAAGTATTTTATTGCTATATGACATTTGAAAAATTACTTTATTGAATATACATTAATAAATAAGTTAAAAATATATATAAATATATACATATATATATGTATAAAAGTATGGGAAGTTTGACGACGATGTTGAGGCATACCAACTCCACATTTGCTGTATATAAACTTAGAGTTTTATGGCATTGACGACGTCGATTTTGAGTCTCATTGTTGACGATATAATGTCCTTTTTCATCCAGTCTAATTAAATCAGTGCAATTTCTTCTTGAGAGACTGTTATTATAACTCACTCGTGTGAACTTAGTGAACAAATTTAACCCAAACGGATTGGTTTGCCATGAGTGTGTTGTTTAGTTCCATGTTTTCCGAAATATGGTATTATTGACTGATGGATGTTTGTCTCCAGGAAAATACATCAGCTACCTTTCATTCATCATAATATCTCATAGAGGTCGGAATTTGGCGAATTTGTCGTCAGGAGGAGATAATTATTATCGTAGGCGTGAAAGTAGCTCGGAAGCTTTTTAAATAAATTCCGAATCATACACGAAAAGTGGTACCTGACACCGCACCTGAGCATTAGCCAATAATTGTCCACCAGTCAAGTTGCTGATATGACCTGAATGTTCATCTCGGCTATCTCCGTCGCTCAAAGCGTTGTTTGCGGGCGATTTAATGAATTTATTCACAAAAATTATCGGGCTATTTTCCTCCAGTATTGATATAATCTCATTAACATTTAATCTGGTAAGAAAAGAGTACGATTAAAAGATAAAATAATATACATAATCTAAGTTCTCGAGGAAAATGTTCATGGTGCCTACTATTCCCAATGCACCTCAAATGGGGCGTTACGGAAAACTCGCAAGATATATATAAAAATAAGGTAATATCGTTATCATCAATATACTCAATAAAAGTTTGATATATAACAATGTGAATATCGGTATTTATATGAATTCAAAAAATAACACATTGATGTAGTAACTTAACTTTTTCCAAAACTCGCATTGTCTGGAATTCACTTTTTTTCACCGACTATTAAAAAAAAACTAACTTGAATTTTAAATATCAATACTTATTATGTCATAGACAAATGCATCTAAATAACGACTGCATTTCAATTTACCCACTAATATTCAAATATTCGGTGTTAGACCTTAAAATATTAGTGCACCTTAAATGGGGCGCTAGGATAATATGGGATAAAGATTTAAAACCTTGCCTAAAACAAAAGAGTGTGCATTATTGTTTTAGGAAAAACTATGTATTAACTAGGCACCACCCAAACACGACAATAATTACAAAATTACAACAAAAATCTTTGCTTTTGCATTGACTTTATATATTTTGTTAATTCTCTCAGCATCCATCAACATTATGTTTTCTAGCATAGTCCAGAATTACGTCATCAAGCAGGATTAAGGCGCAGCTTATAGACCGCTGTCATTAAGTAACATCCAGGGCAAAGAAGGGCTTAAACGTTAATATCCAATCCGAAGTATGAGAACATATAGTTGCGGCATTGGGGCAGGGTGCTAAGCACGAAAAAGCTCCAAAGATTTAGTTTTCCCATAGTTTTGTAAGTCGCTACAGAACCCCGCGCCGCGCCGTAGGAATAACGCCTACGATTTTGTAGCAATCTTGTCTTGGCTGCGTAATACCTATAATGCTAATACTGGTACTAAGGTATAGCTTCGTATTTAGTCAACAACCATAGTCAATCTCCGTCGAAAATCACATAATGAACTTACATCGAACTTATAACAAAAATATGAATATTTAATCAAAGCTGGTATCATTCAAATATTCAAAAATTTATGACACAATCACATGCACAAAGTACGATATCATATTTAAAAATAATAAAGGAAACGAAGTAAAAACAAACAATTTTAACAGGTAACAGAAAATGTATGCGTAGGATAATAATAGATCAGCAACATATGGCGATGACTGATGAAATATTCACGAGTTTCGAGATAAACGCTTTTCTCAACCGTCTAAACAATATAACACACTCATTCAAATAGTTGTCTAACACACGCAAATATTTACCTCAGGCAGGAATGCGCCCGAAAAATTACCGACGGAAAGTACAAGTGACAATACCGTAAGCAAATCTGTACGCATAGTCGCATACTAAATACGAACTAAACAAAACCGTGAATATTAAAGGAGAATAAGTTACAAGAACAAAAGAAAACAGTTTTAAAAGTTGTGATCGCCACAGCGATAATGAAGTGACGGAGTTTTAAACTTAATATAATTTTTGCCGATGCAGATTTTCTAGAGCAATATGCAAGGAGCTAGCGTGAAATAGCGTAGTCGGATATCAGGCTGCGGGCAGCGTAATAGCTTCTTCGGAAAACTAGCATAGTATTCAATTACCACTTGGCGTACCTTTTCTTGAACATTTAATTAATTTTATGAAATTGTTTGATAATCTTGCGGATATAAAAATAACGATAATAAGGCGTCCACGGCAGCAGTCGGTACGCAAATAACACAAAATGATTATGCTGTTTCTTCGACATGAAATCAGTAACAAAGCACTCTTAATATATGTAAAAAAATGTGTAATAGATGATACTTTGTTTACTTTCGAAATGTTTAACCCACAAAAATCTCCTTGGAACTATCTTTCCACTTTATTTTAATATCCAGTTTATTTTATACTGAGTACAATCTCCAAATTCTTAGTAATTTTGCGAATAAATTCTTCTAGGGCCGTGACTAAGTGAATAATTGTTCGAGAGGATTGCCTTTGCTAGGAATCCAATACGACCGGAATAAGCTTAATGAAGTTTACACAGAAGGTTGATTAATGTACATTGTACTACAAAATCAAAAGATTTCGACATATATAATAAACTATATAGGAAGGTTTTGAGAAGCAGAATTATCACAATTACTGAATCATTTGCATATTACTTAGTTTTGCAGTGTACAAATGTTATTTTAATCGCATTTTTAGCTGCTCTGCATCAGTAGGTAAGTGCAATACCATGTAGAAAAAGTACCGTAATATACTAAGGTATGATAGGTAGGTAGGTATTATTACTACCTTATATTTAAAAATATATTTTACTGCTTTCGTCATTCCATTTCGCGTTTTTTGAACAAGTTTAGTAACTTTACTTTATATGTTTAACCAAGCTGTGATCAAAATTTAAAGCCAAACTTAACGAGTACACCTGACAAAAATATAAAAAAAATATTTAAAAATGGATTAAATAAAAATAAAACGCAACTATCTTGAAAAGTAATGATACCAAAAAGCAGAAAATAATACCGTTTTTACGCCGTCTAGAGCTTCGTGATATTTAACTTGACCTAGCTACACTTAAAAAGTACATCATTAAATATAGTAATATTTATCTTCCAATTTACATTTTAAGATCTGGTTTTACATTTTAAGTTTTAAGATGGTTGAATTTTTGAATACTGTTTTGCATACTTTGTTAAATTTATTCGGATCTCAAAGGGATTTCGGGTCCAACGATCGTGATTCCGCCAGTTTGGGAGAGTTTACTGGATGATTAGTTTTGTCCTTTAGATCGACCAAGAAGGAAAAATAGCAAAGCCTGTACTCAAATTAAGTCCGGATGACTCGATTATTTTTGGTTAAATAGCTCTTGTCCTATACTTGCACGAGGTTGACACGACATATTTTTTAAAAAACATCCATAAGATTTCTATTATAGTTTAAAATGGACATAAATGTGGTTTTAATCAAGTATTGCAGTCGTGGCCTCACGGAAAACGGTTGTATGACCTGGACGTCAATTATTGAAAATCAAGTTTCAATTTCTGTATATTTACCCAATCACCTTCTTAGCAATCAAGACAATGTATTAATGAAGTTATTAAAACCCCATTTATACGAGCAGAAGAGTCGAAAATACAAATATATAAAAAGTTGCAGCGTGTAAATATTAGTCAGAACACGATAATCTATTGCAGTTATGTAATGCGATAATGGCATACGATTCTCGAGAAAATGTCTCCGAGTAATTGGCCAATTAGAGTAGCAAATTTGGGTCGACAATTTCATAATTGCTTTCAAAAACCTCACATGGATAGTAAAAATAATTTAACAACATACTCTGCTGTAGGTACTATTTGTTATGAAATAATATTCATCCAACCTCTAAAACAAATATTTTACTCAATTCATATGTGTATTTTAATGTATTTTATAATATTTTTTGTAGATTTATAGTTCCGAACATACATAAATGGTTGTTGTTTTGTTATTTTAGAATGTTCGCTCTAGAGTCACTAGATAGTCTAGATTCACTCCAAGCCCCAGCGGTGTTATAACACGAACTGAACTCTCTTGTATATGGTGCTCTGTACCACGAAATGTTCAACTTATATATCGGATTCCGCTCAATCGATTTTAATTAAATTTATCGTAGCCATTCAATCCTCTAGTGCTTTTAAAACACGAATGGTATATTGAAATTAACTCTCGAATTTGTATGACCCGACAACAAAGTAAATTCAGAAATAGTCCAGAACTCGCAGAAAATACGAATCATGGCTGTCAGAGCTATAGGAGATTCTTATCGCCTCACAAGACCCAAAAACAAACAAATCCTAATCATAAAGTCTCAGTACAAATCGACCTCGCAGTCGGTTGATTCAAAAATGTGTAATAACAAAACATATTTCTCTTTAAATATTTTTTCCGCAAAGTAGTTACCTAATTTTCTAACTTGAAAGAAACACGTTGTATTATAAAATGTTGTAAATATCACAAAATATCATTTTCTTGATTTGTCACTTATCGTTTGATTCTCAGAAACCAAATAATATGTAGAATAATTTACATCGACAAAACATCTTTACTGGGAAATATAAATAATAGGCGAACATTAAACACAAAGATATCAAATATTTTCAATATAAAAAGTTTCAATATTTCTAACTTTGTTTTAGAATAATTTCGGAGCTCCATTCGATATTATAATGTCAGTTGTTGTAAATTGAACGGGAATTGTTTGACTAGAAACTGTTTAAAAGTATAAAGTGAGTGGGGAGGTTTCAGGGGCACATGGTCAGAACCTACTACTTTCTATGATACCTACTAGGCTCGTTGCAGTTGTATAGATTTTGTATCCTCTTCAATCCCGTTTTCTACGAAACGTAATATTAAACTGTTACTTAACTCACGATCCTTTGAGGCACAGACATACCTAATGAGACTTATTAGAGCTGACTTATTCCGTCAGATCCTAATTACAAGGAAGTGGTAAAATCTCAGACCACTCTCTTTACTATCTTATTTCTCGCTTTTGGTACGATTGAGTACTGTTGCGTGTTTCTCGTGTTTCTCCTCAATATATTAAACTAGGATCGTGTTTAAAGCTATTTACATTCTAGTGCTACTGATTTTGATTTAGTTAAAACGTTAGATACAACACCTTAAGCATTTGCCTTCGCCTCACAATGACGCTTTGAAAGAGACCTTTATTACAAAGAACAAAGAATAAATAAGATATATTGACCAGCGCTGCTTTGGAATTGCAGCTAACAGGTAATTTGTCAGAAACTGACTAGGACACGCATCTGCTTGTTGTGAAAATATAAATTATTATTAAATATTATATTGTATATATTTCATTTCATTGTTGTTGTAATAATGTTTATATGTGAAGAATTACCCCGCCTTTGTAGTAAACTTGTGTAAATTCAGGACTTAAACTGTCCTCCTACTTTTTACATATGATAATACGATATATGATACATATCGACGCAGGAAAGCGATATTGTTGTATCTCGAAACCAGCAATTTTACAACAGAATCAAAGAAAAAAAAAATGAATAACCTCTAAACTAGAAAACTTAGGAATACCATTTCTTTAATAATAACATTTTAAAATAAAACCTTACATTTTCACGAGGAAATTCAATGCGGTATTTTTTTTATGAATTAAATAATATACAAAACGCATATACACATTTTTTGAGATACGACAAAATCGCTTTCCTGTGTCGATATGACACTGTATGTATAACTATATTTTAAATTCTCGACTTCAAGTAGTCTGAGAAGTTTAATAATCTCAAAATGCAATGATAATTATACAAGGACCACTGAAGTAAAATTCAATATTAATTTTATTTTGTGTTTTCTTTAACTTAGTTACCCAAAGTTCGTTTGTAAACTCTGCGACAACTCGCGACAACATCCAAAACAGCTGTTCAGTTTTAACCAACTTATAACTCTTGCCTATGTCCTAAAAAATAATAACCACATTTCACCATCGCCGATGAACACCAACAATATCATAGATGCGTTAACCGACTTCTCAAGATTAACAGGGTAAGGCCAAAGTTAAGATATTTGCTTTTATGTGCAAAATTTGCATAATTTCCCTCCTCTACTTGTAAATGCTACTCTGCTTAAATACTTGATAAATCTAAGACAAATTAATGTTTGCGTTGGGGATTCCAGCGCATAATATTATTATAACAGAATCCTCTCGAACATGCCGCAATTGAGGAACTACAAGTTTAGGAGACACTACAAATTGAAATAACACAAACCACTCAAACACGCCAGGATTAGACGCTCTACAAGTTTAGTGCATCTATGTGTGAAATAACATAATACTATTTGAGTCTAGATTTAATGAGGAATAAGACATTTCATACAACCATGTTAATTTAATTATTGGAATACGCGAAGCATACGGTATTTCAAGTGTACCAACGAAGTAAATATTGCTACTAAGTGTACAATTAGATTCTGGTAAATTGGCAGAAAAGTAATTTCCGTTGAAGCTTCCTAATATTTTCTCCTTAATTATTTTTCTGTTTATATATTACAGTTGATGGCGTCGACATTATTTTCTCTCTCTATATATATATATATCTATCTCTCTCTTCAACTATAAAAAAACCCAGTGCTGGGGGCTCTTTGATCCAACACGAAGTTCGAATGTTTTGATGTTTGACAACCGAAGTAAGGAATTAGTTTTCCACTTGTAAAATAAATACTATTCTTTATTACACGTATCATTTTCTCCAAATTTAGTCAATGGTTGCAACGTACGATAGAGAATTCCAACATTTTACACATTAGTGAAGTTTTACAATTTACGTTCGCCTTGCGAACATTCGAACTTAGTATCGGATCATAGTCTATGATCCGGTACTACTATGATTCATAGAGTAACCCCTCTGAACATAGGCATCCCCAAGGATTTCCACATCGACCTGTCTACATATTCTGTTAATGTTTTAAAAACACGAGTAATAATTATCTTTTCTTACTTTTGTTCTATCGACCTCAGGATGAAGTTTACATTTATTTATCTTTATGGGGTAAACGTTATATGTTTATTTTGGTTCTTCTGGAGAATTATCTGGTTTACGTTTTTCTCACCAGCTGCGTGATTAACGGCTACACTTTTAGAGAATAATACTATATTTAGAATTTGTGTTGTTCCACAAAATGACGCTACGGTTTTTTTATATTGCAATGAATGGCGAGACGAGCATGCCTTTCACCTGATGGCTAGCGATACGTCTGCTCATGAACAGTAGCAAAACTAAACAACACCTGGAATTACAAAATAATGCTTGTCATTCCACTGCGCTCGCCATCCAACATCCCAAGGGACTACAGGACAAAAAACTAAAACTTAATTACTTAAGTAATATACCGGGTAAATCAAGATTGCTACCGAAAACGACGCTAGCAAAGACAATTATTTTTGTTGCATTGTGTCCCAAGTCACTAAAACTTCCACCATGGCAATGTAGGCTGTATCTACTGATTTTCAATATTTGCCACGAAAAAGGAACCTCACACCTCAGGTAATAAATAGGATGTGTTTTCGTCCTACCAATATTAATAGTCTAGTTCGCAACATCGATGTTTAAACGATCGCTTAGTGGTTACAATTACCGTGTCGTGTATTTAAGATGTCCCCAAAACATCGCTCGTCTTAATTGCCATTCAACTATAGCCCCTTGTAACTTTTAAGTACCTTACTTAAGAACTGAATGTAAAACCTATTAAGAACTAAGCGTGTTAAGGCTGTACTTTAAGATTAACCTGGTTAAGGTTAAAGGCAGTCTCTGACTTTCTTCCGTTTTCGTCATTTTTGTAACATAAACCAAGAATCAATTAGAATCATCTTACGGATTTAATGTCTTAATAATTTATAGGCGAATTTCTCAGTACGAAATGTTTATACTGCATTGTGCCAACAAACTATTTATGTATTTTTTTTATTATTAAGCATGTTATATATAAGGTGTATATTGCACTGTATAACTACGCGTACATAAGCCATATTATATATACTTAACCCACAATAAGGTTCAAATTCATCAATGTGTAATTAAAATATTTATCACACACTCGTACAACATTAATTAAATTATCTCCCGTGAGAATTGATTCACAAAGATACATATATTTATATATATTATTAAGAATACCAATCACACAAAATAAAATTAATATAGTTTATTTTCATTAAATTTTATTACCTCGCCATTTTTTTATAGATATGGATAGAGGTTTTTAGGAGGTTTGTTTTTTAGATAGATACCGACTTCAACTTCTGTTCGACATGTTTTCGACGTATAATTACTTTTTCACATTTATTAAAATCCTCCTCCTATTGAAAGCTATATTTCATTATTGGATTTCACTTACAACAGCATGAATGAGCCAACTACACCCTTGCGAGTCTTCATGAATGAAATTAATCATTCACGGCTATTCCACTACAACTATGCTTACATTTTCAATTCTGTGCTGTCAGACTATAAACGAGCCAAGATTAATATTTTATGTACAATTATGAATTTAAGTTGATAACACATACTCCAACAAAGTAATTCTGAATAAAAGGATATTCAAGTGCACACGGTTCACTTCTCATCTCTTGAATCAATCATTTGCAACGAGCTCAACTAATAACAACTAATTTATTTTGATGTGACAAATGTTGACCCAACAGTCATTCTATACACTTTACAAGTGCCTGGCTAAGAGAAATTAAAACAAGATTCCATCTACCTACATTGATTGCAAACAATAGCGTTCATAATATCATCCATTCAGTGGCAACGTAAGTACAAGATTTTGTTAATTTATAATGTATGAGGCAATTTTTTGCGGCTTGAGTACAATCACTGCCAATTTCAATACAAAATTCAGTACAATCATACACTTCTGCCTCCCATAAGTATATCCTGAGTGATAAGTTAAATGTGGCCTGCATCCGAATTTCTGTAACCTTTATTACTCCATTTGCCCACTCTAGATGTGATCCCTACACAAAAACATGGACTGCATCGGCGATCAGTATTTCGGGTTATGCCCGATCAACTCAATTATTTTTAAAGCATTTTTTATATTAGTAGTTTTATATTAGTAGTTTTATATTAGTATTTTATATTCGTTTTTATATTAGTTTACTGGTGGTAGGTCTCTCATATGTGAGAGGTCATCTGGGTAAGTACCACCGCAATGTCTATTTCTCCCGTGAAATAACACTGATTAAATGCACTGTTGTGTTTCGGATTGAAGGACATTGTAGCCAGAGCAACTACTGGACATATTGAGACTTAACATCTTATGTCTCAGCCTCTCAGGATGGCGAGCGCAGTGGAATGTTGCTACTGTTTATAAGCGGTCGTACCGCTTACCATCAGGCGAACGGCTTGCTCGTCTCGCCATTCACTGCAATAGAAAAAAAAAAATAGTAATATTTACTCCTAGGAAAACTCTTCATCATCTATATTATCTATTCCACTTCGCTACTGCAATATTTCATAAGGATTCATAAACTTTATTAATGGTACGCTTGTAAGAATTACAGTGTCAAAATTGGCAAGCCCTGCAGGATTTTACATAAGTTATAATATGCGTCCATTCAACATTAATCACACCAGCTCTATCACTTATGAAGATCAAACCTTATATTGTGAGAATAATGTCTTACTAATGTAACGTTCTATTGGAAATGTTGAATTCTGTATTTTATCACATTTCCAAATCGATTTAACTCTCAATTGGATATTTTCCCAGAAAGGTTACCGGCAGGCGGCCAACCGTAAAATTATAAGCCAAATCTTACTGGAACATTATGTATGACCGGCCACCTCAAATATAGGGTAAAATCACTTTGAAAATATTAAGTAAACAAGCATCAGCCATTGTTAGCTCCCATAGTGCAGACTATTGTCATCCTGTCATCTTTGGAGTCCCATTGGAAGGTACGCGATTTTTTTCGATAGACATAAGCCTACCATACTTACAAATGCTGGTGATACAAGATGTGTCAGGCACACACATCTTCATACTTCACACATCTTCATAATTCGGGTAGAGAATTTCATGTACAAAGTTTTGTCACCATTAACATCAGCAATTTAATTCAAAATAAGTATGACAACAAACTGTTTACAAGGTAGAATTCAATCTGAAACCTTTGCCTCGGTATACCCTTTAGCTTAAAATAGTTAACTGAACAATAGTCTACTTAGAAATGCAATAAGGTTATGCTCTAACGTTCCAGAAAAAACAAAACCTAGAGAAATGTTTCAACTTAACTTTTAATTCTACTGCACTGTAATCGAGTGTCGCAAGTCTTAAATTTATAACCTTCTATTACAGAACTTTAATTTATACTCACAAGGCAAAAACAAAGAGTATATTTCAGCGAATGACCTTATTAAACAAATGTTTGTTTGATGTCAGGTATTTGTTTCATGTCTGGAAGTTTGTGAGACTGAAACGTCTCTTGTAGTTTTTCGTACCTCTGAAACCAAGCTGATTACGTTTTTTTTACGAATATTGCATGTTCTAACGGCGTAAAACAGTTGTAACTTTTATTTAAACATATTACTTTTTTTGGGCAAGTAAGATTTGTAACTACCATTGGTTGTTCTAAATAAATAAATAAAATCCGGTGTTATTCTGTTCTGTATCAGCCCATTTACGTCCCACTGCAGGGCACGGGCCTACTCTACAATCGAGAATACGATTGAGAGTGGTTAGGCCATATAGTCCACCACGCTGGCCTAGTGCGGGTTGGCGGTTATTGTGACGACAGAAAAATGTACGTGACGGTTCGGTATATTTGTTTATGAATTGCCTCGTTTTTTTTCTGTAGCTTATACACTAGACGCCTGTCTCTCAATGTATTTCTAAATAGTATTACTGATTATAGAGTAATCAGCATTAGTATTTTTAAACTAAATTCCGTTGAATTTATTAAGGCCAAACCAAAAATATTTCACCTGTTTAGAAAGAGAACAACTTTTTGTCTAGCATAAGCTTCTGCGAGTTTAATTTCAATTGCGTAGGCTTCGTCGCTTTTACCACATGAAGTTATACATTAAAATAAATGACTAAAATAGAACACAAATTGTGATAAGATTTCACATAAAGTGGTTTCGGGACTCCAGTCATGTTGAAAACAAATTATCTATTTTCTGCGTCTTTGACTTCTCTACCGACCATGTGCCTAATCCGATATAACTTACGAAATCTCCCAACATGTCTGGGGCAAGGATTTAATACATTAGTTGTAGAAATCTCGCTAGGCGGAGCTGTTAACCAAATAGCCAATACGATCTGCCACAAAGACACCTATCTTATTGCCTATTGTCTACGCTTGAGTAAATCACTAATTTAATACTGAGAATTGAATTACATACCTAATACCATACTGTATGAGTCCATATACGACCTACTGTAGGGCACGACCCTCTTCAACAATGGGGTGTACGGTTGAGAGGAGTTAGGCCATTATAATACATACTTAGTAGGTATAGAAAATTGAACTACTACTCCCAGGTTACGTATGATACGGGTTACGTGCTTTCACTTTTTTGGCGCGACTAACTTACTGCACTGCACCTGGCAAAAAGTGTAAATGAAACGAATATTCCAAAAATGTGAGCTACATTTTCAATTTAAGTTCGGTAAGGCAACACACACCCCGCAAGATTCTCGGCTTTGCAATAATTCCGTTCCATATCCTCCCGAAAATTTAAAAATTCAGCGACGTACCAAATCACCAAGTATCCGTTGGAATTTTAATGGAATGTCCTCCACAAAGGTGAGCATTATGCGACGAGAATAAGTAAATGCCCGAAAAATACGGAAGTTGGGTGTTTTATTGCATAGTAACACTAAAGATGATATTTTGGTTGCCAAATGCGTTGCATCAGCTCCGCATACTACTCAGCTATTTTATTGCAATTACCAGTATGCCTCCACCCACCTACTTTTTGTACATTTATTTTATTATAATATTTATAAAGAATTTTCCACAAAAACTGTAAATTAGCACAGAGATGTTTGTTTATAAAAATACGCTATTCAATGTGTTGTTTCTTAGTAAACTCACACTTGAAACATTTGTTTGCGTAATAAAATCTTACTTTATTATTTCCATTGAAAGCTAAATCGATCCAATGTTTAGTTTAAAGACTTTTATACTAGAAATTGAAACTCACATTCTCAATAATACACCATCAAACTACATTTTATACTTTAACTAATTTAAAAGTGTAAATGATAAAAAAATCTATGTCATTGTTCAAATTGCTTTATAATTGCAACATTCATATTTCTCAGGAAAGTATAAATACATTATTATTCTATTTATGAAATGCATCCAGTAATAAAATTATGGTAAATATTTCATTGTAAAGTAACTTTGAAAAAGGTCAAACACCTTTGTACCTTAAGACAAAGTCATTAAACTGAACTTATCCGGCAGCATCACAGAAAATTCATTAATTTGCGTCTGGGCCTTAATCATCAAATCCTTAACTATATACTAAAATATATTTAGTAAAATATTATATGATGTGTAGCTTCTTATTTTCTGACCGAATGAAGCGTCCGTCTGGCTGAATCAACTCAGGCGTACATAAATATAGAAAGTTTAAATAAAATTATTCAGCTGCAATAATGGCTAAAGTGGTAAAAGTAATTAATATTATATTAAAGCCATACAAAACAAACTTGTTGAAAAAGTTGTGCGTTAGAACTTTGAACAACTATGTTTTGTATGAATAAACTTCCACCGACCCAACATGTTTTTCTTCTAAAAGCGAATATAATATATTTTTTAATTAATTAAATCAGAAGCGCGCGAAGCAGAGTGCGTGGTGGCCTGTTGGTAAACGGACTAGACGCGACTGCCAACATGTTCACGGTGGTCGCGGGTTCGAATCCCAGGGCACACCTCTGACTTTTCGGAGTCATGTGTGTATTGATAGTCAATCACCACGCACTAAAACGGTGAAGGAAAACATCGTGAGGCAATCTGCATACCATAGCCAATTTATAAATAAATCTATGGTATGTAAGTCCGCCAACCCGCACTAGGCCAGCGTGGTGGACTATATGGCCTAACTACTCTCAATCGTACTGTCGGTTGCAGAGGAGGCCCGTGCCCTGCAGTGGGACGTATATGGGCTGATACAGATACAGACAGAAATCAGAAGCAACCCGACTTTTTTTATTGCAATGCCGAGACGAGCATGCCGTTCGCCTGTTGGTAAGCAATACGACCGCTCATAAACAGGACTAAAACCAAACAGCTTGAATTACAAGGCAATGCTTGGCATTCCACTGCGGTCGCCATCCTGAGACATAACATTTTAAGTCTCAAATTGTCCAGTAGTTACTCTAGCTACAATGTCCTTCAAACCGAAACACAACAGTGCATTTACACTACTGTTTGGCGGAAGAAATAGACATTGCTGTGGTACAGACACAGGCGGCCTCTCACATATGAGAGACCTATAACCAACTATAATATATTTGGTTTCTTAGATTTACGCGAATGTTACACATTGAAATAAAACTATTATTTACGGATTTTATCGCGAATTTAGTTTAATTAAGTTAAAGTATGTGGTGGCCTGTTGGTAAACGGACTAGACGCGACTGCCAACATGTTCACGGTGGTCGCGGGTTCGAATCCCAGGGCACAGCTGTGACTTTTCGGAGTCATATGTGTATTAATAGTCAATCACCACGCACTAAAACGGTAAAGGAAAACATCGTGAGGAAACCTGCATACCATAGCATAGTTGTAAGTCCGCCAACCCACACTAGGCCAGCGTGGAGTATATGGCCTAACCACTATCAATCGCACTGTCAATTGTAGAGGAGGCCCGTGCCCTGCAGTGGGACATATATGGGCTGATACAGATACAGATAATTGGTCACAGAATACCAGTCCAGTCTAATACCGAGTGAATTTAAAGTTTATTCAGAATTCATACACTTTGCCACCGCATCGGTTATTATCACCTAATAAAATGCACAGCTGTGTTACTACGTACAATGTTTATTTACTTAAAAGTAAAATCATAGATAGCAAACATAAAAAAGATTTCATAATTCAAATTCACAGTCATAACTCAAACACAGCAGATTAAGGAACCGCAAATAGTTAGCTGCAAAAACTCAATACGACATTACTAGTACAAAGTTAAAGTGTAAATATGGTTGAGTTCCAACGTGCCAAGTCACGTAATTGCAATTTTAAGCTTCGACGCCTATCTCTCAAAAATATTAACTAATGCAAACTTTAAATATTTAGCAACGTAGGAAATTATCGCACCATTTTTATTTAAATTTCGAGTAGATTTGCTCACTTGTAATAGTATTTACTATCAACTTCCGTCGCGTAGGTGTTTCTTTCTGTTTCAACTTGTCAGTTGTATTGTGGTAAGAGTCTAATGACACAAAGAGAGATTCTTGGCGAAAATCGTATGCCATTATTGCATTATATAGCCGCCAAAGATAACCGTATTCTGAAAATTAAAATTAACATTTTACAACTTTGTTATATCTTTACGAATATCCTCCATGCAAGAAACTCTCCCATGAAAGTGAGGCTTAATTTACTGTAGATTACATTAAATATTAAGGCAAGAAAACAGCGATAAGATGGACCATCGTTTTTTGAGCAAAGGAGACGCAGTTGGTTAAGACGCCGTCTTTGTAATAAGGTCACTGGTTCGATCTACCGAGATAATTATTTATGTGTCCCACAAATATTTGTTTTGTTTTATTGCAATGAATAACGACGGCAGCTGCAGTTCGCCTGCGACCACTCATGAACAGTTGTATGAACATAAGATGTTAAGTCTCATTATGTCCAGTAGTTACTCTGGTTACAATGTCCTTCAATCGGAAACACAACAGTGCATTTAAACTGCTGTTTGACGGGAGAAATAGGCATTGCAGTGGTACCTACCCAGGCGGCCTCTCACATATGAGAGGCCTAGCACCACTACATGTACATACTTTTAACGACCCGGCCTTAAAATTGTCATCTAGGGTAACCCTACCATAATAGTAAATTATTACGATTTACGTTACGTAGCATTATTCTTAAAAAATTATATCACAAATTACTACACTGGTCCCGATTAATGAACCAAGACGATACGTGACTGTAATTGCTATTTCTCAGCTTAACAGCGTTGTGATACGAAGTTGTGAACTTTTTAAGTCTAAATGAGATATACGATACAATTAAATAAAGTGTAAACAAGTCATGACACTTAAAGCGATTTAATAACCACAACTGTAGTCATTCTATTGAAATATTGTTTAGATATGTTTTATTTTATTAATTTTTTTTCTTATTTTAAACATTACACATATACACATACAATTTTATGTCTCCCAATTTTATGGATAGGCCCTAAAAGGGAAGAGAGCCTGGTGATCTGCACCACAGGTGGAAACCTACAGCAGACACCAGCTTCTCACAAAATAAGCATTTACTTAAAAATAGTTTTAAGGCAACTTATGTACCTATGGTTTTGTGAGGAGAAAATAAATAAAGTTTATTATTATATTATTATTCTGGACATTAAGTCACGTTTGAAATGCTTTTACAAACATAACGAGTACAAGAAACTTGTTAAGATCATAAACTGAAAGTTGTGAAGCTGAAGATTTGTTGTAGTTGTAATAACAAATACTTCTGTGTATATAGATACACAGTATGTATGTATTATGTAATCATATGTAATCATACAAATGGGTAGGTATAGCCATCACTAGTGCCACCTGTGGTTCGCCCAGATTATTCAGTCCCAAACATGCCATTACATACTCACGCGTTTTTCCCAGAAGGGATAAGCAGAGGTACTAACAGGATACCCTCTTTAGCCTTGCATGTTCCGTTACACGATATTATAGCCTTTCGCTATTGTATCGGGCATAAGTACCTGACTCCGGGCTGATAATGAGTACAAAAATACAATACCACTTTTCCCGACCTGGGATTTCAAAATATGATACTAGACAAACCTATCAAAAGCAGGCCAGTCCAGTCTCAATAACTAATATGAAAATTTCTAAATTATGAACCTTAAACAGAAATTGATCAAACCCAAGTTCTCACTTTGTCAGACCATACATGCACCCTCTAATTTTCTAACCGACATTCGGTGTACATGTTATGGGCCAAGTGATTAATGCGGGCAGTATTCATAATGCCCGGGCATTATGAATATGGCTACATGATGATCGGGCAATGTGATTAATAGGTGATTTTTTACGTGGTGCGCTGCCGCATTGTCGCATCTGCGATAGATCTATAAATTAGAAAGGTTGATCTGCTTATGTTTAGTTGTTTTTTAACGTCCGAAACATTATCTTCAAAAGAAAATTAGTGTACCCACTTTATGGATCAGTTAGGTCAACTGTGCCCCAAAACCGACTCGGAACACCCCGACTTCACGTAGTCTTTTGGTTACCGACCCTAGAGTGTATATAAAATGCCGGAGGCGCGGAGGGAGAGCAGCCCCCGCCCGCTGTAACGAAGGATAGGCAACCGTGCGAGCCGTAGCGGCTGAGGCTGGTCGCCCGAGGCGACCAGCAAGCCGAAGCTGCGGAGGTGAGCATGAGTGCCTATCTTTTGTTACGCAAGGGCGAAGGGGCTGAACTTCCCGTAGCGCCAGAGACGATGCATAAGCTAATTTGTATTGACAACAAGTGTTTCAAGGGTTAGGTTAGGTTAGGTTGCTATAAAAGATATTTCTCAGGAATGGTGCGTTACCTTTTCATGGGAGTGTTACCAGGGGAGGCGCGACACTCCCTCTCCCCCTCCACTCCTCCCAACCCAACCCCTCGTAATGCTCTATTCTAAATTCTACCACTTCGGCTCATTGTTTTGATTTTAATTTGCTTTACATCACTCTGCCCAATAGGCACTTTGCATTATTCATAATGCCCGGGCATTATGAATAATGCTCGATTAATCACTTGGCCCATAACATACATACAGAAAATGGTCTAACAAAATAAAGATTAATACTTAACTTCTATAAATATTAAAGATTCATACTGTATTACATTTTTAACACTCTCTTAACTCTAAGAAGTCAATTCCTTCCCACTTTATAGCAACTTGAGAGTTTTATTCAGCGGGAATCACGAAAAGAGCTGAACAAGTAAGTTTTATCTTACTTGAGTAACAGATTTTTTTTACAGACACTCGTGTTTTTATTTCGGATGCCTACCTTTTTCCGAATTAATTATAAATTACAATGTATTTTACTAGTTGTGCGGAGAATGTTATATTCAAAATCGGCCAAGTTTAAATGCTTGTTTCCTTTGTTACTAATATTGCCAAATAAATGCACCGCGATATATATTAATTCGTTGAAACCGCGGTCATATATAAACAGTTTAAAAAATCAAATTGGGTCAATTATCTAATATAAAAGCAGAGATCGGGAAAAGGAAAATACAAAGGGCACAAAAAAGAAAACAGTTGGTGTTTCTACGATCTGGAGCGGTAGTATTATTATTGTTTAACGATTCAAAAGATCTACTGAAAGGCTATTTGAATAAGAATATTTTGATTTAATTTTCCTCACAAGCCGAAGATAGACAGTTTCGATAAATATTATTTATTATTATTATTATTATTTATTTTATTTTGGACAACAAACAGTCGTGTAAATCAACAAAAAATAAAGATTATATGTTTACAACTTACAGACTTTGAGTGCCAACACTTAAATTATAAAGCTAGATATTACATTACAAATAAAAAGGATCACAATACAAACTATGCACACATATCGTTAGTGTACTTTTATAAAATACATAGCGTTTATGCGTCTAGAACAAAATTCTTATAATTCACTCAAGAAGAACTCTTTTAATTTTCTTTTAAATTGTGCTAATGAAGTGTTAAACATATCAATATGAGATATTTGTTTATTATAAACGGTCAAACCACGATAGAAAAGTGTATTGGAGGCATAGTTGGTACTGCAACACGGAACTACAAACAAATTATTAATTTTACGCATTGATCTGGTGGGTACTTTGAACTTTATTTGCTCAAGCAAGTTAGGTTAAATATGTTTAAATGTTTAATGTATTAACGTTTTCTATCCTTCAATCGGAAAGAGTATGTGTTGTATATTTCTCGGTCACTCAATATGGAATATCAGGGTAACAATATAAAGCTAAAATACTTCCATATTTCTCTACAAATTTTCGTACAATTCCGGAAAATTGTTAGGGGCGGAGATATTGGCTTTTTATTTAAATTAGACTTTTTAGCGCTGGAAAAGAAGATTGAAGTCGTTTTTGGCAATCTTTGCCGAACTCAATTCACAAAACAATGTAACACAATAGTGCAAGTTTTACATAAAAATAAAACTTGTATTATTGAGCAGAGACGATGCACAGCATCTGTGAGAGAGCGTCTTACTTCCTTTTCCGTTTTTACTCAATTTATTCCCTTTTTTCTGTTACTTCCGCTTTGTTCCAACCAATGAACGTTGAGCAGGTGTCACGTGGTCTCAGGAGATCGCCTGTGGTGGGACAGCGCGATGTTGGATCATAGAAGTCTCTCACCAGGAGGTCTTAATGGGATGCTGTGCATCGTCTCTGCTCAATAATACAAGTTTTATTTTTATGTAAAACTTGCACTATTATTCGGCATGTGACGATGCACAGCATCTGTGAGAGATGTGTTTATAGCTCCTGGTGACCACGTAACGACGCTATGTGATAAGGTTCAGGTTAAGACAATGAAACACTGAAAATTAAATATGCTTGGATTATATTGTATATAAACAACTTATTGGGCTTAATAATAAACATATCTATTCAATAGGCTCAAAATTAACTGCAAGATTTAATTCTGATGGCATTGATTTGCCAATTATTTGCTTTTGGTAAAATTTTGCGAATGTATTTGGTCGGCGCCAATTACCTCGCGCAAAGATTTCTTCTACAGAGAAGTTTTCGTACCAATTTAAGGACGCTACTGCTGATCGTACACTGCCTGGTGAAGCAGAAATACCTGCATCTCTAAGGACCGACTTTATCCAGTTTCCAATTATTGCTCGCGACGCACCACGCCTAGGTCCTCGTATAGCAATCAATCCTCAATCAGCAGTGCGTTTTTCAACTCCTAAGGCAATAACTTTTTGAATCCAGTAAATAGGACACACATTAGGATTATTATGCTTTAAAAGCTTCCATGTCTATAAGTACTCGTATCTGTCTTGGAGCCAAATGAGGGATAAAACATACAATAGTCATTGCTATTCACATAATATTCAGGGGAAATTTTTAAGAGCGTGAGATCGTGCACACGCCTTCCCGAAGCAAGGAGAAGTATACATGCTAATCTTCGGGAAGCTTCAAATAATGATACATAATTTGGCGAGTTCACTTGCAACCAGAGCACTAAATCGCTCGGGTCCCAAATGGGACGTTTTTCTACTTTGGGCTTTTGAAGCGAGATGGCTTTCAGAATATGCTTAACTAAAAAATTTGAATTTAGGTTCTCATTGTTATTAACTTGACCAAATGTTAAAACTACTGATTTGTGCAATAAAATAGTAGGGAATGCTAGTTTTTCCACGAGAAATAAATGGGCTAAAAATTTTGACAAACTTGCACCATTTGGGTGTTTAAAATCAAATGAATTTGCCATACACCATTTAATCCATCGATTCCATGCTGGCTGATAAGTTCTTAATGTAGATTCTCTCCAACTGGACTTAAGTAAGGACTTCTCTGCTTCTGACCATTCCTTGGTAACATCGTCCCAGCCCCAATTTTCCAGACATATAGTTCTATATCTTGAACCCGTGGTGGTGGGAGGCCGGTTGTCTGATCTATCAGTACCTGGTCTAATTGATTATTTTCATTGGCTTGCAGAGTGCTCGTCGATGTAGATCCGGTAGCCAAAACGCCCTCTTCCACATTGGAGCTACAAGTATATAGACTTCTTCTGCCGAGTTCAGATGGTGTAGAACGCGAGGAACCAGACTTGGTGGTGGAAATATCCATGCCAGTTGGAAATGCCATTGCCGGCTGAAGGCATTGCAGAATTGGGCTGATTTGTCCAAGCTGTCCCTTGTTACATATTTTTGCACTACTGTCGTCTCTCTGCTGGCAAACAGGTCTATTTGAGGTGTACCCATCCGGCGAAATATCTTTGTCACCGCTAGCTGAAGGAGGTGCCATTCGGTCGGATACTTTCCCCGTGATAGTCTGTCCGCTATGTTGTTGAATTTCCCCGGAATGTATTCCGCGGAAATTGAAATATCCCATTTGTCCAATAGAGTCATGAGCTGATGAGTCATTTCCAATAGTGTTATGGATCGTGTCCCACCTTCTTTCTGTACGTACGATACGACTGTCCGATTGTCGGACTGTAGTGTCACATGATGGTTCTGCAATAGGGAACTGAAATGCGTCACTGCCGCTAGAATGGCAAATAACTCTTTCCTGTTGCAGTGCCAGGTTCGCTGGTTGGGTTTCCATTTGCCCGATATCGTGAGGTCGTCTAGCTGTGCTCCCCATCCGTAGTCGGACGCATCTGTCGTCAGAAAATGCTGAGTTGATTTCAGGAATAAGTTGTTTTTCACTTGGCCCGATTCCAGGGTTGTAATCCACCACTTCAGGTCGATCAATGTGGACTCTGGTAGCATTACTTGTTTCCGTGATGTTAGTTTGGAAATATCTCTTGAAAATCGTTGGACGTGACGACAGTGTAACCGACCCCTTTTTACTACAAAATTGGCGAAGTTCAGAGTGCCTAATAATACCTGAGACTCTCTCAAGGACATTGTTCTCT
Source organism: Hyles euphorbiae (assembly GCA_023078785.2). Lineage (NCBI taxonomy): Eukaryota > Metazoa > Arthropoda > Insecta > Lepidoptera > Sphingidae > Hyles > Hyles euphorbiae. The sequence continues at coordinate 9,848,312 of CM041032.1, read as the reverse complement.
TGATAACGATTCGCCTTAAGCTGTACAGTGTTGCTTGTGTTTTTCTCTCTGGAAGTGCCTTGAAGTTCTGTTTCGTGTTCCAGACTAATCCCAGATATTCTATTTTTCGAGTAGGCCGGATCACCGATTTCTCGTAATTGATGGTCCAACCCAGCCACTGGATCGTATGCAGAGCCAATTGTGCCTGTGATTGTAGAAGTTTCTCGGATTGGCATGCTATGAGGAAATCGTCTAAATATACGATGACTCGTATTCCTCGAGACCGAAGATACTGCGCAACCCAATTTGTCAGGAATGAAAAAATTTTGGGTGCGCAAGATAGTCCGAAGGGCAAGCTCGTCACCTGAAGTACTTGCTGGTTGTAAACCACTCTTAGAAATTTTCGATCGCATTCTGAGACATTGACGTGAAAGTACGCTGATGATAGGTCGATTTTTATCATCCAATCCATCTCTTGCAGAAAGTGAGGTATTTGGAAGTGTGATATTAGTTTGAAAGGCTTTGGCACTATGTATCTGTTCAATCTTTTGAGGTTGAATTTAGGCCTGCAGCTTCCGTCGCTCTTCTTTGTCAAAAACATTGTTGACAAAAAGCTGGGACCCAGTCGATTTTGGTCTGGAATCTCCAGCACGCCCTGATGGAGTAGTGTTTTGATTTGTTGCGACATTTCGGCTGATTGTTTTGTTTCGAACCGTTGAAGCAACCTCTGTGATGGATAGACCAGCAGAGGCTTGGAGGTGAATGGAAGACGCATTCCCGTAATCAGATCGAGAAGGGCCTCCGGAGCCCGAAGCGTCAACCACTGCCTGCGATGCGCTCGCAGACAGCCTCCGTAAAATCCGTTGATGTGCGACAGGGGCCTTACGTCATTGATCGGCGTTTCTTTTGACCGCTGGGCCGTCTTTCTTGAAGGATTGTGGTAAAGGTTCGCTTGGTATTATTGACGCCGGATGTTCCTTTTTTATAGTGTTGATGTCCACTGTCTCGAAAGGAATGGCCTCGACGCTTAATGTCATATGGATTGTTTGGTACTGTCACTGTTTTAGTGTTGGGTTTCTGTCCCTCTTTTTCTCGAGTGTACCAAGGACGAATCCATTTCTCAATACCACCGGTATTATGTATATATGTCTGCAGCCGAGACTCGTCAAAAAGATATTTCTAACTCGGAGGTATTTTACTAAGACCCTCTCGCAAGATATTATTAGGTAATTGATTCAAAATACGATCCAGGCGAGTTTCTATGCACTTTGCTCTTTTTTCGCACACTAGTTGCATAATTTCTTCATTATTTTTATGAAATTTGGACGTTGGTTGAAATAGCTCCGAAATTTTATCAAATACGGCGGAAGGCGATAAAACTGTGTCCGAAGATGCTGCCCAGTCAATAATTTGCTATAGGTTATTATTCAATAATTCTTGTTGTGCAAGTAAAGCGTTGGTCAAGGACGCTACAATCCTCTGAGAACTAGCAGCGTAATCCTTTCCTTTGACAAATTGTCTCAATTCGTCGTTAATTTCTACCTCCATAAACCCCGGCGTTGCAATATGAGATTTTAAGGCATCCGCGTACCGCACATTTTTCCAGTCCGGATTACCAAAACGTTGGAGCACCTCGAGTTGCTTTACCCGACTAGGATTTGCCATAGGTATTTTAGGTTCTTTTATTGTCGTTTTTACTCCACTCAAATTTAGCTTAAATGAACCATCTGGACAAATAGTACCCGCTGCAACGGGCCGATTTAAGGTAAAACCAACAGGACGTGTGCTAGGGCCCGGCGTTGGTTCTATTTCAGATTCATGCACTACTGGTAATGACAAAAACTCGTTGGAGGCGGTACCCTCTACCGGTAATAAAATCGCACCCGGCACTTGTGAGGGTGGCGTGTTGTGCCTTACCGAAGACTCCGAAACGTATTTATGCCATAAAAGATTCGTTAAGGCGCTCACTTGGTCAGATAAGGCTTGAATTGACTTACCCTGGCGGCTCCGTTTTACCTGAGGGTAGTCGGAGTTCTCCGAGCTTGACTCGCTCGATTCGCTTGACGCTAAAGACCGGCGCTTGCGATGGTTTGAAAGTGTAGTATCGTGCTCTGAACGACCGGCGCGATCCTCGGCAGAAGACGCGGCACGAACATCAACCGGCAAGTCTGCCTGATCGACATTCAAGCGCCCCGGAACACCAGAATCACTTTCACTCATTATACTGAATAAATTGTAACTACTACAATATAAATTTTGATATTTATTCACTAATAATATAATTTACTTAATTTACTTTACTATAAACGATGTTGCTCTTCGAAGGAAGAACGACGCTATGATCCAACATCGCGCTGTCCCACCACAGGCGATCTCCTGAGACCACGTGACACCTGCTCAACGTTCATTGGTTGGAACAAAGCGGAAGTAACAGAAAAAAGGGAATAAATTGAGTAAAAACGGAAAAGGAAGTAAGACGCTCTCTCACAGATGCTGTGCATCGTCACATGCCGAATAATATAGACTTATACGAGTAGGTATCTATTAAAAAAAGTGATCCTAAGTGAATTCACGCCGATTTCAGTCGCGACTCAGCATGAAGGTACCACTGTCTCACAGGAAAACGACATAAAACGACAGCTTTACTGTCGCGTTTCGTTCGGTGAATGAGGTTGCTGGATGCCCAATACCCCTTTCGTCTTTCGATCCTTTTCCCTTCCCACTCTCCTCCCGATTTGATGGGCCGGCAAGACATACCTGATCCAAACATTATACATATTCATGGGTGACAGTAATCATATTCCATCATCGATGTGGGGTGGTGGGGGTGAGCCTATCGCCATATCAGGCACCAATTCCTGACTCCGGGCTGATAAGGAATAGAAAAATCCAATATCACTTTGCCCGACTCGGGATTCGAACCCGAGACCCCAGCTTTGCAAGCGTACCGTAGTACAACTACCCCACCAAGGCAGTCGGCAAATAAAATATACTCGTATTTATGTAAACACAAGCTACAAGGTAAACTAGTTCACTGAAATTAATTCTAAGAAAAAACTTTTTCAATATTCTCGATGTGAAGTTGCAATGGCAAAACAAATGAAAATCGTTTTAAGATCAATTTAGAATTTTTCAAAAAATTGTTGCTTAAATTTTATAGCTCGTAAAATCTTAATAATATCAAACTATTGTACAACACGATCGTAACTCAATCAATCTCACTACTGGACATATTGAGACTTAACATCTTATGTCTCAGGATGACGAGCGCAGTGGAATGTTGCTACTGTTTATGAGCGGTCGTATCGCTTACCATCAGGCGAACGGCTTGCTCGTCTCGTCATTCATTGCAATAAAAAAAAAAATAATCTTTAAAAATTGTAACAGGTTAATGATATTTTTTTTTAATTTATCCTCAATAAACCTGCAGACGTGATATTAAAGGCGTTGAATACCTAATAGTTTTTTTTATGTAATACTCACGCAATATTTTAATAAAAAGGTTTTAACTAAGGTAACATTTTTTTTTCTATTGCTTTGCGGGACGAGCTTGCCATTTGCCTGATAAGCGATACGACCGCTCACGGACAGTACCAAAACCAAACAACAACATGAATTACAAAGTAAACCTTGGCATTCCACTGCCCTCGCCATCCTGAGATATAATATGTTAAGTCTCATTATGTCCAGTAGTTAATGTGGCTAAAATGTCTTTCAAATTGGAATACAACAGTGCATTTACACAGCTGTTGGCGGGAGAAATAGACATTGCGGTGGTACCTACCCAGACAGCTTCTCACATATGAGAGATGCAACCAGTACAATATTATTGAATGAAGCATATATGTATATAATTTAATGACTATAATAAACATGTTTGTTTGCTTATACACATTATGCTGTCCATCGGCAATTTATATCTTATTACAATTAAACCTACCGGGAAGTTCCAAATTAAAACAACAATTTGATACTGTAGTTGTTAGAAGGAATGATGGCTTTGGAATTCTTATTACCTCACTAGCGGTTGCCTTAGACACTCGCAAATCTATAAATATTTAAACAAAATGTATTGAAGCTCAGTCCGGAGAAGTCGTAAAAAATGTTGGAGGTTGGGGCCGAAAACGTATTAGGTAACATCTCTTGGAGGCATTACTTTAGAATTATATTTATTTTTATTATATCATTTCATATAATTTATAAGTTCCATCATTCGTGGATTGGCAGTATGTGTGGGTTGTGAAATGAAATAAAAGTGAAATAAAAATAATTTATTAAATCCATTATATGTTCAACATCATTTCGATTCTGTCATTTTTTGATCTACCGACCGGCTCGGAGAGCGGTTTTCGCTAGAGAACGGGCAAGAACCAATTTACAATATGTTGATTTTTACAAAAGTTACAAGTTGGAACCGTGGGATCCTGAGTTTGAATCCCGGGAAAGACTACCTGCTTAGTGTATTCTTGTATGGCGATATTTTCAACTACTGTCACATTTAGAATGGAAATAAATTAGCTGAACTGTGGGCGGCACTACTATTCTCAATATATATAATACTTTATAATTTATACGATGCACAATACATTTTGCTTGTAGCCACGCAATAGAGACTAATTCAGCCAGATAAAGAAATAGCTTGTTAAAACTATAATAACAATTACATGACGAAATGGCCTGAAAACAGAAACTAATGGCGTATTCTTAGAGATTCGAATTATGTAAAGATACTCCAAAATGTTTTATTTAGTTTAATTGTATTGTTCGAACTTCGAAGTACAACACAATTTTCCCTAGATTTGTACTTTGTGAAGAGCCCGAAAACCAATTAAGAAAATGCTTTATTTTTGTAAGACTTAAAATTCTCGATTTCGATACTAAATCGAGAGTCGAATTTTGAAACATTTGAAATCATATAAAATTAAAATGTAATATTCGCATCCACTCTGAAAAACACCTCATACGATGGTGGAAATCCCGTCATACTGTCGCACACAATTGTGCCGTGTTTCCGCCCTCACTCAATTTCAACTTTCAACATTCATACATGATAACTATCTATTTTTATTGCATACACTTACCATCAGGTGCACTCTAATCATTGAGCTAGCATATACAATTTGTCAACAAGTAAAGCAACTGCGGTCATTGACCTAATCATTGTTATAAACTTTATTCCTAATAACCCTTACGTCGATTTTCCGTGGGACTGAGTGACACGATTCGCCCGAGGCTGGCTTTGCACTCGATACAACAGAAATCTCTGTGTTTACCACATCCAGGGACAGAAATGGTATTGTTGATGCACTCGTATTTATATCTATCCCTTTAGGGATCCAAAAGTAATGATACATGCTGCCTTACAGGTTTATATTAAGTGTTATATTAATTATTATTCATCATTGGCATCAGCACCAAGCCCAGTAAGAGGTCCAAGTGGTTGCCATGGCGGAAATTGGTCGGATTACATCATCGTTATATCAATTATATTTAATATACGACGTTCACAATAAAATTAAATTAAATACGGGTTGCCAATTAACAAACTTCATTGTAATTAAAGCAGACAGATGCTTAGAACGAAATAAATCTTAAACAATGTCTGGTTTCCACTTGGTTAATGCCCTGTTATAAATTAGGTTTGATGTTATGTCTCTAATGGATCGTTCAAGCGAGTTGAGACCAAATGCCCGAGGGCGGTTGTCCGTACCGTAAACTTTCTACTTGATGCGATCATAACAAACATCTCGGAGTTAATCTTTGTGGGACTGTCCCTGCGAATACATAACAAGAAATAGCCTCCTACTGAATGGTAATGTATGTCCATACCAGGGATGTTGCGAATATTCGCATCCGCATCCGCAAATGCGGAGCTTCCGCATAGATTTGGACATCTGCATCCGCATCCGCATCCGCAATAATCGATGCGGATATTTATGCGGATGCGGATGTGGTACAAGATGAGACAAGACAGAAATTTGGCGGTGCTGGCGAATGGCGCGTGGCGTTCGCACATGACCTTGACCAATGGGAGCGAAAGAAATAATTACATGATCCGACGCGTTTGTTGTTGCTATGATGTTGGTTCTTCTAGTGAAGATGAAAGTCGAGAAATACCAGAAAGTGGTAGCACTGAAGCTGTACTCAAAAAAGAATTCCTTTCTTACCGCATTAACAAAAGAGTCTATGTGGATGAAAATCCTCTTAAGTGGTGTTCATCGAGAGGAATTTAAGATATTATTGCCGATAGCACGAAGATTTTTATCCACTCCACTAATTAGTGATCCTAGCGAACAATTATTTGAAGCGTGGGTTTAATTTACGAACCTCTTCCTAACCGCCTTGTATCAGAATAGGCGGCGTTATACTTACTAAATGAAACGGTATTCTTATGCGAGCACTTGTGGCTACTCAAAACGAAGATAATGCATTTAATTATCAATAGAGAAGATGGCTAGAACCTTGCACAAGGATGGGATCCAATTCTACACTTAATTAAATCGGATCCCAAAATACCAACTGCCCGACATCAAGACACAGTGACCTTTTTCTGCGTAGATCGCAACGCAAAAAGAGATTAACGTTTTAAATAACCTTTTTAATGTAATAGTTGTAAATTACGGGTAGTTAAATTCCGCTCCGTGACCATGAATCCTGTAAAGTAATCGAGATGTCGGGAAGTAAAAAAAATATAAAAAATAACATAGATAAATCGATAAATAATAGTAAGCGATAAAATCCGTAAATAGTTTAATTTCAATATTCATTCATATACTATATTTATATAGGATCTCAAACATCCGCATCCGCAACCGCATCCGCGGATGTGAGCCTTTAAAAATCCGCATCCGCATTCGCAACCGCGGATGTGAAAAAATCGACATCCGCAACAACCCTAGTCCATACATAATACGGCCCAATGCTTGCTCGCAATATAAGCAGACCCGGAACGCATTAATTGGGCTACCTATCGAAAATTTAATTAATAACGTTTATCTACAATATCTCGTATTCGGAATTAGATAAGTGATATTAGAGCACTGTGGCAAAATTGGATTCCATCAAGGATCGCAGCGACTACGGTTAATGGCACAGCTTGAGAGCTAGGTAGAGCACGTTCAGACGTAAGACCCGCCAGTTGCCTCTTATAAATAAGCGGTTATTGTTATTCCGTGTGAGATCTCGAACTCGAGCCAGTACTGTGATTTGAAAAATTTGACACTAAATAACTACTTTCAGATCGAAAGGGATTCGAGCGTCGTCGTTGGGAACGAACGAATTCCTTCAAAGGAAGTGGACTAGACGTTTCTCCAGCAGTACCTACTAGTAGAATAAATATGTATAACTGGCAGATGTAGGCATTTCTGCCTGTCCCTGTATTATACTATTTGAGTTCAGAATAACGGACGGAATAGTGAATATTACATTAAACTGTAACACAATCGCTACGAACGCATCAAAATACTATTTTTCTTTAATTCACACATATTTATATTCAGTAGTATTAAATAATTAAACACTATTGCATTCCAATTTAATTCTTGTAATAAAAGAAATGCAGTGGCTATTATACTGTTTGATATAAAAACTATCCAGTCGATTCATTATCCATACATCGTTTGATGTAGTACTTCCTCTTAATTTTTTTATAAAACTAATACTTCCCCGGGATGCAATTAATTTATTCTCCTTCACGCTCATCAACACCAGATTTTGAATTAATCTATTATTATTCTTCTTTTACTGGGTTCATACGGTCATTGCCTTTTTTCATGTGGAAAATCTTCATGCCTCGACTCGACTGCCTCGGTGGCGTAGTTGTACTAAGGTACGGTTACAAAGCTGAGGTCTCGGGTTCGAATCCCGGGCTGGGCAAAGTGATATTGGATTTTTCTATCCATTATATCAGTCCAGAGTCAGGAATTTGTGCCCGATATGGCGATAGGCTCGCCACCTATCACATTGTGGGACGAAACATACAAGGCGAAATGTGGGTGTCCTGGCACCTCTGCCTACCCCTTCTTGGGATATAGGCGTGAGTTTATGTATGTATGTATGTATGAAAATCTTCATTGGATCACCGACTACGTTAAGTAGATGTATGCTCATGTCCTTACGTCTAAAATCCCTATGTCGGTATCCATTTGCACTTTGGATGCACTTTGGAACCTCAAAATGAACACTCCAAAGCGGACCTAGAAGGGTCACGGCCTAATGTTGAGATTTCTCATTAATTGGGTTATCGAAATCTAAAATATTTTTTAAAATCCAGTTTATGATCTTTGAGATTTGTGTGCTCCCTGATTCAATTTGCCACTCCACAGAAAATGTGATTTCATTTACTTGACAGTAATATCAAAAGTCCAGACATCCGCCATTTTTCTGCTTAAAATTTGCTTAAACAAGGGTCTCGACAATTGTAAAATTAATGGGCTGTTAAATAATTGATTAGTGATTATTGATGTCTATGAATAACGTTTTAGAGTCAGCTCATGCTAATTTTGCTTAATAGTAGTTTGCAATTAATGTTCATGCATTTGAAGACCATATTAAGTTCGTATGAATAAGGGAGTTAAACTTTAATATGTTATTGCAGACAAATAAAAAAATCGTAATTCTAAAAAAAACACGTAATAATCTAGTGTGCCTATTTCGTAATTTTTCCACAGAGATGAACAGGTTTATTTCTAAACCCATTTAAATTGGTACACAGGCTTACGTCCTTATCTTTATTTGAGCAAAATATTATGTAATCGGTGCGATAACCACATTAGAACTCGTTTTTTAAAGTAATTGAAGTATTGTTTTAAGAGTGAAGGAAACCAGGAAACAGTGAGGAATCATGCATAACTTCAAACCTTCAAAAATATTTCAAGGATATAGCAAGGTTTCCTACCACATTAGTTCAGTGAGGTAGTCAAAAATAATATTCCAGAAAGTAATAATCTAATTCAAACGTCTGTAAAATGATTGAATAAATGATATTGGTCTCGACCACACATGCGACTGGGATATGGACAGCTAGAACATAAAAAAACGCAGTAAATCATAGTAGATCGTTTCTGAATCTGCATGAACCCAAGTATACGCACCGAAGCAAATAATTTTGTGATTCGCAGGTATTTGGTTCATGTCCAGGTGTTGGTGAGCCCAAAAAGTCTCTCGTAGTTTCTGATCCGTCGATAAAAGACTCGATCTTGATCGTGTGGGCTCAAAAGAATGCATGTGACTGTTGGGTGTATTTATGTATTTATTTAACTTTTATTATATGACCCATGCAGGGCACTGACCACCTCTACAATTGAGAGTACGATTGAGCGTTAGGCCATATGGCTTGGTGGACTACACATATAGTCCACCACGCTGGCCTAGAGACGGTATAATATTCAATTATATTTGAACCTAAAGAAATTGAGTCAATTATATGTAAGCTAAGAATATTTAGTAATTAGACCGTGAGAGTAACTTGACATAAGTTACTCTCACAGCCTAATTCTAGAACCAAGTTGTACATGCGCTAAAGAAAGTACTTTTCATAGTCAAGCGATGCGACTATGCGAGAACCAATAACTCAAAAACGGTCCATAAAGCGGTTTGCATATCGCGTGTTGTTACACTTTAACAGTTGCATAATCATAAAATATTACAAGTCGTAGATCCTTTTAAAATTGTCTTATATATTTTTGAATCACATTTTTCAAACCTAATTCCTTGTGCTAAGCTTGGTTGACATTAATTAAAGTTGGCATCAACTATTTTGTAGCAGTGAACAATAGATCTATTTTTATTGAATTACAAACAACACTTACTCTAACTGTTTTATTTATTGATTTACACTCATATTCACTAAGTCCTATCAACACTCTACGATTCAAGTCTTATGACGTGGTTATCTGAATTCTCTGGAAACTTTTGCCCCTCACAATACTAAGACGAGAAAAAAATATTTCGAAATACTAGTAACATTTGTCACCTTGGATCGAACCCACGGCTAAGATAAAATTTAAAATGCGTAAGATACATTTATAAACACAATTCCTTTATGTAGCGATTCAACAAATCCCGTGATTTTGTTAAATGAAATATTCTTTGTTAACAATAACGGAGCTTTTTCCAATTGCTGCGTTACAGCCTGAAAGTGTAATTTTGGAATTATATTTAATCAAACAAAAAATATAAGATTAAGTCTATGTTATTAATTCTTTTGTTTAGCATGAACATCGAAAATCCGCCATTGTACTCCTTTTGTATTTTTTTTTTGTTTTCATGTTTTGTTTTGTGTACAATAAGTTTTTAAAGGAAAAAATAAAGCATCTAGAATATACCCATCCATAATATTACATTATTACAATTTATTCTTGGCAACAGATAAATTAATCATACCTATTATCTCACTAAAAATACTGGAAATAATTATTGTTTCGGTGCCAACCTGTGACAATTAGTTTTAGTCAGTGTTAAATTCATGTTTTCCTAATGATTTTCTATGTAGACAAACATAATACGACAAAAAATCTATTGCGATTTGTATAATTTACAAGGACTTATATTGATAACACGTTTTCAATATTTTCATTTTTCTATTTTGTTCTAGACACTTTAACCGGTAATGAAGCGTTAAGACTTCGGTTTTGAAGACATCGTGAGCCTACATATCATTTGAATGTTTTTATGTGACACAAAGGATTTTTATAAACTCCTAGGCTTATGTTAAACGAGTATTTAGTTGACACTTCATCGCTCGCAAATCATGAAAAAAGGGATAAGTTTTAACATGCCGCTTATAAAATTATTTATTATCTGTGCAGAATGGATTCATTATAACTTATTTTTTTAAAACTGCACATATTTTTCTATTAAACATCATAAAATAATAGTGATAAATATGTAGGATGACGGTAATAAAATCCATTGTGTTAATTATTTAATTATAATTATCACCACACGTTATAATTAACGGATTAACGATTTATCCGAATATCTGCGACAACTTGTTACTTTATAGGAAACACGCGTATGTCTATGCTTCACTGCTGACCGCTGGATCTCGAATATCCCCTGTCTACGATCCGGACGCGCTTTATATTGCAAACTGTCATGCTCCCACTATACTCTGACTGTGGGTAGTGAAATAGAACCACAATCGGGTTTCCTTTAATAAAATTACTTCTACAACTACCTGTAGATTCCTAAGGGCCGATTTACAATTATTTAATATGTGGGCTCTACATAAGAACACCCCGACACGGCCATACTGACGAGCACACGTCCTCGTGTGCGTGTCTATATATCATCTGAAGACAAAGAAATCATTCGTTCGTTCATCCTGACTCAGTTCACATAATATAACAATTCGCAAAAATGGTAATAATTATTATACAGTCTGGTCCGGAAAGCATTCCCTTCAGACAACCATTCAAGTGCGCAGATTGTTCCTTCAGTTTTAAAAACTGGACCGAACTGTGCTAGACCGGGATAATTCCCCTTTAGCTTACACAAATTTCCTTTTTCTTTTCATAACTGGGCAGATCAGACTGTATTTTCTCTTTTTTTCTTTCACAGGTCTCAAAGAAACCCCTCAATAATTATAGTAATTATTAATTGTCAAATTACTTCATGTGAACTGTGTCTATGAAAATGTTAACCTTACAAATCTTTCTTACTAAATGCTATTGCCATTGAATGAACTCTTGGAATCAATTATAACTTAAATATTTGAGTGTATTATTCTCATCGAGCCTAGCTTGATTCTATGTTTCGGGAGTAATAGGAGTGCACGGGCACCTTGATGTTTGAACCATAAAGATGTACGAAACGTGACGTAGGTATAAACGTTTTAAAATCACCACCGGATCCAACGCGGCCCTGTCCTGAGAAGACCCGGCGAAACAAACTCAGCGGGCTTATTTTACCACTGGAAATAACGCGACACGACCCATGTGAGTAGATCCAGCGAATCAAACTCAGTGGGTTTGTTTTTGGTCCAACTACTAAGCAGGTCTTAATACATTAAGAATTGATTTTGCTGCGCCGATACAGCAGTTTGGACCGGCGCGGCGGGGCGCGCTCTGCACCTGCCGTCTGCATTTCGTTTCATCGTAGAGTCCATGAAGTTTGTCTGGAACAATGCAATATCCCTTTTTGAGATTGGTATCTGTGTACCTTTGCTTTAAGGTCGTGTTTTCTTTAAGTAATCTCTATTGGTGCGCACTTCGTCACATTTTCTTAAATTGCTCTAAGAATTAACGAAAGTAAAATTGCAAAACCAAATTCAAACAAAAATGGAAAGATCTCACCAATTTGAAACACTCCTGTGAAGATGCAGGTGTCTTGGAACTTCCAGGGCACACAGTCACAGCTCCATATCACTGCTCCTGATAACAATTAATAGCCTAGGCAGGCAGATGAGTTTGTGACCTGACGGTAAGCAGTCACCGCAGCACATGGGCTATTTCAATACCATGGGTGAAGCTGAACAGATGCTCGTATAACTCCTTCATGTAGGTAGTTACAATTTGATAGTCATCGATATCAATGTTACACTAGATAAGACGTTCTTTGTGAGAAGTGTGTCCCACCTAGGTGCAGTGCATATACCGTACACGAATCTTTCAAAAACGCGTAAGCGAACTTTTGGTCGCGAGAAAACTACATCCTGAAAGCGATCTAGCGCTGCATGGTTATACTGTTTGGTTAGACGACTAATTATTTGTTCAACGCTGCAGCGATTTAGTTTCAACTTTTACCAAAATCGAACGAGACATTTGTATGGGATAGTTTCTCTATATGAAGTAATTTTATCTAAATGTTGATAGTCATGTGATAGCCACAAATGGCAGTCACACATGAAAGACACACGACAGCTACACACGTGAGTCACACACGACAATCACATACGTGAACCACACATGACAGCCACATACGTGGGCCAAATATGACAATCACACACGTGAGTCACACACGACAGCTACACATAACAGTCACCAGTCATCATAATTTACCTCAAGTTTGGTTGTGGTACTCACGTCAGAATCTGCGCCAGCTGATGTCGATAACCAAGCGGTTGTGGCTACAACGTAGGACGATCCCGCTTCTGATGTAGGATGACGGTAATAAAATCCATTGTGTTAATTATTTAATTATAATTATCACCACACGTTATAATTAACGGATTAACGATTTATCCGAATATCTGCGACAACTTGTTACTTTATAGGAAACACGCGTATGTCTATGCTTCACTGCTGACCGCTGGATCTCGAATATCCCCTGTCTACGATCCGGACGCGCTTTATATTGCAAACTGTCATGCTCCCACTATACTCTGACTGTGGGTAGTGAAATAGAACCACAATCGGGTTTCCTTTAATAAAATTACTTCTACAACTACCTGTAGATTCCTAAGGGCCGATTTACAATTATTTAACATGTGGGCTCTACATAAGAACACCCCGACAAATACATGATTGAACATATTCAAATTTACACGTAATAAGTCATTTAATTCGGTTTCGAAATATCCTAATCAATGTTCAAATTATATTTAATTACTACTAGGAGTACTCTGGTCTTCACTAATATGGATCCTCTGAGATTGCAGTGGCCTCGCACTGTGGCAACAGGTCCAGGACGTGAGTCCTTAAGTTGTGGTTGCCGATCTTAGCGGTTCGTAAATACGATACAGATCCTGTGGGTATAGTCACATCGGTTCGGAACTATGCGAGTGACATCGTTGTTTCTCTTGGTCGACCAAGAGTCTTAGGACGCGCTAGAGGTTACGATTGCAGAAGTATCGATATCGATATACGTATGAGAGAGCTCCCAAGGGTGGCTGACATAAAGCGAACTGGGGCCCTACTATATAAATCCGAAATTCGAATCTTCGTGACGTTTTTCGTTTCGAAACCTACTCTGTAACACGAAATTCGAATCTTCGGATCGAAGAATGAATGATCCGAATATATCGGCAATCCGAACATTTACATTTTTATTTACTATATTCATCCGAAACGAAGTTCGAAACTTCGGACGAAAGAAGTTTGTGACGATACGAATGTGCCTACTCTGTAATACGCACGGCCATAAAGGCCGTGCGTATTGTATAAGTATTTTTAGTGAGGACAAAAATAATGGAATATTTCGAAAAAATAAATCTTGTTTTATTTTACTAATTAGCTGTATCCAGATTCTTAACCTCCTGTTAAACACTGAATACTCTAGTTAAAATAACCCTGTACAGGTACCAGTATTTAATATAGAGATAGGTAAGAAAAACGAAATAAAAAACATACAAATGACCAGTGAACGTGACCAACGTTACACATTAAAATACAGGGAAAAACATCAAAAGCTATTCATTGGTTCAATGATCGGTTCCGTATGTCGACTATGTTCCATTTGATACATATCTGGACTGCTTGCCGTTGAATTAACTTCGTTTTAGCGACACGGACGTGACATACCATACAGTTAGGGTTAACTCCAAAAATATATTTAAAGGTATATCAAAAAAGGAAAGCTGAACTATATCAAAATTAATAACATGGACCATTGAAAACAAAAGTGTTTTGAAGCTGCTATATTTCAACGTGGATTATATTAATATACGTATTTTTCTTTCTTTGCAGAATATGTAAGGCATCCTATTTCATGTGGATTAATTACGTATTCAGCCAGTTTAGCGTGGTCGCTGAAAAAACTTTGCACTCAAGCTTAAGAATTTTATTTACTTATGTAATTCTTTCGTTACCTTTTTTTCTGTCCTCAAAATATATGATCATTCCGAATGTAAAGTTGTGGTATTGTTGTGAATATCTAAAACTTATTCATTCACAATCAATTAGAATTTCAGGACTGTAGTAACATAAATAAAAGAGTAACAACTTGACGTTATCTTATTAAAAAAATAAACTTTATATTTTGTATGGATTAACCAGAAAATTAATACTTCGTAAGCCATTTCCACTGACCCAAGTAAATACACTTAGGTAACCGCGGCCCATGCAGCATTTTTGATGTTAAACCTTTTTATCGGTTTGCGTGTTAAGTTTAGCATTACGTATTAAAATAATAGGTGTAGGTGGACTTAGTATCAGGGACATTTTCTGTTGTCACGTAACTTCAAATTGGTAACATTTAGTTACAGAAATCATATTTCTTTTCTTTTCTACAAATAAAAAATATTTTCTTGTCTTAGGAATATACACAACATATTTTAAAAACAACTGCATTTCACTTGAATTAAATGAAGATAAATATTAATTAATTAATGTTAAATTATTTGACAAACTTATAATAAAGTATTAAAAACTGAAAAAGCTTACCATCTACAGCTTTCTCGTAAATATAAACTTTTAACACTCACAACTTATCATAAATAATTTTTGAATACTTGACACAGGATATTTTAACAATTAAAACAATTAAAATACCGGTGTTGATAATATTTAGGGAAACCAGTGCGTGTTTGAGTTAGGCGGCGGGCGGGCGGCGCGACCGTACGCGGCTTTAGGCGGCGACGGAGAAAACCTTGCGACCGAACTGGTGCCAGCCTAAACGAACACTGAATGAGAGCCGAGAATGAAAGCGCAGCCCTTTCATGGATGCGCTGAATATAACCAATTTCAACTACGTCAAACATGTCGAATGAAAATAAATTACTAGCAGACCGACGCTTCCTTCTTTTCCTTTCTTTAATGAGCGTGTTAAAAGATCCGCTCTTCGTGTTGGCGAAAAATTACAAATAAGCATAAATCAGTCAACTTATTCATGGAAACATTATCGAAATATGTACTATGTTTAAACTATTCTGTTTAATATTTCTGTGTTTTTTTTCGTATTGTGTGTGGATGTGATAAAGTGCAGATACACTGGCGTGAAATGCACGATCATAGACAATAAATTACACGTTAGCTATTATGTTCTACATAATTAAGTATATTGCACCAATGATAATGTCAGTTTGGCCATATAATCAATAATTAAGATTAATTATAAACTACCACAAGTGAGTGCATCATTGATGTGCTGACATTATCTAGTTAATTAGTTGTATTCATTAACGGACCGATAGTTGTACTAACCAAACTTTTAAAATATATATATAAAACTTTTCAAGGTTGATAAATTAAAGCTTTTTTAAATTATCTTTTCAACGGTAACTAGATTTTGACATTGAATTGTATGTTTTAAATACGATTTTAAGGCATGAATGTAATCTGAAATACCTACCTTTTTATACTATCACACCATACATATGCTATGGTGACTAATTAGCGATGAATGTCAGGAATTTGTGCCCGATATTGATACATTAGGCTCACCCACTATCAAATCCTGGAACGGAATATACTTTGCGAAACGTAATGTCCTCGTAGCCCCTTTCAGGAAAAAAGACGTGATATATATGTAAGTATGTATTATATATAAAAGGAAGGGATATTTTAAACCTACTCCTTTTGTGTTCTCAAGTGCGAGTCAAGTTAACTTTTTTAATAACCTTTTCATCGGTTCATTCTCTGAAGTATTTCAAGTGGATAAGATTATTTTTTAAGACATTCTTTGCGCAAACCTTTAAAAAAATGTTAAAATGGTTACTTGATAATAGATGATGGGAAATATAAGAACTAATAAAAGACGTAGTCAAGTTTCTACTAGGCTCTTACTACCACTTAACGCCTATCTCAATATTTAATATCGATGAGAATAATCCAATAAAAGACTATAAAATCAAAATAAAGATCTTTTACTTAAAACGTTCGTTTAAAACCTACCAGCCGGAGGGCAAGAGGTTTTAAATATAATCAGAACCAGAATCTATTCATTTTTATATAATGTACATAAATATATAATGTATATAAATTAGGTATAAACTTAAAAAAAGTGGTAGACGCTGTTGTCAACGACGACAGCATGTATGAGCAGGGTCGTCCGGGGCGGTACCACGAACACACAGGAAATCGAAGGGATACGACAGCTTCACTGTAGCGTTTCGTTTGGTGAGTGAAATTGTTGGATGCCCAATACCACTTTCCCATCCTTTTTCCATCCCACTCTCTTCCCGAATTAATGGGTCAGCAACATATCAATGATCAATGTCGTGGATTTTCATGGACGGCAGTGATCGCTTACATCAGGTGATCTGTTTGCCGAACCTATGCAATAAAAATAATAAAGCTTCCTTATATTTAATAAAATTAACCATAGAATTTGGGTTTTGTTATACGCTCTGTATCTGTTTCTATACTTTTATAAGTATTGAAATTAATGCTAATGGCAGATGTAGGCATTTCTGCCAGTCCCTGTATTATACTATTTGAGTTCAGAATAACGGACGGAATAGTGGATATTACATTAAACTGCAACACAATCGCTACAAACGCATCAAAATACTGTTTTTCTTTAATTCAGACATATTTATATTCAATAGTATTAAATAATTATTAAACGCTATTGTATTCCATTTTAATCCTACTAGTAAATAAAAGAATTTCTATGGTATGTAAGTCCGCCAACCCGCATTATAGAATTTGGGTTTTGTTATACGCTCTGTATCTGTTTCTATACTTTTATAAGTTATAGCATTTCTTCAGTCGTTTTCGTATAAATTAGAGAATGAAAGTTTCTTAAATTAATAAAAACTTATTGCAAGCCAACAGTTCTATTTCGTTGACATTATCATTCGTCAATAATATAAAATTAATTAACCTTACTTTTTTCCAGATGCAATTTCATTCTCAAAATCTTGTTACGTTCTTTCTGGTATCTCGATAAATATTTATTTAAAATCGACAATATACTAGCCGTACTTAATCTGATGTAAAATAAATATTTTCTTATTAGTTATTTAATATCCTCTAATTTTTGAATAAAATTGAGCTGAATGACTATTTTTTTAACATCTATACTGTTATGCGAAACGATTAATGGACAATGGTACAGGTTCCCCAGAACAAATTTTATAATTGATTACTAACAAGTTGATTTTTCGTGAGTAGCTTCCTTTCGACTAGACGCCCAACTTTTTCCTTACAGTAACTTTAGGAAATGGTAGCTTAGTAGGGTAGCAAGGATAAAACATGTAGATTTGACGAAAATTTAAAATTTATTAGTAACCGAATTTTTCTTTGTTAATTATCGAGATAATTATCTAAATAACGTGAAAAACTATTTGTCCTACAAAATATAAGGTTTTATCACAACAGTCCCCCCTCTCCAACATGTATCATAAACAAGGTCATGGAAAATAATTACTAACCAGCTGATTTTTTTTTTATGGGTTAACTAATATTTGTATAGTTTACTACCCACAATGTCCTACAAATTGTGTGGTATGTCATCTTGGTCCTACGCTCAAAAGATGTAGTACTAATACATAATGTAAAAATAATTACTATCAAGCTGAATTTTCGAGAATAGCTTCATCTCAATGAGACGCCCAAGTAATTCTTGTACGAAAATTCTCGATTGTGGTTTATAACTAAGATAATAGGGATGAAATATGTTGACTTGACGAATTAAAAAAAAATATTACTAACCGATTATTTTTTTGTTAATTATCGAGGTAATAATCTAATTAACGTAAAAAAATATTTGTCCTACAAAATATAAGGTTTTATCACAACAGTCCCCCCTCTCCAACATGTATGATAAATCAGGTCATGAAAAATAATTACTAACCAGCTGATTTTTTTTTTATTGTTTAGCTAACATTTGCATAGTTTACCACCCACACTGTCCTACAAATTGCGTGGTACGTTATTCCAGTCCTCCAGTTACAAAGTTGAAATTCATGAAATAAAAAAATATATTTTGTATATTTTGCTATTGTAGCTAAGGCACACTGCTTTCCTTGCTCACAAACGCATCCGTACAGCATGGTTTACTGTGGACCACAGACGACTAAAAATACAGACAGCCAACACACAGTTACATTGTTTTTGTAGTCACTTAAACTACCATCCGGCTTCGTATTCAGTAGCACCCTTGATATACCCGGTATATATTTAGATGCGTTTCGCACCGGAGCTGGAAATAGGTATTTTACCGAAACTATTTTGTCGACCTTTTAGAACTTGTCTTAAGTGACAAACACTAAGCATGGATTCATGCACTAATAAGGAGAGGTGAAGCGCGCGGGGCGGGGTAACTTTGGGGCACCGAGGTATTGGTGCATTGGTTGTGCAAACAAAACATTGCGCGTCGTTTTAACCACAGAATACTACACTAACAGAAGTCAAGCTTCATACAAAGCGCGCTTAATCAACGCCCACATAGACAGCGTTCACCGACATGATATTCCAAACCAGTCGAGACCACTGCGAGAGCGAGTTTCAACTTTTGCGCGAACGCCGAGCGTAGTATGGCAACAAAAGTGAAGTACATACACAAGGTTGACTTCTGTTAGTATTCTGTGGTTTTAACTAGACGTAATTATTGGTCGCTATAAGCAGTTGGTCGCTTAAACCGGGGTCGCACTAAACGGTGATATTTTCTCAGTACCATACTATGAAACCTAACTTGAGTAAACATTATCGTCGTTAAAACCGATTAGTCATTATAAGCGAAGTCGTTGTATACGAGTACTAGTGTAAGTGCGTGGTGGCCTGTTGGTAAACGGACTAGACGCGACTGCCAACATGTTTACGGTGGTCGCGGGTTCGAATCCCAGGGCACACCTCTGACTTTTCGGAGTCATGTGTGTATTGATAGTCAATCACCACGCACTAAAACGGTGAAGGAAAACATCGTGAGGAAACCTGCATACCATAGCGATTTATAAAATTTCTATGGTATGTAAGTCCGCCAACCCGCACTAGGCCAGCGTGGTGGACTATATGGCCTAACCACTCTCAATCGTACTCTCGATTGTAGAGGAGGCCCGTGCCCTGCAGTGGGACGTATATGGGCTGATACAGAGACAGACTAGTGTAAGTATAAATGAATATTTCATTTTATTTTGTATACTCAAAAATTACAAATTTTGTAGGACTAATATAACATACCTTTATTTTTGTAGGACATTGTTTTATTTGGATGAAAAATATATTAACCTATCACGTGATATATTTGTCCTACAGTTACTAATAAAAAAAAAAGTCTTGCGGTATTGACAACTTTTGAGCGTAGGACCAAGATGACATACCACACAATTTGTAGGACATTGTGGGTAGTAAACTATACAAATATTAGTTAACCAATAAAAAAAAAATCAGCTGGTTAGTAATTATTTTCCATGACCTTCTTTATGATACATGTTGGAGAGGGGGGACTGTTGTGATAAAACCTTATATTTTGTAGGACAAATAGTTTTTCAAGTTATTTAGATAATTATCTCGATAATTAACAAAGAAAAATTCGGTTACTAATAAATTTTAAAAATTCGTCAAATCGACATGTTTTATCCTTGCTACCCTACTAAGCTACCATTTCCTAAAGTTACTGTAAGGAAAAAGTTGGGCGTCTAGTCGAAAGGAAGCTACTCACGAAAAATCAACTTGTTAGTAATCAATTATAAAATTTGTTCTGGGGAACCTGTACTACAAGTTATTGGTGTAATTGTAAAGTTTGTCGCTTAATTAATTAATTTTAAACTTGGATATATAAACACCCGTATAAATTAAATAATAGTTAAAAAAAACTAAAATACACGCTTTAATAAGATATACAACTAAAAAAGTAAAAATAATTGATACTGAATTTAAGATAAGTAAATGGAGTAAAATACATATATTTTATTGTTACAAAGCGTGGGGTGTTTACAACAATTACTTATCATCCTGCACCCCACGCTTTGTAACAATAAAATATATGTATTTTACTCCATTTACTTATCTTAAATTCAGTATCAATTATTTTTACTTTTTTAGTTGTATATCTTATTAAAGCGTGTATTTTAGTTTTTTTTAACTATTATTTAATTGTTTTGACTAAAAACATCCATCTACAGCTGTATTTCCAATCAATAACGCCATCTGTTGGTCAGTAGTAACATTTGACACTTGAAGAATACAATGTTAACACCATCTAGCGATGAATAGTGCAAACATGCATTATTGACGTGATCACGCCATCTATTAGTCAGTAGCAAATTATGTTCATCTATACGCCACCTAGTGGTCAGTAGCAATGGTCATCAATTATAAGAATAATGAATCCTGGCGAATCTAATCAGGATAATTATATATTTTAATCGAATTATTGTATTGTCATCGGTCTTTGACAAGTGTGCAAAATTTGAACGAAATCTGGCCGTTTAAAGTGGGTCAAAATCGCGCCCAAAGAAGTCGGTTACAAACAAACATACAAACATACAGGTGAAGCTAATAAAAAGCGTGTAAAAAAGACTTAATTTGGCTAATTTTAAGCAACTACGTATTTGAGTAATATTTATTTGTGTGTAATATAGATGATTGTAGGCCTCAAAAATCACATGATATTGTGCTATCTGCCATTAAGTCAAAAATAGCCGTGAGAATTCTATTATGTATTCCTTTCTCTTATATACACACACACTACGCTGTAAGTTTTCTTAATTTTAGGTATACAAATATAGTTATTCACACTTTAAAAATACCATGTAAATAATTTAAATTCCATATTGGATCTTTTCAAATTTACCGACAGAAAATATTTCCTAGATAACGTCTGCGTGGGTCAGAATAAAATTATTTTTATACCAAACTAAATACATCTGTGGGTGGTAATATGACTCATATTTGAGGCAAATCATAAGCAGTACATAAATCTGAAAACGTTAAAAATTTAAAGACTTAACTTTATATTTCCTTTCTAGATAGAATTGAAAATGAAGATTTTTTTCTCTCATTGAAATATAATTCCTTTTTTTTTCTTTCTATTGAAATATAATTTAAAACTACCACCCGGCTTCGTTTTCTGTAGCACTCTTGAAATACCCGGTATTTAATATCATCATGACTAACAGCCGTTCTCAATAATCTATCTATCTTTAACAAGAGATTTCATTAGATATTTAGATGCATTTTATGTTTCAGTTAACAAACATAGAGAGGTACAGATATGGTGCATATATTTATAAATAGCTAGGTAAGATAAATATATATGTCTATCTTTGTTTAACGAAGCGTATAATTGTACTGATATAGTAATGGTAGTTATTTTAACCTCTTGTTAAAGATAGATAGGATATAGAGAACGACCGTAAGCCATTCAAATTCAAATTCTTTATTTCACTTGTGATACATAGGTTACAGGGTTGGTACATACATAGGTAGGTGCTCTATGATCTATAAGAAAAAAAATATAATTAATGTTTAAAATCATGTCAAATTAATTAAAGTCGTCGCTCACAAAATCTGTTCATCATATTTACATAATAACTAAATATTTTTAACATTTCACTTTAATTTACCTAAAAGTTATCAACAAGGAATTCATCAATCAATATAGTAACACCTGCTAAGGCATATAATTGTTATTTAAATTGCATCGAGTTTATTTTTTTAATTTGATCTGGTAATTTATTATTTTTTGGAGTCATACAAAATGTGCTCTTGTGGAGCAAAGCTGTCTTGGAGGGTCTTAAAGATATGTCATGTAAATAGTTTTGTCTTATGCTTGAATGATGTTGTTCAGCTATTTTTTTAAAATACTCGCTATTCTTTACAAATAATGAGCTTTCATAAATGTAAAGGGATGCCAAGTTAGGATTTTAAGCGATATAAAGTGTGGTTTACATGACATTCTGCGTAACATTTTAATATTATAGACCGTCAAATCAGCTAAAGCTTCCTTTAAGTCTTACAAACTTGCGCAACCCAACCGACACGTGATATTGAATAACTGGTTATCTCCACGTCACACTGAAACAAAAGCACTTCGGCTTGTTTTAAGAGTGTGACTCGCGAACAATATTACTGCGGGAACTGAATAAACAAAAAGTACATGAATATTAAAATTTGTATTGCTGGTAAATACTAGTATGGTTGATTTATACATACTATCGTGCAGTTGATGCGTCATTATTTAAGTTAACGTGACAGAAACATCGTGAGGAAACCTGCATAGCGATTTGATGAATATGAATTAGTATGGTGTGTAAAGTCCGCCAACCCGCACTAAGCCAGCGCGCGTGGTGAACTATATTGCCTAACCACTCTCAATAGTAGAAGAGGCCCGTGCCCTGCAGTGGCACGTTTAAGGCCTGATATAGATTACGTATACAGGAAAGTCACCCTGATCTACACAGTTTGGTGCACATCATATTTCCATTACAGTTTCATAGCACTAGTCACTTGCAGGCACGTTATCCGCCGAATGCACGCGAATTCGCCAGTCGTTTTAAATGTCATCTCCGTACAAATACATGCATTATTTTATGGAAATATGGGTATATTTACTATATTATTTTGATCGTTCGATGCTATGCTGCGTTTTCACCGAACCCTTTTTTCATTTAAAAATAAGATTTAAAATAATACCATCTTTTTATTTTTAATCTAATCGTAAAGCATGCTTTGCAACATTTTTAATTCATTACTCCATTAAAAGCTTTATCACTAAGATAGACAAAGCAAAAGAAAACATCTAGCCGTTAAGTGATGCGTTATTAGATAGTTTATAATTTAAGCTACCTAGATGACAAATCGTTTCATCTCCATAATAACAAAAGCAACAAGTAAAAGACAGGTGGATTCAACTCCGAAATTATACAAAACGGTGGCTCTAAAAACTTCGTACTTGTATAAATTATACATTAAAATGAATATGAAGAGTTGCTTGTTGTCACGGCTCCTGATTATAATCATAAGTAAACAAAGGTAACCATAAACGTGACAAAATGCATACATTCACAATAAAATCTATGAAATATACTCCGGTAAAAATTTAATCCGCTATCTTCTACTTTTATTCGGTATTAAATTAGTATCTTGAATTATGCGAGGTAATTTCAATTACGAAACATTTTTTGTATAACATTCCAGTGTATGCGGAGGAGAAAAATAGATGAGGATAGTTAGTGTAATAACAAACAACACGTTCCAAAGAATCGACGCCATACCATGCTAACCACGGTTAGTAAATAGCGTGAAAATAGATCATGTCACGTGTTAAATCCGTCACTAAGGTGGGAAGAACAAGGTCTGACGTATACTATTTAAATTAATATTGTTTATCGATTAATAGACAGTTTAAAAAGTGTTTTGAATGTTTTGTCTTCGTCGCTCAAAATGAATTCAAAAGTCGTTCAAAGGAGACAAAACATTCGATACCTAAAATAGATTCTAAGACTGTTTATGAATAAGGCCGTAAGAGTTAATTCAAATATCGTTTTGTTATTCAAATAGTATTTCCGTCGATGATGGTTGTCTCTGGGTAGTTACATTTATGATTTATAGATCAAATTTGTGACACAATCTGAATTTGCAAATAAAATGTTCGGAACATGTTGAACGAAGCTCTCTTTCGGTTTCTATTTCGCTTCACTGGGTTCCTGTGAGCATACACACGGATATCCTGTACCAGCACAATGTGCAAATATTTTGTTCCTAATGTCCGCTCTAGTATCAATGGAAACGAACCATATCTACGTGCGGGAGTCATTATCATCGCTTATCCCACCATTAAATATGATCTTGGTGTTATTGGCAGATACAAAATACATATATCCTACCACCAACCACTTACTGCACTGTATTGTTAGTGTACCCGGCTATATTGTCATAAAAATATTTTGTTAATTTTAAAAACACCTTCAATAACCTGTGAGTTAATAGCTATATTCATAGGTTACTGAAAATGTTTTTTATTATGTTATTTATCTTGCCATACAGATTTATAAGCTTATACCAAAAGTTGTGAGCGTTGTATAGAAAATACCAAACACCTTTCGCAGTAGATTATAATGAATAAGCTCAAACAGGCTCACTATCTTAATAAAGGAAAATATACAATTTATCGAAATGAGCAAGGTCATGAAAGCAATCACGATCCATATTAATTTCATTGCCGCTTATTATTCATTCTTCGTAGTCTAGTAGCAACACGTTTACGCTCTGTAATTTGAACAATTAGTTCTTAGGTAAAATACCCTGTCAGGCAATCCACTTTGTGCGAGAATTTCTATTGAAAATTCTCAAATGAGGTGTCTTACGCTGGAATTTATGTCTGCAACAATGCCGTGATAAATTCACTTCCTAACATCTTAGGACGGAAAATACTCAATGAACTGTCGGCGGCAATCGTTCCTACTTCTGCCCACCTCTTCCAGGCCAGGGCCTCCTCTACAATGGAGAGTAAGATTGTGAGGGGTTAGGTCGGATTGTCCATCACGCTGGTCAATGTTGTAGGAATTTACTTACAATAGAAATTGTTACAAATTGATATGGTACCTACCTATGCCGGTTTCCTCGCGATGTTTTCCTTCATCGGTATAGTGCGTAGTGATTGACTATCAGTACACACAAGACTTACTTTGGTACAAGGCAAATATTACACTGAAAGATTCAGAATGTTTCTACAATTGAACTACAGAACGTGTTATAGAAATTACCTAGCTTTATGGCAAAACTAGAAGATTATTTTATATGTAAAAATAACGCATCCGACGAGGTTTCGGTTAGGTAAGCCAGCGAGCGATTTAAAGTTGGTTGATACGAGTGAAAAGTTAAGATTTTTTTACATCTAAAACATTTTTCAGTAATATGAGATAGCACCGCTTACGAAACTGAATCTCTAAAGTTGAAAAAGCCTATAAAAATATTTTTACAGCCCTTTATACAAATTTTGTTTGATTTTATATTCAACTAGCGATCGGGCCCGGCTCCGCCCGGGTGCATACACGTTTTAAAATGGCGGTCAAAATGTTTAATTCTGACTATCAGTTTAGAATATCGACCAATCGGACCACGAAAAACGAACAAAATTTCCTCGTATTTGCTAGAAATATCACTACTGCTTTCCTCCTATAGGTTATAGCGTGATGATATATAACCTATAGCCTTCCTCGATAAATGGACTACCCAACGGCCAACACTGAAAGAATCATTCAAATCGGACCAGTAGTTCCAGAGATTAGCGCGTTCAAACAAACAAACTCTGCAGCTTTATAATATTAGTATAGATTTTGTTGCTTTTGTGAAACTTTTAAAACACCGTTCTTTTGTTCAAGTTTTATGTGCTTACAATCACTTTGTCTAACTATACACACAATTAACCCAAATGTTTCAAGTACTCAACGACAGCTAAGTGTGTTGACCATGATTATTAAAAAAGTAAGTTTCTGGACGAGAAGACAGCACAACCAGGTATGCATTACAAGAAGCCTTGACTGAGCATTGGATAGATGTATAGGCTGAAGAAGTTACTGGATGGATATGAACATTTTTTTTATTCTATGAAACAACAAATGTACTCGGATATCATCTTTGAACCACTGAGTAATTAGAAATTACATTACTTTCACATAATTACTCTTAAATAAATACAATACATCTTTACCTTATTATAAAACAATCTTTTGTAATTTTTATTTTTTTAAACTAATTCTGATATATTATACTAAAACATATAAGTAAACTATTTTTATACCTTCAATCTATAGATATCACAAATACGTCGTTTAAAAAAAACAAATGAAGATTGATTTAAAATAGGCTAACACTTTTCAATTTTCACTCTTCAATTTAGCTACCTAAATTGAACTGTACTTAATTTAATTATGAAAACATTTTTTATTGACCCCATTGTTGCATTGAAGACGTCTATTTATTAAGTATGAACCAATTCAAATTATCAATTTATTTTATATACAAATGATTATTTTGAAGATAAATCCTAAAAATGAATGATGTATGAATTTGAATTATTTATTTTTTATTTAACTTAATTTGTATAAAATGGACAAATCATTGAAATAATTTATGAAATGAAACAAGTTACAAGTGACTGTTAAAACGAACGTAAAATAAAAAGCTTTTAAAGTAACATTTACACGAGCCCGTGTGTTAGCATTCGGAACGCGCGTACCAACTCGCAATGTGCAATTATAACAAAAGCTCTCAACGAGACGTTTAGTTTCACTTCTGACTTTCTATATCAAGCCGTTCCATTTCAACGGAGATGAAGACGAAAATATGTATTTACTTTTTACTTCCCTTTCAAATCTTTCTACAAAAATCCCTTGATACGTATGAAAAGATAAGTCGCAAAAAAATCTAATTCATGCCAATGTATTCATTCGACTTATTCCTAATTCAATTCCCGAACGTAGTGGATGGATGTAGGCTTCATAATGCGGAGTGTTTTCGCATTTGACATTAATTATAATGGTTTGGGTATAAAACTACACTGATGTTTATGTAAGCTGCGCTACAGCGGCTGCAACTAGGTAGGTATGGTTTTCGCGGAACGTTTAAGCAGCCTGAGGCTATTTTGTGAACACTGTCCGTTCATACTAAAAATAAGTCAAGTGCTAATACTATCCAACATTTTTCAGTTTTGTATCATACACATTTCGGTCCAAACTAGTCTGTAAATCTCTATAAAATATCTGGCCACAAATATGTATTTCAGGAAATATTTTTATACACGGAGTTTGATATGTAAATCATTTAATTATCCTGTCACAACTCACAATTCAAATCTATACATCTATACATATAAATAAAATTGAAGTGTCTGTTTGAAAAGTGAAAATAAAAAAAAATGTCCAACTACATATCGTTATATACACGATACCTATGATGAAAATTTCCTTAGAATTTTTTTGTCTGTCTGTCTGTCTGTCTGTTTGTTCCGGCTAATCTCTGAAATGGCTGGACCGATTTTGACGGGACTTTTATTGTCAGGTAGCTGATATAATAAGGAGTAACTTAGGCTATATTTATTTTAGAAAAATTAAGTTTTTGTTAAATTCTACGCGGACGAAGTCGCGGGCACAGCTAGTCTATACATATAAATAAAATTGAAGTATCTGTTTGTAAAGTGAAAATAATAAAAATGTCCTATTACATATCGTTATATACACGATACCTACCCCGCAAAATGATGTTTAATTTTTTTTTGTCTTTCTGTCTGTCTGTTTGTTCCGGCTAATCTCTGAAATGGCTGGACCGATTTTGACGGGACTTTTTTGTCAGGTAGCTGATATAATAAGGAGTAACTTAGGCTACATTTATTTTAGAAAAAATCTTTCATTATAGTTTTTTTTTTTTTTTTTGTTAAATTTCACGCGGACGAAGCCGCGGGTACAGCTAGTTAATAATATAACTGAAACCGCACGGAGTGAAAAACGCTGTTTTAGATTGTAATTTAATTACCTACTTTCATATTTCTTTATATCCATCCATGTTCATCAAATATATTCTGGTACTTATGGCACATTACCAACGGACAAACTTGCACTGAATATATTAGGGGTACAAATAAGTTTTAAGGGTTTTTTTTTTAATTTGAATTTTTATTGATAAAAACTGGTATAATGTACATCATTCAAAATATTGCCCGTCGCTTTCTATTACCTTTGCCCATATTTCAAGCAGCATATGGATACCGCATTTTAAAAATTCCTCATCTTTTGAGGCGATCCAAGAATCGAGCCAATTTTTCACATCTTCGTAAGAAGTGAAGTGTTGAATTGACCGAAACAAGTGGTAGTCCAAAGGAGCAATATCTGGCGAATACAGCGGGGAAGGTAGGACATCCCAGTTCAGCGCCTCCAAAGTTTCCTTGACAACTTTAGCAACATGTGGTCAAGCGTTGTCTTGCTGGAAGATCACATTGTCATGTCTTTTGGCATATTGGGGGGCGTTTAAGCTTTAATGTTCGACTCAATTGCATTAATAGAA
Organism: Hyles euphorbiae; assembly: GCA_023078785.2. Taxonomy (NCBI): domain Eukaryota; kingdom Metazoa; phylum Arthropoda; class Insecta; order Lepidoptera; family Sphingidae; genus Hyles; species Hyles euphorbiae. Next base: position 9,819,507 of record CM041032.1, on the reverse strand, counting down.
ATTGTTTGTTGAGTTAGAGTCCCAAGTTTTCAGTCAGTTTCAGAATCTTGATCCAGTAATGCTTCCAACTCAGCGTCTTCGAACTTTACTGGCCTCCCTTCGCGTTCTTGGTCGCTGATGTCAAAATCACCACTTTTAAAACGCCGGAGTCAATACTCCCATGTTTTTATTGACGGAGCATGCGCTCCATATGCTTCACATAGCAGTTGATGCTCTTCAGCTGCACTTTTCTTCAAGTTGAAGCAAAAAAGCAATGCTTCCCGCAAATGTTGTTTAGTTGGCACAATAGTTGACATAGTTTGAGCCACAAAAATGCGTGTCGTTTACACTTCAACGAAATAAAACGTATGATAGGAAACTGGTTACGTTTTAACATGAATACGCAAGTCTCAAGATAGTCCGATGCGATATAGTACTAATTATGCCATCATTTGTAGACCCTCAAAACTTATTTGTACACCTAATAATTCCATACATACGTACATAAACCCACGCCTTTTTCCCAGAAGGGGTAGGCAGGGGTGCTGGTACCAACCGTTACATCCACGTTTCACTTTGTGTGTTCCGTCCCACGGTGTGATAAGGGGCCTATCGTCATATCGGGCACAAATTTCTATCAACGGGCTGATAATGAGTTGAAAAATCCCGACCCGAGATTCAAAACCTCAGCTTTATACCTTTTTTTTTACCGTAGAACAAATACGCCACCGAGGCAGTAATAACTGAAAATTAATATAATTCCAATCCGTTAATAAAATTATTTAAATGAAAACATCGTCAGGAAATCTGCATAACATAATGATAAGCGATTCGAAAGAATTTCTCTGGAATATAGAAATTCCACCAACCCTCATTAGGCCTGCCTGGTGGACTATAGTTCCTAACCCCTCTCAATCGCACTTTTGATTATAGAGGGGGGCTCGTGCCCTGTAACTGTATCCTGTAACGTATAAAGAAATCTGGTTTATTTATTCATTTATTTTATTTCTTTATTAACTTTATTGTATGTAATAGATGTTTTAATCTGTAAGAGATAGATGGAATGTAACAGAAATTAAAACAACATATAAAATAAATACAATCGACGGCATTATTGCAATCTCTTCCAGGATCTTATTAGATCTTAGGCAATATCTTCCAGGAACCTTTGGATGGACATAAGAGAACGGAGAGAAAAAGGGCAGTCTAGGGCAGTCTAGGTGTATAGTGACAAAAGAAAATATAAACAAAATAAACATTACAAATAGATATTATACCTATTCAAAAACAACTTTAATTTATTGAAAGTAGTTTACGCAATCTGTTGTTTTTCCTGCTTAAATAAATATTGTAGGAGCAGACTGATGACGTTTCCTGTTTTCAAAAATATATTTTCCAGAATGTACTTCTCATAAATGAGAATTTATTTTTGTCATACCATAACAGCCTCCGTGACGCAGTTGGTTTAAACGCCGGCTGTGAAACGAGAAGCCGCGGGTTCGTTTCCCGCACCGAAGCAAATGTTTGCGTGGTAGACGTGTATTTGTTTCGGGTCTGGGTATTTGTGAAAAGCGTAGACGGAGAAACTAATAGACGGAGTCACATGTTCTATCCCTTTTCCACAAAACGAAAGAGATTTATACATAACATTCATGTAAGAAAGAGATGCAAGCTTTTGTAACCTGTCCTTATCGGCGTAACCGCTTGACTCCAGGAAATTTGACGTTTTGGAGGCAAATATTTACATTATTTGGGGTGGCCAGCGGTCCAAAGGTTGATATTCCCTAAAACAAACGATATTAATCAAGAAGCTTATACCCAAATGGAGATTGCATTCCGTATAAAACACTGAAGCAAAAAAATTTGACCTTGAATGACGTCGCTGTTATCTTCTATCCTTTTCTTTAAAGTGACAATGAATGAAAATGACATTATGTTCATTCATTGTCACTCGATAGAAAAGGATAGAAGATAACAGCGACGTCATTTAAGGTCAAATTTTTGTGCTTCACTTTTATATACGGAATACAATCTCCATTTGGGTATAAGCTTCTTGATATTAATAGATTTAAATTAGATATTAAAAAACAAACTTCAATAATTATCTTTTATTTTTTAAACTTTTTCCTTATATGTTTTGAACTGTATATGGATGCACAATAGATATTGTTTTTGAAATAAAACTATTTACGAATTTTATCGCGGATTTGGTTTAAGTTTTGCTTTTTTTAACTTCTCCCCGCGATGTTTCGATTACTTTACAACTTTCGTGGTCACGGGGCGGACTAGATGTTGTTTTGTTATTAGCTTTTATTACAATCGTTTTTATTTTCAGAACTAAATATTTACTTAAATTATGTTTATGTTATACAGTGTTTTTATTAGTTCTGGGTGATGGCTGACGACCCAGGTATGTAAGTGCATTGTAGTTCCCCTCAAAGTTAAAATATCGATATTTTAGCAATTATATTTTTTTAAAGAACGGTCAAAGTTTCCCGATACCTTAGGAAAAACGTGTCAACCTGGCCACACTCCCACAAATATCGCTATCTCATACTAGGTTACACGGTGGCTACCCCTGTGGTGAAAAGTCTCTCGTATCTTCTGATGACCACGACATAAGACTCGATCTTAGAGTGGGGGGAGAGATATGTGACTGTTGGATGTATTTATTATTATAATAGGTATACCTAAATATTAATTTCCCATTGATTATTACACATACATGACATATAATTAATACACATACATGAACGAGAAAAAAGTATTTTGGTACACTGCTATATATGTATGCCAGGGTATCCTCCATTCAACGTGACATTTGACAATCTAACAGCTTGAAGTGAAAAACAGACCAAGTGAAGTGAGCTTACAAAATGTACGATACAAATGTACGTATCAAAGGTACTATAATTTCGTTTTATCTTTATGTAAATTTAATTTAATCGTAAAATTAAATACGCTTAAAAGCGGACTGAATTGCTTTCATCTAAATTATTTAAATATAATATTCTAGCCATAATATATTAACTATCCAGGTGGCATTTCCCACTAAAATTTTAGTTTTATTACATCCTATTAAATGAATAGACAAAGAGGTAATATCTCCAACCACTTGTTACAGTTCCGCACAAAATACTTGAAACTATGATTAGTGGCCACAAATGAGCGATTAAGAGAGCCTGCGCTTTAATGAAAAGCGAACATAATTTGTAACTTCAATTCTAATTATCACTTTACACCAGCGCGACACATGTTTGCGGTTTAGTGCTTCTGTGGCCACCTAGCTCGCGGCTTCAAAGTGCAATTTAAGTTGGAATCCAGCCGGTGGCATTTAATTAGTTTATTAAATTACAAACATTGCGAATACATCACAGGTCTAGTGATGCATCAGTAAATATGGTTCAGCTTTTTTATACTTTTCACAGTAGAAAGGGAATCAGCCAATTTGTAAGGTACTTAACCTTACTTTTGGACATGTGTTTCAGTTAAAACACATGTATGGGTTGAGTTTTAGATAATTAATAATTTATAGGTACCTAAAAATATCCGACTATTACGGAATTTTCGTAGGCATTTACATATTTAAGAAATTAGAATGAAATAAAACAATAGAAGTTTGTATTTATCATATCAAACAGTTATTCAATATAAGTCGAGATTCTCCAAACTACACTTTCTGTGATTTACCACATTGACGCCGCAGGTGGTGAATCATTTCTAATCGAAAAAAAACCTCATGATAACACTTCAAGCTAAACGGCTCGTCTATAGATCTAAAATGAAAGATTCTCTATAAGTAGAACTTACACTTAAGGAATAGATGTGAAAATAAGAAAAGTAACATCAAGAAATCAAAGACCAAAACTAACTAAGAAATACTTACAAATTTAAACTGTACTAATGTATAAGATGAAGAGTTAATCACTTCATGCTCTTAAATAGTAGCCACATTAGTTGTAAAATAATGTATTATTTGCGAATTGTTTTTTTATCCATGTGGTTTTAATCAATAATGTTGAATAAAGCTGCTCTTATACAATTTGATTTCAATGAATATTTTACGCAGTTTTACAAAATCTCTGCCGAAAAATAATCATCAAATATTACATGCACATTTTAATAAGACGGAACAGAATGGGATTTAACAGGATAGGATGGGGAAAGCAGTATAGAGGACGGCTGTTAGGTTGAGTTTAAATATAGAATAGTTAGGAAGTAAATTAAGTTTAATATGTTTCTGAAATAATTAGTTTAACATATTTAGTGGTAGAATAACAGAAATTTCGAAAGCATAATAAGTTAAATAATAATAATAATAAATGCGTGTAATATATCACACACGGCCATCTGATCTGCCATCTGGCCAATGTAAACTAGTTAAAGCTTGTGTTATGGGTATCGGGCAGATGGTATATAAGCATTTCGGAGTGTCCAGCCTGGGGTGATGAACTCATAATAATACGCATTATCCGTGCAGCGGTCGGAGTATACCTCTCGCTCTCGGCCGTGATTCCCTCTATGGTCGAGAGTCGGAGGTCGTGGCAGGCAATGCTCTCCTTCTGTGAGATTGTAATTTTGCAGAAGGAGAGCGCAGATCGTGAGCGGAACGATCCCGCTCGCCGTCTGCAAAGAAGAAGGCGCCGGGTAATACACGGCTGAACTGGCCCCTTTGCCCTGTGCTTCAGGGGTACAAGAATTCCGACACAGTATCCTCTGACTGTCGTAAGAGACGACCTAAAGGGGTCATCGGAGTCGCTGGGCACACGGCGGGGGCCGTGCGCCCTCGCGTATAACGACTCCGAGACGTGTGATTGAGCCTCGTCATGGACGCCCATAACAGCTTGGCGGGCGTCCGAAAAGGGGTGTAAGTGGAGGTCATCTGGGCCCTCATAATGGTTATGGTAGGCCCAGCAATGGTTTTTGTGCGGGGCGGCTCGCGGACGTAAATCGGGGCGCCCTTCGCCCTGGGATGTCCGGTGCTGCCCACAATGCGTGTGACGGCTATCGAGAGGTTTTTAGTCAGTATGCTGGCGTAGGTATTGCTAGGGACCCAGCTCGGCCACAATATCCGCGTTTGTACAGGGCTGGAAGGCCATAGTCACTGACGTACCCCTTTCGGCCTCCCCCGGGGTACCGAAAGGTGAGCTTAATAGCTTTTCCTCTTGAACAAAAAACTAATTATGGTAATAAGCATACATTTATAGATAACTACATACAAGCAACATAAATAACAGGCAAACACAAGTATTCATCACACCAATGTATGCCTAAAACTTTTAACTGATTATTGTAAAATCACACCCAAGTTATTTTATTTTTAGTTACTATTCATTATTTATTATGTGCAATTGTTTTAAGTTTAATAAAGTCTATGTATGAGTATTAACACGAGTTGTTTGAGATCATCGTTGGGAGGAGGGGTAAAATCAGTCATCCTTGTTAGATCATAGGGGTAACGGACCTAAAAAGGTTAGGAACCACGGCTTTAGAGGATAGGTAAGGTAGGACTCCGTGATATCAGATACACTTAGACTGGATTAAATGTGTATCTTTTTCCCTATCATTTTGAAAGAACAGGAACGCACCTACTAACCAATAAGGCACATAGTAGATAAATATTAAGTAATATAATGAGCGGTAATATTTGGGTTTAGGTAGATACTATGTACCATGACGCTACCCGTTTGCACGCAAGGGTGGATCCAGGGGGTCATGACCCCCCCCCCCCCTGGGCTGACTCCAGATTAACAAAATTTATTAATTATCTTGTTGATAAAATTTATAAGAACAATTAATTCTTTGTATGTCAATAAATAATGTAAAAAAGTGGAGTGTTGAAATCGGACCCATTGTTCTGACATGAACTATATGACTCCTTGGCGTAAAATCTGACATGAACTATATGACCCCCCCCCCCCCCCTGGCGTAAAAGCTGGATCCGCCCGTGTTGGCACATTACCATTTGCCGGAGCGTAGTTGCGAACCCTACATAGAACTTGTAGTGATTTTATGAAACATGACTTGGGGCACGTCCGACTTTCCTGTTCATAACATCGCGCCGTTTCGCCCACGGCCCTAATATCATACCGCAAGACTTTATTTAGGAAGGGGACTGTGCGCCTACAATCGATTACTACTTTCTAATTGGTCTGCGATTACTACGGAATGATAGTTGTATTTGTATTCTAATTTATTTAATATAATCCATGTTTATCATTTTCTATATATATAGAGAGCCTATCTGGCATTCATCTGTTAGATAAAATAGCAAATTCAATTTTACGAGTTCTGAATAGGCAGACCGCAGATCTGTGTTCGTAAATTTTATTAGCTGATTAAAGTGGCTACTAAAATAGTTCTCTTTGAACTCTTAGCTTCGAACGCCTTTTTATTCACTGTTGCGTGCCATTTCAATCTGATCCCAGCAGAGGTAGGCCGAGGTGCAACATGTATCGCCTTATATTTTCCGTCCCAGGATGTGACAGGGGCGAGCCTATCGTCATATCATCCGGGCTGATAATTAATATAAAAATCCAATACAACTCAGCTTCGTGATCATACCGTAACAAAACTACGCCACTGAGCCATAATAATGTATCAGTATGTATCATCAGGCAACTACTACATACAATCATTGATACTTGCACGAGCACTTAAAAATGAAAATAGGTTATAACATTGACGAAAGTACCACTTTTACTTAGGTATTTTTTCTTTATTTAACAAAATCCACAGCCCTTAATACTAATATAACACAACTGGTGTGCTTATCTTACGACCAATAATGGATTTACATTTTGAAATTAAATTATTAATTAATTTTAATATAAAAGCAATTACAATTACAATCTACGATAATTATCTAAAAGCAAGTGAGTAACAGATACAATGTGGACACAGTATTTTTTGTAAAAGTCAATAGATAATAATTATTAAAATCGATTTTATTTCTTCTTAGTAATCGATTTTATTCATAACCGATGATGTTGTGACGTCCCTTTATCATAACTGAATTTGTCATTTGTGCTACTTGTGTTGTTTTGTTACAAGTGATCAAATATATTTATTTTTCGCAGTCTAGAACTAAATATCAAAGTATAGGAGTAATATCATCTGTAATCAATGCCATACATTTTGATCAGAGGTAATCTGGCATCTTATGGACATAAAAACCCGTGGCGAGTATTGGTGTCCGGTTTGAAAGGTAGATGATGACAATAACATGTTTTCAAAGTAAAATGAGAAATTGAGTGATATGATAATAAGTGACTCCCGTATTCTTGTGTATTTTCTTATTTTTATTATATTTTCTGCCATAACAAAGTGTTACAAAGCTATTTCGAATCGATTGTTTTAGCTGGTGATATTGAGCAGCTGAAGAGATTCGCGTGTGGTGGATACTGTGACGACTCTACTATAGTATACTTACAACACCCTTGCGTTATCCTTAGTGCTCTTGAAGTAAGTTTAACGATGTAACAAAGCCATTTTCTGATATTGCATGGTGAGTCATACAGTGCTAATTGATCAACATTGCAGGTATTAGGTTACAAAGTAGTTGCATCTAGTTCGACGGCGGTGAAACAAGATTATAATGAGTATATGTGGACTATGAGAAAAGAATTCTCAGAGCCAGAACCTTCAATTATTGTTGAACAAGATAATATTACAAATTTTAGCAAGGAGGCTATGCACTTGGGTAATTATCAACACACTGGAAAAGACGACGAAGTTTAAAAACTTACATAATCTACATACACATACATTTGGAAGCTTATTTGGCTGATTTATATATCATGGACACAAAGGGAAGCCAGAATTTACAGACAAGCAATTTGGTGAATGATCCAGTACCAGAAGAAGGAGTTGTCTACATAGCCATCAAGGGATCTTTGCATGCTAATGATTGTTCAGTGTTTGGACTTGGTGATGAAGAAGTTAGAGCTCTTTCCAAGAAGTTTCCTGGTACAGGTGTAGTTGTTAATGGAGCTGCAATTAAGGCGAATGTTCTTGTAGCCATGAATTCTCTGGCACAACTGGGATACAAGATAATTTCAAGCACTGGCGAAACTGAAATCACTTGGACTTTGCAAAGAGACATTTAAAATATTAATCATTACTTCATAAATTGTATAGTCCTCTCTATAAAATGGATCATAATCATTGTGATCATTCTAATTGTGCAACTGCTTCTGCAAATTCTTCAGTATGTCAAACAATATCGGAAATGGATTGGGAAAGGGGATTATGGTATGCAGGTAAATGTTATGCAACTTAATTCATTTTTATTTGTTATAATACTTTTTTTTTTTATATACAATAGATCTGGAAAACAGTCTACCTGATTGTAAATTATCACTACTGCCCATAAACATCTATACTGCTCAGTTACAAATGTGCTGCCAGCAACTTCAAATGGAGAGGATCCAGTAATCTCACTTACTGACTGAAATGCAATAGCAAAGTTGTTACTTAACATCACATGCTTATGAAAACAAAACAAAATCATAAACTTTTATATAGCTGTGTAAGTTTACTCTGAATCATAAGTGAGATCTCAAAACAAATCAAATATAATCTAATCACAGCTTGCAGGTGTAATCTCTCAATATAGAATCATACATCATATCTGTGCTACTGCTCCAATTTTATTTAAAATCTATTAATATGCAGCCATTACCTCCTCAGCTTTCAACGGTGAAATAGACCGAGTTCAAATGCTTATCAACAAAAGTAGAAATGCAAAAGATACTGTAAATGCGCCAGACAATTCTGGTTATACTGCACTCCATTATGCTGCACGTAATGGACATGTTGATATTTGTAAAGTACTTTTGAGTAATGGGGCAAATATTAATGCACTTACAAGAACTGGCCAAGCTTCTCCTTTACACAAAGCTGCAGCTGCAGGTAAAACTCTTTTTGATTGCATATGTTTGACAAATAAGCAAACAGGGATACCTGATGTTCAATGGTAACTACCAGCCATGATTGCACCACCCCAGATGCCCACCGATTCATGCTGTCCATGACTAACAATGGTGGCTCTACCACTTTTAAAAGGGGATTTTTTTTATTATTCTAGCTGAAGTAAAATTACCAAATATAACATTTTCTTCTACCAGTTGTTATCCCATGCTAACTTGAGATCTGGGCAACATGTTTTTTACCATGTCATAGAATTATTTAGCTTATAATTTTATCAGTTGTCTACTGTCTAGGAAATGATGTATTAAGTCCACCTTTCAGACCTAATCTATTTTTCTTTTTCAATCATAGGTAAAGTAGAGGCCGTGAAATTTTTAATATGTTCCGGAGCAAATGTTGAACTGCAAGATGTTGATGGTCAAACAGCTCTGCATAAGGCAGTGGGAAACAATAAATTGGATTTGGTGGATATACTGCTAAAAGCATGCCCAAAATTAAACACAATCAAGGACAATAAAGGACATTGTGGAATTGACAATTAAGAGGATAAACCATCCTAGCAATGTAATTATTGTATATGACACTTTCATAAAACCACCATATCGATAATCAAAGTAATTATCTACCTTAAGTTAGTCCCCACTATTTGAAAACATTTTTTTTGTTTAATTACATATAAAATGTTTTTTATATCTTCACATTGGACCAGTCTCATTGGCACTTCAAACCATATATTAAGGGGACTGAGTCTTGAAAAATTCTTGTCGAAATAACCAATATTTTGCTTTTGGTTCTTCAACTAAATTTAGAATTGTGACTGCTTGTGGTTTCATGTACACAGACATGTTACATTTGCATTTTTTATCATATTCAAAATGATTATAATTATGTTGTCTATCTTGTATTTGCATGTGATGAAATAGTGATAAAAAATAAAATTCTTAACATATTTATTTAATGCATTCTTTGTAATACATAAACTCACGCCTTTTTTTTAAATATGTTATCATAATATAAACAAGCATTTATACTCATAATCTAATAGTATAGCTTGGTAAAAAATAAGAGTGCTTTTAATTATGATATTGTCTTATATGTATGAAGTTCATTACTTGCTTGACTAAGAATATGCTTATTTATTATATATCTTATTTTCAATTTATTGTAATGTATTAAAAGAGATAATTATTTATTGATGTTCCAATCAAATTTTATGTTGAGTTTATGATAATGTTATTTTCTTTTCATTTTGTTTTATAGGTGCTTTGAACAGGACATACTATAAGAATATTATGTTAATCAATAATTTTCAAAAATCAATTATATTGTAATAGTTCCATGCTAAGAATTTTATATTTATATACATAGAATTTCAAATAAGAAAAAGGTTTCCCATTTCATTAGTTGTTCCTGGATTCCATTCGATGTTATAAGTGCAATGTTGCAATTTATTGTCTCAATTTTATAAGAATTAGGTAATTATTGGGCATTCGTTACACTAATTTAGACTAGTCCGCTGATTTAATGTGTGTGGATTTAGTGTTAACAATATAAGATGGGCTCAATATAAAAATAAATTTGCAATTTATACCAATATTTATTAGTGTTTGTTAGAAATGCAAAAATATTAATATTGGAGTCACCATGTATTTCAAGTTGCTTTGTTAATTATTTTTAATTAAGTTACCTGGGATTCTTCATACATGTATTGAATATTCATTATTATTCATATTTGCAAACAGAAAATGTGGCAGATATATTGCAGTATAATAGTCATGACAACTATTTTATTTTGTGTTTATCATGTTATGAATTTAATATTATTTACTAATGAATTATGGTGTCTGCAAATATGAATGCTGCTTTCTAAAATACAGTGCTTGACACTTGCATAGATAATATTCAAAACCATAATGTAATGGAATGTCTTAAATTAATTGATTTAAAATATGTTTATATTGTAAACAAACCAGTGTTTGTTAACAAGAACTCAGTAGGTAGTGGTTCTTGTATTTTACTTGCTAGAAATTTTATATTTTTAATATTCAGTTACATACATTTGGATGTCAAATATCTTGCTGTAGTTTTTTAAATGTAAACTGTATGTGAAGGCAGTTAGGGTGTATTGTGGACAAGTCTGGTACACATTTTTTCACCACATTGTATCTCATTTGCAGGGTAATTGAAAGTTTGTCCAACCATGGGGTCCAGCATATGTATTCTGCCTGTTCAATTACTATAGAATCTTTTCAAACAAGTTATTAATGAAACTTTTATATTTTAATATTATTGTATTTCTTATTTTGAAAACAATACATGTGTTTCAGGTAATTATTTATACATACATAAATTTTGGATATATTAATTTGTTCACCCTGTAATTTGTAGCTATAAATTCAACAATGTTATTATAACTTAAAATAAATTCATATCATATATTTTAGTATTAAAATTTTATAATATTCCATCTTAAAAGCTAAGATTACCTTCTAATTAAAATCTAATTAACTACATTACGTCTTGAGTAATACTTTTAAAATGGGATTCAGATTTCACGAATTTTGGTATTTCACTAAATGTATACTCTAATTCATAAGAATTCATAGAGTTATAAACTTATTGTTCAAAAATAATTCATTTGTAGTTTGTATTATTTATTTAAAAATTAATATATCTTAGACATCCATTACGACATTTTATATGGAACCATTACTATCACATAAGTATACTCAAAAATCAACAAATAATTTTATATTTTTCACTTACATACACCTTTGTACTACATATTACTACCAAGTAAATAAAAAGTAGACTGTTTTAATGGTGTTTTATTTGTCATGAACCATATTTATTAATGATTTCAGTCATAATAAATGGATGGTTAAAATTCGTTTTAACGTCACTAGTACACTGACTATATTTTTTATATAATTCACATATTATCTTTATTTCAATGACCTTCGTCTTCCATCATTAAAAATCTCTGTAAACTCTTCGGCAGAGGTAGGGATGATACATAGCAAAACAAAATCTTGTTTTTACTCAGTTTTCTAATTTTAATTCTACATAAATCTGAAAGCGTCAATGGTTGTTTGCAAGCGTAATATAACCAATATGCGGTGCTTCCCGGTTTCGGTATAACTGCATTTGGATCTGGTACAGAAACATGGTGTCCAGCTTTTAGTAGCATGCGGGCAAGAGTGTGGGAGCGTCTTCTACTGGCTATGGACATATTGTCTAAGCCACACGAGTGCAAATCACACGTATTCACATCTGCACCATACCTTATAAGTAAAACAGCTGCATGGTCTCTGAAATAATAATTATTCATTTACGGCCTTATTTTATAGGCAGTTTTAATATGTGTTTTAGTTATCGAAAGTTTTATGCCTTTCAAACGACTTGAATTCAGTTTAACAGAAGCAGACAAAACATATGATAGCTAAAATAGGTTTTAAAAGTGTCTATGAATAAGACCATTATTGTTGGAAGGAAAATAATAAATTACTTAAAGGGCTCTATACAGAAAATTGAAGAAATAATAGGTAAAAGAAATTCATGTTTTGGCCAATGAATAAAAAATAGCTGTAATTCTTACTTTTGCAATAATAACGCCCTTATTAAAGGAGTATCTCCAGTGAGTGCAGTAGTGTTCATGTCAATCTTATGTTCTAGTAAGCATTTTAAAATTTCTTCAAAGTCAACTGGGCTTTCTACACTTTCCACTGCCACATGGAGAGCACTGGCGCCTGTTATACTATTACAGGAATTCGCATTTGCACCTAGAAATATTAGAAAATGATTAAGAAAATATTTACATGCAAGTATATTCATGTTGTTTCCGTCCATTTTGATGTCTACCAAACATGGAATTGAATTATAGAACTGATAGACATCAACCTCTTTTTTTTACAATTAATAAGCATGTTCTGCTTAATTTTGTATCTTATCACGAAATAAGAAAATACCATTGTTGTTAATCAAACAGTTTTACCTTTTTCAAGTAAGTGCCTAGCAACTGCTGGTTGTGAGAGACGAGCCGCAAGCAGCAAGGGTGTATCACCATTATCATTATGTAAATTTATTCCTCCACCATAATTAGTAAGCATTTTAACAATTTCTTCCTAGAATCAATTGTTAACATTATACACATAAAAATTCCACACATAATTTCTAAGTCAATTGGTCTTACCTGACGCTGTATAATTGCATTGTGTAACAGTCTATGAGAATGTGTGATTCTAGCGCCTGATGTAAGTAATATTTCTACAACCGCAGCATATCTTTGCCAAACTGCTTCACATAATGGAGTATAGCCTGCAATAATGTTTAAGCATTTTATATCATGGTAAATATAATTTTTACAATACACTAAATGATCTGCCAATCATTATATTGTGCTTTTAACATCAAATTAAAGCAAATCTATCTCTATAATTGTATATATTAGTTCTAAAACACTAACTATAAACGAAAATCAAGCAATGAAAAACAAAAAATGGTCAATAAGGTGCATGATTAACAATAAAACAAAAATATGTATATTACAAAGATATTATAGCTATCATACCATGTATTTCTTCACCATTGACATTTGCTCCACTAGTTATAAGATATTTAACAACATCAACATGGCCTCTCCCAGCAGCCAAGTATAATGCAGTTCTTTCATTTGTATCTCTTGCTTCTAAATAAGCACCATTATTGACTAGAATTCTTACCTGTAGAAAAACCATGATACCAAATTACTTTTCTATAGCTTACAATAAACCTTTTTTAACTACTACCTAAACGTTTTTATAGCTAAATTCAGTATATGCATAGGTGAGCCTATTGTAAAATAAACCAACCAAATCTAAGTAGCCTCTAGATGCTGCAAAATGTAGTGGTGTCATCTTCTCATGTGTTTTATAGTTGACATGACTTCCTGCAGACAGTAGAGCTCTCACAATATCTGCATAATTTTTAACAACTGCAACATGCAGAGGAGTCAACCCATCTCCTGCAGTAATATCAACTTTGCATCCTGTAATAACATTTAAAATAAAATGTTAGTAAAAATAATATTGAAATTGTATTTAAAACAGTCATGTAATGGTTACTATTTATTTCAATCAGCAATCAATTTGAAAAACATTTTCTAATTTAAATGTTAGATTTAGCAATACATTGAAGGTCTCAAAGGTTTATTTTAATATAGATTAATAAGTGCAAAAACTGTTAGATAATTTTATAAAACAAATAATTATAAAATACTACAGAATTATTTACCAGCTTCTATTAATAATTTTACAATACTAAGATGTCCATGTTCTGCAGCATAATGTAGGGCAGTCCTCATGAAAGCATCCTGCTGGTCTATGCCATTGCTCACTACTGATGCTGAGGCTATAGCTGCACCAGTACATTCTAGTATTGCTGCATACCACCTGTAAATTACACATACTTTTAAACAGTAGAAAAGGACAAGAATTCCATGAATGCATCAGAATGTTATGTTTGATAAAGTAGTTGACAGAGATAAGTGCTACAGTCCAAGAAAAAAAAGAGTACAAATATCTTATTTAAATCTTATATTTGTACAGATATAAAAATGACAGTAAAAACAGACTTCAACTTACTTATACATAGATGACCATGTCTCATCTTCACTAGTAGTAGGGGCAACATTACCAATATCTTCATCCCACTCCAAGTCTGCTTGAGGTGATGGTGTAAGCGATGGAGGACTTATAGGAGACCTTAAACTTGGAAATCTACTTTCATCACTACTTGAACCATCACTATGTATAAACACAAAATATCCTTGATTTTTATCTGATTTCACATTATCATCTACAATTCCAATTGCTTCATACTGACCCACACAATAATCTTTAAATTTTTTATCACTCACATTCTTGAACTTCACTGCACTTTCTCCATTAGAACACTCCTCTTTAAGTTTTCTTTTGTGACATTTTACAACCCGTTTTCTTGGATGAATACATGGTGTTTTATTCTGAGTTTTACTTGTAGAACTTGAAGCAATGAGCAATTTTAATACAGCAGTGTTACCCATAGATGCAGCTTCTCCAAGACAAGTTTTTCCATGACTTACGGTCTTATTAGGATTAGCCCCTGGAAAAAGAAGTAAACACATACAGCTTAAAACATTCCTTCTTCAACCCTCTCTGCCAAATTTTAACATAGATTGATAGAAAATATCTCTAGCTTGAAGTAAGCTTAGTAACTATTCAAGATTGACAAACCATACACACACACACACCCTTCACAAAGTTCTTTACATGCTTAAAAAATACCTTCTATTAAGAAAAATTGTTATCCACTAGTTTGTTTTGTATTTATGGTTATTTTTACAAAAATGTTTGAAGGCACATCTAGTGCCTTGATAAACATTTTTTTATTTATAAAATAAAGTATTTTGATAGAGCAGGGTTGGAGCTGAATAAAAAATAACAAAAAAGAATAATTATAATAGTACCTTGGGATAAAAGAATTGAAATAGAATTTTGGTCTTCTATTTGAATGGCTTGGAGTAAATTTTCTTCTAAGGACTTTTCCATTTTATCTACAGCTTAATTCATTATCGAATATACTTATTTAAACTAGCTCCTCTAAAAAAACACTGGGGTCTATATAAGCGATGGAGATGATATTGACTCTCTATGCTTTATGGATTATATTGTGGAGTAAAGTAACCGAATTGTGAATAAATATGAACAATTTTTTCCAGACCCCATTTAGCTTTCTTAGCTCTGACTAGATAATTAGTTACTAGATTTTTAGCCGTATTATTGCAGCAAATTAATTTTCATATTTGACAGAATCGATTGGTTTACATTGAAGTTTTAAAAGCAATGTTGCCACAAATTTTTTATTTGTCACATTTTATCAAAAGATATTATAATTTATTTAATATACCAAATGATTTAAAAATAAAAAATTATTGGCCCAAAAAAACTAGCATTTTTTATACTTTATAGGAAATAATATAATCAAAATAGTATACCTGATTAAACACAAATCGATAAAATATAACCTTTTGTTTATGCTATCAAAAAAAACGGTCACACCATTTAGGAGTTTGTCGTATTTATGGTATATTTATTTTTGGAAGTCCATGAAGTAGAATTCTTTATTATTTTATTATTTTTGTAGGTAAATTTTTATTATTACTTTACAAATTTATAATATCCTCGAAAATTTTACTTCAGTACACTTTTACAGAGGGTCTTCCTGTGATAGAATTAGACTACAACTCATTAGAACGATTGGACAAACAGGAACTCATCTTCCTGTATACCTTCGCTGGAGGTATTTGTGAGTAATTGTCGAAAATTCCTGAGTGCCTACGTAATATTATGAAAATTTAATGAATTAGAAGAAAGTGATACATGTTTCGTGTAGTACGTTTCATTGTAGAAGCTGTTTTGTGTAAATACATCACGAATACAGCTGTAACTTGATAATTCAATAGGATACATTTATCTGTTTTTCTTTTTATGTCGTAGATAAGAACATGGTGCTAGAAATTAAGTAAAATGTCAACTGAAAATTGCTTGGTGAAAGCAATATATTCGTTCAAAGGCAAAAACAATGACGAACTATGCTTCAAGAAAGGTGACATTATCACTGTTACTCAAAAAGAGGAGGGAGGATGGTGGGAAGGTACTCTAGGGGAAACCACGGGCTGGTTTCCAAGCAATTATGTGACTGAATACAAAGGTAAGAAGCCTTTTTTCAAATGACTATCTGTTTTACACATCAATGTTTTTTATGAGCCTCATAATAGATCTCTTTTAAGATCTTCCATATAATTACTATTGACATTTGCTGAACTTTGTGATGATTAGGTGTTATACCATTTAATTACTTTGTTGTAATTAAACCTTTTTATTTGATTTCTAAAGAATGTTGTGTATTTTAATTAGTTTGATAAATTAATACTGCTGTTATTGATATAATATTGATTATTTATTTTGTAATTTGTTAAAGGCCCTTTATCTCCTCCTCTGCGTAGAACCATACTGGGTTGTAACTCTCCGGTACCAAGGCTTTGCAAGCTGTTAAACAGCCTAAGTCATGTAATTGATATTCATGCAATCACATTACACAGCTTTCGTAAATTATTATATTCTGTAAATATATCTGTAAATTGTACTCATACTTAATTTGTGTACAGTGCCCGTTATGGTCTTCTTTCCTTTTTTTTAATGTGTTACATTTTTATGCATTTACTTTGATTACCAATTTAATTTATAATAGGCATTAATTTAATGAAATAGGTAGATATGTATGTAGTTAGTTTTATTGAATGCTGTGTCTGCTTTAGTCTAATCATGTACTTAGACTAAGTTTTTTGTTTCTGTTTTCTTGTTCAAATGTATTGGTGTGTGATTGATAGTAGACCTAATAAATAAAATAAAATAAATGTCTAATTCATAAAAAATAATATAATAATACTATAAAATATTATTCAATATACAATTTAAATGTAAACAATGATCTACCCACATTTAAATTACTTGATTAATATGATATAGCCTCAGGTACATAATGAAAAAAAAAATTGGATTTATAACTACCTATGTAAGATATTGGCTGCCTGCATACAATTATAATTGATGATAATGATTATTTAGTAGTTAATTATTCATACATATTTTATTAAACCTATAACCTACATACATCTATTTTTTTATTATTTCAACTTCTACAGATCCGACTGGATCAGTGACAACATCTCCAATAAGGGCAGCTTCAGAGATACAGGCCTTCCGAAATGTGGTGCTCAAAGATATTATTGACTCGGAAAAGGCTCATGTTGCGGAAATGCAAGGTCTGGTTGCCAATTTCCTACAGCCCTTAGAAAAAAGTGATATGTAAGTACCTTTCTCTGTAATTTGACATCTGGCTAATAAAATTTATAAATGGAATTGGTCATGGAAATGGAATTAAAATATAGTATGACACAGTAAATAAAAATAAAGGAATTTAAATGTTTATTATATTCCCTATGATTCTTTGAGTCTGTATTTCCTGTAACATAGTATTGGGGGCAAATAAATTTAGTATATTTTCACATGCACATGCCTATTACTGCTAGGCTTATTATTTATATCAATAATACCCGATTAGTATAGGATAGGGGTGACCACGCATTGTTTCGACTTCACTATCAACTTGTTTAAATCCAGTAATATTACATACATAATATTATTTCAAATCTTTCTTGAGGGTAAATTAATGAAACTTAAAAAAACAATTCATTTAATTGTACTTATTCAAGTAGAGATAAAACATACTAACTTCAACTGTTTATCAATCAAATATAATTGAAATTTGAAACTGCATAAAATGCATGTAATAATATATTGAATTACCACTTTCAAAGTTATTGGTATAAAGTAGAGAATTTACAATTTCAATAGTTATGTATACTATGGTTACATTTATTCTGGACATGGCTTAAAATATTTTGCCTTGTTGATAATGTTTTAAGATTTTTGTTTGATTTTAGGCTTACTAAAGATGAGTTCAAGCAATTGACGGGTAACATAAATGAAGTACTACAAACTCATGAACAGTTCCTTGCATTGCTTGAGGAGTGTGCTACAAAGACAGGTCCAGACCAAAGAGTAGGAGGATTATTTTTACAATGGGCTCCTAAAATAAAAGCTGTACACCAAACATATTGTTCTGGCCATCCTAAAGCTGTGTGCATTCTTGATAAATACAAGTAAGTTTAAATTAATGTACATTATATACATCCCATGGCATAATCCACACATTCTCTACAGTTCAGAGAAATTTAGGTCTTGTTCTATTGCAATGAATGTGGTCATAACATAGGAGCATTTAGATATGCAGTTATGGTTTTCAGACAGTATTGTTTCCTCTACAACATTGTCCATATGGGCTGCTAAGACAACTTTATCCTACAATCAGTTATTGAAACTGGTATAAATGTCATTATAGGTATGGTTTTGTGAGTATTGATAGTGCCATAAATAATTTTATAATTATTGATGATCAATAAAATGCCCACAGTTGGCTGAGATCAGTTATAAAATCGAACAATAACTGCTGAAATTAATAAATGATCTTACTATGTATGTATTAGCCACCTAAAAGTCAATCCTGAAAATAGATCGATTTCGTTAATGATTGACACACCCATATTTGACTCATTTTGATTGGTGAACATTCGAGATCGGTCTATAGCTCGACCACCTACTTATCTAAAGATATTAGGATTGCTTACTATTTGGGCTGTAAATTTGTCTCAGGGAGGAATTGAACACGTGGATGGAGAATGCCGGTGCTGTCAGTCCTGGGGTGCTAGTATTAACGGCAGGGCTGTCAAAGCCATTCCGTCGGCTTGGCAAATATCCAGCGATGTTACAAGAATTAGCGAGGCACGTCCATGAAGCTCACCCAGACAGAGGCGACACACACCGCGCATCTGTGGTTTACAAGGATATCGCTGTATGTATATGGAAGATGCATCAATGTTGTTTCTAAGTCCCCGTTATAATTAGCGAGTGAAACACGTGTTGTTAACAGTATTTCTACTGCGTAAATTGTGAAAAGTATTACAGTTAATCTTCCCTGTCCTAGTCACATTCTCGACATATTCTCTTTCGACAATAAATATTACAATTTTAAAATAAACGCCATGGTTGTGCTACGGCCGACAGTATTTTTTTCTCGGCTTATAGATCAAGAACCTGCGGCCCCAGACATTCGTCATTTCATAAAAGCTGGAAGTTTGTCTGTTAATGCGTCTAACATAAGCATCACAAGATCAGCTATTATGAAGTTCTGATCTTGGTTCCTTTGGAAGTTATCAGATTCAATGTGACTGGCAAGGTGAAAGAACCATCAAAAGTGTCCGACTACTAAGGAAATAAATACACCCAATAAAAATAATACACCCAACAGTCACAATATATTTATAGTCTTGACCCCACACTAAGATCGAGTATTGTGTCGTGGGTATCAGAAGCTACGAGAGACACCCGAAGCAAATACTTGTGGTTCACACAAATATTTGCTTCGGTGCGAGGATCGAACCCGCGTCCTCTCGTTTCACAGCCGGCGTCTGTTGATAATAACATACATAAAATTCAGCTTTTATACTACAACATGAACAGTACGCTCAAGAACAGTAGCAATACCAAACACCAACTTCAATTACAAAGCAATGCTTAGCATTCCACTGCGCTCGCCATCCTGAGACATGAGATGTAAAGTCTCAATATGTCCAGTAGTTACTCTGGCTACAATGTCCTTCAATCCGAAACACAACAGTGCATTTAAACTTCTGTTTGGCGGGAGAAATAGACATTGAAGTGGTACCCACCCAGGCGGCCTCTCACATGAAAAACCCACCAACAGTAAACCGTCTATGAATAAGGCCGTATATGCAGGGGCGTCGCCAGCCGATGGCCCAGGGGGAGGCAAATAATATGGAGAATGAGAAAAATATGAATTGTAGGTAAAGTCATAGCGAGAGAGCACATGAAGCTTTTCACTTGTGGTACAACGGTCAACATTATTGTACAATATTGTATGGTATATGCAAATAATGCAAATAAAATTACCGTATAGTAGGCAAGTCAAGTTACAGATATTGGTTGCTTTGCATTTGGCAGTTTTTTTTAATCTCTAGGGGGGGCAGCTGCCTCTACCTGCCCCCCTTGGCGACGCCCTTGCGTATATGTTTAAATACGAGATGAGTATACATTACATACTTCTTTCCATAGAGTGGCTGCGCCGCCCTGCGCCGGCAGAAAGAGTTAGAGTTGCAAGTGGTGACCGGCGAGGTGCGCGGGTGGCCGGGCGGCGAGCTCACGTCGCTGGGTGATGTGCTGCACATGGGCAGCGTGGCGGTGGGGCCCTCGCATCAGGACCGATACCTTGTGCTGTTCCCTTCAGCTCTACTGCTACTGTCTGTCAGCAAGAGGGTGTCGGCATTTGTTTATGAGGTACATTTATTAACTAAGAATATTGTGCCAGCATACATGTAATAACACTGCAGTAGTGTTTGGATGATGAAGGTTTTTTGTTCTTAAAAGGGATTTTCGACTTTTGCGGGATAATTCATTCAACACAACCACACCAAACAATATTTAAGAAAGGAAACATTTTGCTAAGTAGTAATTATGATATTTTATTAGTCGTCATAATCTTTATGAATTTAAAATATCATAATCAGTTATATCGTCATTGTAATCACCAATGACTTTTTCAATGTCTTCAATACCAACTAATTCACTATTGCAAGCCAAACATGAATATAAATGGTTAGTCGTCAATTTTAGTTAAGCACACAAAATATAATATGCTAAAATAAAGATATGACTGAGATGTCCGTCCATGATTCGCGGTTCGTGGTCAGCTCGTAAATATCCAATTACTTGATACTTAGAATATTGATTACCCTAGTAGGAGTTCCTTAGATCGTGGCTGTCGTTGTGGATTATTGGTCCCTTGATTGTTTTTATATTGCGCTGTCCAATCACGAATGTGTCAAATATTTTTCTAATATTTATATCTTAGGATTAATTTTTATCATCATCATCGAATATGACCTCCTCCAAGAAAAAACCGTAACAGCAATAACGACCCGTTGGAAGCTCGTGCATCCAGTCAGTTCATACAACCTATATCATTTCGCCTGTACATCTTATGGGTCATCGTAAATTATACAAAGACAACAAATTTCATGACTTAAGGCCTTGTTTTATTTTTTCTGAAAGTAGTATCGTACACATGTTATATTTTTTCAGGGTTGTCTTCCATTAACTGGCATTACTGTTTGTAAATTAGAGGATACAGATATCCGAAAAAATGCATTTGAAATTAGCGGACCAATGATAGACACTATTGTAGCAGTATGCCAGACAAAAGCAGAGGCTGATAACTGGGTAAGCTTGTTGCAAAAGCACTCTAACACGAGCAGCCCAGCTCATGAGCCAGGCCAGCCGCAATCCTTGCCACATGTAAGTATTTTAATTAATTATCCTAATTTAAGTCGTCTAAATATAAGATTTAATTGTTTATTTATATTGTCAGAAACTTGTTACTAAGGTATTTTGTAATATTGTTACATAGCTGACCCGCTCTCCTTCCGAAGGGGCGTTGTCTAGCATCAACTCTAGCCGCCGGAGTCTTTATCACGTGACGCTACCGCCCGCTAGCTACCCTTCTGCTTCACCTTATTATTCATTAACTAAATATTTCGCGAGACTCGTTAAAAAGAAAGTCATCACGAAACAAATGTTGCGTAAATTATTGCACGAAAGAACATGGGCTAAAGCTTTCGAATTGACGGGACTGCCTGTCAGGCGGAGACATAAAAATCACATTAAATTAAAAATCGAAAACGATGGTACTGTCGGTGCGGACACTGAAAACTCGGATACTGACAGCGACAAGGAGACGGACGATACCGAATCATACGCTAGTTCTAGTTGCACTGACGCTGAAGCACTCAGCTCCTCTAAAATGTTGCGGCAGGACGCTCTAGACAGCCCTAGAACAATATCGTCATCTTGCAGCAGTTGGGGCAGTAATTTTGGCTACGTGCGGTATTTTGATAATTCCCCAGATATGCATTTGGATGAATCACAAGCCCAGACGTCATTTACTGCAGATTGCACAAGAAATTTATTTCTGGGTAATAATGAAAGGATGAATACGGTCACAACAATGAACACAGACCAAGCGCATTGTCAATCCCGCATTTTACCCAATATGCAGTCCGTTTTTCCACATTCCGATAGTAATGAAACTTCTAGTTTCGAGGTGAGGCCTTACATGGCGTGCGAAGATTTAGTGAACATGGACCAAAACACACAAATAGAAACCCTTGGAAATGTCGATACCGAATACATACCGACAAGGCAAAGTTTTCCAAACTGCGCAGTAAAGAATGATCCCTTACCCAAACTGTGGAAATCACAAGAAGAAAGTTATACTCCAGTAGAGACAGACCAAGAGGAAATATTAACAACAGATGTTTTGCAAGAAATACCGCCTCCTTCACCGAAACCGTACGGTCACCAGCACTCGATTGAATCTATTATAATTGACCCACCACCAATGTTTCGAAACGATGAAGATGATAGTATGAAAGTTATTAACGTAAATCTTAACACCAACGTTCCTTTCCGAAAACATTCTCTTAATTCTGATAAAAGAATAAGAAGATCCGTTTCCAGATCACTTGTTGAGACAGAAAATGTGAGCAAGAACTCTGGATCGCGCATTCAAAGAATGAGCTCTCAGTCGGAAAATGATAAAATTCACGCAAAATGTGAATGTTGCAATAGATCACTGTGTCCTAGTCCAAGGTCATCGGATTCAGGAGTCGTCGGAAGTTGTAATTTAGCATCACCAGATATGCAAGAGTATTCAAGTACTGGTAACGCAGGAAACGATTCCGACAGTCATGATAAAGTTACCGATACTATGAAGGACTCCCTCACAAATCTATCTCAAAGAGATTATGATACGGACCGCCGTAAAAAACTAACTTTATCAGAAATAGAAGCAGAGCGATTTGAAGATCAATGCAGATGCACGTCACCTTTCGGTTCAACAGCTAGAACTTCGTGCGTTACTAGTGTCACATCTGAGAACAGCCTCGATGTAATGGATTTGTCGAACACTCATGTCACTTCGACATACGCGGCCACTCCTCTGTCAACGTCGCAGATAAAACGAACCTCCATAAGAAGGAACATCGAACGTTACGTACCTGAAATTAAATTGAAACCTGAACCGCCACCAAGGATATACAGAAAGCCGAGTACCCACTTGGATATACCAAAGAATGTCCGTCATCCGGTACCTTGTCAATGGAGCACATTAAATATAACAGAACGCACTAAGCCCAGTTTGCACTACCATATGAGAATATACAGAGAAACGCCCGAAAATAACAACGATAGACGGTCTCGTGCAAACGCACCACGCAATCGTGATGTTTTTACCAAAGACAAAAAACAAAGTGTGGATGCTGACTATGCGCAAATGCGTAAAGTGAGATCTCGAAGCGAAGATTTAACGAAATTGCAGAAGGGTTTAGCTGACCCCCAATCCGGTTTCGTGGTGTATCGTTCGGATTTATACGCACACTGGTGGATGAAAGCAAAATTACCCATTACCGTGGTCACCGACTCAGGCAAGGATCATTATTTTGTAAAGAGATACTGTTTTGTGTATCACTGGTTTGATGATAATATTGCCTTGAAGTTTTATAACCATTAGATTAATGCTGTCATTAGTATTACCCCCAGTGTTGCAGTGCTTTACTTGATCATCCTTGCCTGTGTTTATTCATTATACTAACTGTAAAACAATCACTGCAAGTAGACATCATATTATTATACTAACAAATTAAAAAGTCCAGTACATATATTGCATGGAAAGGCTTATTACCTATTCTTCCCGAGAGTATGTAGGTGACACATAGTTGACGATATTATAATCGTTGTTTCACTACATAAAACCCATTTATAAATGGTTATTTATTAAACTATAGTGTTAAAAGATATATGAAAGCTAAATTACATACGCATTTTTGTAGACCCAGATGGTGAGATGAAAAATGATTAAAAATATTTTCTTACATGAAATTCGAACCAAAAGTACAACTTGAAATACTTTCGGACATATTTTACCTAAGAATGAAATGTCTACATGTCCGCTAAATAAAAAATATCTTCAGTCAACAATGACATGTTTAAAAACGGTTGAGTAATTGTTTAGTGTTTATTGTTTACACTTGCAGATGGCCGTGAGCGACAGTAATGGCTCTGATTTATCATCCGGCCTAACCAACCACAAAAGATCACACTCATTCAACAATCATCAAAGCTACACACAACATTCGCAGCAAATACAGAAAAATAAACAAAAGAATCAGTCCGCGCGCTGGCTGCAGAACTCGTGCGACTCACTCGACCAGTCGCCCGCCAAACCCAACAAGAGCCCTATTGGCAAGAAATTCTCTTCTGTCGATTTTATTGACACTGCGGGCTCGAACTACAGCAGTAAAGGTAACCTCACTTTTTGTATTAACAAGTTTTTTTCTTATTAGTATATTATATTATTAGTCATTCAGCTGATGGTAAGCGATTCGACCGCTCATGGACATTAGCAAAACCAAATAACACCAGAATTACGAAACGATGATCCTGAGACATAAGATATTAAAGTCTCAATATGTCCAGTAGTTACACTGGCTACAATATCCTTCAAACCGAAACACAACAATGCATTTACACTGCTGTTTGACGGGAGAAATAGACATTGCGGTGATACCCACCCAGGCGGCCTCTCACAAATGATTGACCACCAGTGCAAATATAAATAGATTACGATATTTTTAGGGTGGAGCATAACATGCTTGCGTCCTGCGCCACCGCTGAGGCCACAATCATTTTCTATTGGATCGGACGAAAACATTGGGCCCACACATCCTTACGCTCCGCATCAAAGAAAATCGAATTCATATGAGGAGGACGCTCTCATATTAAAAGTTATTGAGGCTTATTGCACTTCAGCGAGGTGCCGAAATGCTGTAAGTTCGGGTGAGTAGTCCATTCTGTATTCTAGATATAGCACTGTAGCTTAATTTCAAACTTGTAACACACATAAATTAATGTTGTGATGTCCTGCGGTACAGAAATTTAAGATCTTTTCATCTCTTTGAAAAATAAAGTATGGCTAATTTTGCAAACTATATGAATGCCCAGCTCAAATATAATAAAGCAACACTATTAGGTAGCGCTAACTTTGATTGTTTAAAATTATTTCACGCAATGCATTTAAAATAATTTCAATGAATGAACAAGTAATATTGAAAAGGCATACCACACGAATATTGTATGAAATGTATGAGATATAGCTAACAGTTTCCACTAACACGGCTGTATTTATTATGCAGTACCCAATATACCACTGGAGATATTCGAGTCGACAAGGAGGAGACATGTGAAGTCAAGAAACCGCATTATTAGTTGGTTCTTAGAATGAAAACGTATTATCCATGAAAGCAAAATTATCGCTAGTCATATAACGTAGAGCTTGAAAATAATATTTATTCCGATTGCTGTTGTCGATGTAACAATTATATTGAGCACATCGTCTGTCTCTCATAATACTCAGTATATTCGCATATTTATGCCGGTATATATGTGGGCACATGTCTCTAAATGCATGACAAGCATGCTTAATAATCTCCCGTCTATCGTACCTTGTATCTTTAGAATTCTTCTTTTTAGATCTGAAACATCATGACGTATTTGGAAATATATTAGTTTATTTTATATATTTTAGCTGATTTCAGTACAAAGTAGCTAGTCGTAGTAGTGTAGTAATTATTTACTAAAAATTTTATGATACCATGTTGAATAAGACATTGCAGAAAACTAAAACTATTTATTTTTGTTAGGGTCCGAATTCTATAGTATACAAATTTCTAAACACTTATTGTATGTGTAAGATAACACGCACTCGACATAAACATGCGTCACTAACAATTGTTTGAGGACTGCGTCGTGAGGGACGACGCTCGAGCCGCTGCACTGAAACCAACACAGCAAACTTGTCCGTGAATGTGAACGTGATTAACTGGCTTGTTCTTCGACACGACAGTCTGAATCTTTCTATTTTGTTACATGCGGCTGCCTTTATATCGCACCTGCAGTGGACTGCGGCCACTTGTCTTTCGGTAAAGTACAATATCACGCACCCGCCACTAACATACCTCACTATAACTATACTAAATTGCCGACCGTCCAACGAAGTAACACTCCCGAGTCGTCCGCGGTCACCAAGGTGTCGAAAGTGAAGCGAAACAAAAGCTCTTCGGCGGCCGACGCGCACCTGTACCGCGGCCCCGAGACCAGGAGGCTCCTGTCCGAGAGGAAGTTCGATATGAACCGATCCAACCCCAACCTGTGGCAGTGCTCGGAGGAGCGCGCGCCTCGCCTGCTGTGCGGCCGCGAGCGCCGCAGCGGCTCGCACCCCAGCCTGGCGCTGCCGCCGCGCCCCGCGCACCCCGCACACCCCGCACACCCGCCCGCGCTCGCCCTCCCCGCACACCCCGCCCGCTCCGCGCGCTCCTCCACCTGGTGCTGCGGCACCTTCGTCAAACAGCTCACCAAGTCGCACCACTTCGACTGACACAACCAGTAACCTCGCCCCCGCGGACTGCTCGATCTCACATCATACCCAGTATGAAACCTTACATATCATCCGATCGCGACTCACCGATTGCTCAGGGTTTTTTGGTCATACTTATCTTACACATTATTATGTGGGCGGCGAACACGCGAGTCTCGACATCGGTGTTCATTTTATCCGAACC
The DNA here is from genome assembly GCA_023078785.2 of Hyles euphorbiae. Classification (NCBI taxonomy): domain Eukaryota; kingdom Metazoa; phylum Arthropoda; class Insecta; order Lepidoptera; family Sphingidae; genus Hyles; species Hyles euphorbiae. The sequence goes on along the minus strand of CM041032.1, from coordinate 9,792,209 downwards.
GAATCCTGTGCTGTTTAATGTTCCCCCTAATACGTTATTGGTTTAATTTTTACATCTAACGTTTTGTTTAATATGTGTGACATAAATATTTTCAGCGCCTACCAAATGCTACTCGTGTTACGTTTAAATATAGTGCAAGTGCCATTGAACAATTTTAACATTTATGCGTGTTATCTATGTTAACATAGATTTTGTATAGTGCATGTGTGCAGTATTATTTAGAAAATAGAATGGATATATTTAAGTTATTGCTTGTATAGGTTACGAATATGGTACTCTGGATCTGGCATTACGCATGGTTTGCTTTGAGCAACAAAACCTTTAAAAAAGCGTCACGTTTACATAAATTATAATAATGTAACATTAGTTATATACATATTTTATATATTTGAAGTGTTATATATATTTTAATCGGGTCTTAATTGGTGTTAGTAAGTAAGTGTGATATTGAGAATATGAATATTTTAAGAGTACGGGATTATATAAAATGGTTTTGTTTTATAAGTGAGACTATTTTAAAATTAACCATTGCGAGTTTTGATATGTTTTACTATGTTACAATATTTGATAATTAGTAACAGAAAAAATGTACCAAAAATAATAGTTTTAAACAACAATTTACATTACATTGACAGCCAATTGACGCACATGACAGTGAGATTTTTAATTTCATAATAATATATGATGACACAAATTTTATATCGTATTTGACTCCGCTTGGTTAAATGTGTGGTGGGGTTTATTTTATTTCATTTTTCCGGTGACGTATTATACATTTATAAGTAACAATTTATCACATGGAGTGAAACAACTGACGCTCACTCGAGGATCGCATCTTGATGCCGGCTGCGAGAGTGACTACTCAATTTATCATCACGGGAGTACGTCTCCGCCAGATATACTGTTTTGTTGCCCACTTGGCTTCTTTCAATCTCACTTCATATTTATTTCAATACCTTAACGGATAAAATAAAAGAAAGCTGTAAATAGATACAATTGAAGGTTATTATATTTAAGGTTATTATTCTATATGCAACGTATTTTTAAAATAGTCTCAATGTTTGCATGGGTGTACTCAAACCTTTGCATTTGGGAGACTATTCTTTTTTTTTTTAAAGTAGTCTTTTATCGTAAAATATATTTGACAATCGTCATTAATATCAGTCATAGTGCTGACTTTTATTAATCGATGCAATACGAGTTAGATGACGTGAACGGTTTATCCCGCCATCTCCCGAATCTGAATACACCTATGTTACTTGCATATTGTATTATACTGAAGCGGACCGCGAACAAAATGTTTGTGATGAAAATGTGATTATGCAGTCAGCGCTGATATTTCAAATGACGTATCGTGCGTGAAACACAGCACACAGAATAACTAAATCGGTGATGATTTAAATAAAATATCAAAATCGATAAATAGTTACAGGGACTCGATAGCGTAGAGATCCGCCGATTCCCGCGCGCCTGGGGGTTACTCTATGATCAGAAACGAAATTCGAAAGTTCGAACGTTCGACGTCTGAAGTAAGTTATATGTTTTCCATTTCTTTATCTAGGCACATTTGTAAAATTTTACTTATAACGTTCGAACATTCGAACTTCGTTTTGGCTCATAGATTAACCCCTCCCCCCCCCGGTACATACACACATTTTGTTCATCATGTCCACTCTAGTTTCATAGCTCTATGTATTATAACTATTTTATAAATGTAATCCATTTGTTCGCAACAGAACATGGTGCTTGTATATTCATACTTATTGTTCCTGTATGTATGATATTAATAATATATTTATGTAGTTTATTGTTCATTATTTGGGATACCAACATGTCTGCTTATATTCCAGTCGTATAATTTAAAGATAGCTTTAAATATTGTCGCTATATTTTTATCTACTTTTAACTATCAGAATGGAGGCACTCGTCTGGCTCTCAGAATCGACTGCACGCATTTTATACAATGTAGAAGTTTTAAATAATATTTCAGATGTATAATGTAGTGCGAGCAATTGCCACATTTCGGCTTATAATGCCGTGTTTTGAATGTTGGACTTCTAAAGAAATCTTAACTTTTATATAGTCACATTGATTTTATAAATGATTTATGAGACGCCATAATGCACTCAACCTCGACTACGATATACTTCACAACTACTGGTTCCCCTTGGGGAAGGACATATTTCATGTCTAGAGAGTGAGGAACTATGTGAGCGTTCAGCGTAGTATTGCTATCATATCACGCTGTAAAAAGTACGTTACGTTTATGTAATTTATCTGCATCCTTCTAAACCTCCATGGATATTTTTTTATTTTTTGAAAGTACCAAAAATAATTACCAAGATTTTACATTTTTAATTAGAAACATTAAACAATTGTTTTTATTACTGTTTTTTGAATACCAGTGCTATTTAAGCTTAAGTATTAATTGGATTACTTACGGCATTAAAAATGCACATTATTGTGATATTTGTTATTTTGATCAATATTAAAGCCGTTTAATATAGCTCAGTCAGGGATTTCAATCAAAGTGCACATGTGAGAGTGGCGATATTCGCTCGCCGTCCCAATATGCAATCGAGACACAGACGGCAAATTATTAGACGATGCGGTGTAATCACAGCGGACAACGCGGTCATGCCGCGTCACACTCATTTAATATTGAACAGGATAGCGCAGTACTCTGTATATATTAACATGTACTATGTGTTTGTATAACTTATCTAAGTGCCAAACAAATACGGCACTAGTGCCAAAAATTAACTTCTTTACTTACCGACCCTAGGTCTGCTCCGAACTTCGCCATGGTAATTTTATTATAGCGTCGTATGGTAATTATTACTCTTTCCACACGCGCACCGAAATTAAAAGAATTTTATATCATGTGGAAATCGTATCGACTTTTCCTTTATGAACGTGCTTTATGACGTCGTAACAGCATTAATAAATCTAAAGCTAATACCGCCGCGCTAATAACGACCGACACAGATTTTTAGCGCAATAAATTGAATGGGCTGACAAGCGAAATAATCATTGCAACAAATTCGGTAATGCGCACGCCTCGTCTCCCATTACACTGGGGAGGGTTCAAAAAACGAGAACTGTTTCGCGGACTAATTGCGTTGGAAAACAATAATTCATTTGAGCCGTTTTCATGCATTGTTTATGATGTTTTGTTAAAGTATTTAGTTAAAAATCACCATATTCAAGCTACTGGTATTTTACTAACACATAAATTGGATTTAAAGTAAATTCAAACTGTGTTTGCAAAGAAAATAGTGGGGAAAATGTTTTGAATAGGCTTGCCACGTTGCGAGATCATTGACATGCAACTATTGATTTGTTGTTGGCAGTGCGAAACACGGGGCAAAATGTGAGCAGTCTATCGGACTCCATTCTTTAATTCTAAGAAATGTCTTACTGATTTTCTAAGTATACGAAATAAAATTGTTTTAAAGCTTGCATCGGCTTTGATAAAGTACAAAGTGTTATAAATTCTATGAGTCGCTCGGTGCATTTTCATCGTAAGTTTATTAACTTTGTGATATTTGCAAATTACTGAAATAAGGAAGATGCCTAGAAGATATTTTATCTTTTTAACTTGTAGTTGTATTACCATTATTATCCAGTTGTACGTTTTATGTTGAAAACATCTGCTTATAGTATATTAGATATTATGTATTATATATTTACTAAAAAATAAAGTGACCGCGTTTAGAGAATCATATGGCTAGGTACGTTTTGTACATTTAAGTATTGTATATTTATTTTATAACGTAGAGGATTAGCGTGATATGTATCATGTGATTGTAAAGAAACATTTATCATTCGAAATATGAACATAATTTAACATTATAATTACCTAGTCATTTTCTATTCATTTTGAATTCTGCACATTTTTTAATAGAATGCCAATGCAAGCATCGTTTTCATAGTATGCTATACATTATTTACTAGAATTTGAACGCGTATCCGAAGTTAATTAACCATATTGTATGATATTGCCGTGTGTTATATTTATTTTTTTATGAAATTATTGTAGTTTCAGATGCTAACATTTTGAAATAAATTTTCTTTTTTTGTCTCTGAATGTTTGTTTCCCTCAGGGGCTAGTTTAAAATGTATTCGTTTTATTAAAATAAATCCAAAAGTATTAACGAATAAATTTCTGCGCGGCCGACCATACCTGCACATTGGACTCGCTAAAGCCAGTAGTTAAAATTTATCATTGCTATAAGCATGGTTCTTTTAATCTTGCATTCGTAAATTTCGCAGTTTGATATATTATTTTTGCTAAACTCATAATAAAGTATGAACCTTAAAAATGTAGTATATTTTAAATATTTAAATTTTCTCATTAAGTACATGAAGGTGGGTATTGTGCAAAACTTGTAATAAAAAGTAAACGTGTTCTTTGATGTGGTGGTAAAATTTTATTTGCAGAATGTGATGACGAGACGGCGTCTATAGAAGCATTAGTTAGATCGCCATCGTTACCTATTCACCCAACATCAAGTCACGGCTCGCCAAGTTTGTGGACTATTGTTATGCGTTTACAAAACGAAATGAAAACAATGAAGTTAGAAGTAAAAAATTTGCAGCTACAATTGAAAGAAGAAAAACACGACCGAACGCTTGCCATTGCCGCTTTACAGACGAAAAATATGTTAATGGACGCTAAAGAGAGTAAATGTTAGTATTTTTATAGGTATTGTAATAAAATTATTGACTTTTATAAATATCTTTTATTTTTATTCCACAATTCTTCCAAATTAAGGAGAAAATAGTCAAAAATAAAATTATCAGACATAGTTCTGCTCTATTTGTATACGTGCCATACGTACCTGGGTATCATGAACTCTTTGTGAATCACACATCATCACACAGGATAGCGAAACATATTGTTAAAACACGCAAATATTTGGCTATTTCCCTTTGTGCTTTGTGTAAATCATTTGAGAAAATCAGTAGAATAATAGATCTAAACATTCTCAGAAAACACTTGTAAAGTACACAAATCATTATTATTATAGAAGGTGTATATTTATATTACAAGCAAGTCTCCATTTAGAAATAATAATGTTTTCTTATTTCCTGTGGATACAAGCATGTATTGCAATGAACTCACTCATGCTGTATTCAGAATGTTCTAGTATTTTAATAGAAATAAATATCATAATATAATTTCATTTGCGTCGTGTACGAAACTAGGTAGATGAATAACGTGAAACTAGCGTAGGTGTGCATGTGTATGGCCGGCAGACAGTTCGGTTCAGTGGGTGCTTATTCAGACGAATCACCACTACACCACGTAGGTGTAAAGCAAAGGGTCGCGGGACAACACTGACATATTAAAAATAATTATAATTTTTAGACATTTGTCGCCATAAATATTTTACTTTGGTATCCTGAGGCGATATTATCACACGTTTGTATGGGTAGGTAGGTATAATTCCAAATCATAATTGAATTATGTATAGTGATCAGTCATTGTTTATGTACGTGAAAAATACTCAGTGCGATTGAAATGTACAAAACAGATCCGGGCTCTGGTCTCTTATATTTAGTACTAAGTAATTTTAGTACAAAACATTGTTAACCAGAGCTGAACAGGCGTGCAATTAACAATACCCTACAGCTAGAATATCCATTGTTTCGCGTCAAAGTAGTTTTAATTTAATTAACACACTGCGGAGATTCTTGATAAAATTATAACGCTGTGTTTATAATAACACGTGGGTTTCTGTAGATCAATTCGATGAAATATTGAGCTCCTGTCAATAAATGACCTGATTTCTATAGACGATATGATATCCCACTACACACCTGCAGACTTGCGAGATAAAAGACTGTCGATTCTCGGTCGGCCGGTCATTCCTCTCGCTCCATTTGATAAAAAATGCCGGAATGTTTTTATTTCTACTAAAGCAATTGAAATTTGGAACATTTCGATTCGCCACGTCGACCATTAACACGACCGCTCACAAATGTATCTGATCATTTACCTTTAAAAGGTCGACTAATGAGGCGAGTTTAATATCATTCATAGAGGTTCTGCTGTAGCTGGACAAAATATAAAAGAAAAAAGGAATGGTTGGATAATTAGAGTAATTTATTACACGCTAACTTCTAGATGCTATTTTCTTGGTTGCGAATGCAGCCGACCTAACGACCCGTCTGATGGTAAGCCACGATCGTCGCTTAGGATCTTTGTCAATGCCAGGACCACAGTTAAACTCTTGCCTATCGTTTGGTGGAAAATCGGTAAACCTCGTTTAAAGATGGGCAGGTTATAACGAACGCCGAGGCAAGTAGTATATTCCGTAGCTTACATGTCTGGATAATGAAGATCTTATTGTAAATTTCTCATCAAAAATATTTGTTGAAGACTTATCTAAGACTAATAATTCATAAATAATAACAAAAAGCACAAGTCGGGAAGTATCATGCCTGTGTTAATATCATCGATGATATCACTTACGTAATATTGTTTTGATACTTTAATTACTAGCAGAAATAGTAGATAGGTACTTGAAATCCCAAAAATAAGCATACATCAAAATTTTATACAGTTTTTGAAAATAAAACAACTTGTCTTTTCTATCATCGATTTATTAATTAACATATTTTTTTGACTCTTAGTATATAATTTTCGATTTCTGTAAACATAGTTGTTTAAAATGATCTTTGGTTATTATATTTATTTTTGTACGTTTTCTCTGAGTGGAAATATTAATAAATTTCCAAGTGGATTAAATATGTAGCAATTGCATATAACATATAATATGGCACTTAAATATATAACCGTAATTGGTACGCTTATTTACATAATTTAAAAGTCACATTAGGTTTTGGAGATGGTTGCCGCATGGCTTAATTTGCCTGGATGTTTTTTGTGACGTCGTTGCGCGGTTGGTATTTAGCGTTGAAGCGATGTTTATCCCGCCAGCAGTGCACCTGATTCCTGATCCGAGACACATCTGAGGCGTATGTGCGACAGCATCCACCGACGTACCGCACGCCCAGATCCAACCACTCTTGTATGAACACCTCTACTGGCTCGCATTTGTCGCGGTCTATCCAGCTGAAAGGAAAACGATTCCATAGAAGAAGCTGCTATCACATTTGTAAACATAGAATACATGAAACAAATATGCCTCAGTCAAGGCTACATTTTACAAATGCAAATCCAACATGAACCATCGTCCATCACTCAGCCTGGAGGAATAGAATCTTAAGTTTGTCTAAATACTTTTCCCTACAAAATAAAAATACTGACAATACCAATTTCTAAACTACTAGAAAATCAGTCGTCCACAACTACTCGTAAAACATTTTAAATTTACTATATTTAAATATACGACAGAAATCATGGTAGTTTGTGGTCTGGCGTGGACATCACAAACATCCAGGATCTATGTTAGGACACAGATAGTAAACACAAAGTTCAGCTCTCTGCCCCACCCTGCCTTAAGGAAATATTTGCCCAAATTGAACGTCTTCAATGGATTAAACAGGATTGTATGTATATCCCGGATCTATCGCTGGTTATCTGGGTCGAGTAGGCAATTTACGATAACAACATAGATAAACGTTACTATATCTACCAATCAGTTTTTTTTTGTCTATGATAATATATTTAAATTATAAGTACAGTGGCGGTGCAAGGCATCGGAGATATGGGCTATTACCTAAGTTTCGGAAAACTCATGAATATAATTTAGCCAAGATCAAAAAATCTGTGACCATGCCTATAAATATTTCTCATTAAGAAATGATAAACCTTTCACGCTTGCGTGAGTCGGCAATACGAACCACACACATTCATATTTATATAGAAGGCCTAAATGTATGTTTTTCATATGAAAATGTCTTACACCGCCACTGTGTAAATATCCATTTATTAATACCTATTATTAAGTAGTCGGGTCGCTTAAATGTAGCTAATTTTAAATATTATAAGTACTTATTATGGTCTTGAAACAATACGAAATAATGACTAAATCGAATCGAAATTATCAAAGTTTTATTTCATTACCCGTACCAAATGCCTACTAAAGAACTTTATAAAAAATCTGAATTGCTTGATCTATCTCAGTTATACAAATATAACACATGTGTTATAATAAGGAAAATCACAACTAACACTATTAAATCTAATTTGCAATTTAAGACGCGACACAGCAAATATTCTCTTCGAAATAATAACCAACTAGAATTGATTAAGCCAAGAACCAATTATAAAAAAAAAAAAACAATTTTGTATGAGGGTGCACAGCTCTATAATAAGCTACCTAAAACTGTTACAAGCTGCGAAAGTGTAAATAGTTTTAAAAATAGGCTTAAGCTACATATTATTTCTAAAAGTACCGGAGACTAAATTAAGTGTAACATTTATTTTAATTTCTTTGTATCTCATTTTAAGTGAAATATGTATTTCTTATGAGAATAAAGTTCTTTAAACCTAAACCTAAATCGTCATCACCATCACACATCCATATAATAAATTCATGACAAATCTTGGAATTAATAACAATTAAATGCAAAATTATAAAAAAAAACTATTTATAAAGGATATTAATTTTGTATTGGCGGGAGCCCTATACATAGTCTTGACCATGCACTTAAGATCGAATCTTGTGTTGTGAAAATTATAAGAGTCTTTTCAGTCTGACGAACACCAAAATGCGAAATCGGTACGAGATCGAACCCGTCGCCTCTTGTTTCATAGCCGGCGTCTAACCAACTGCGCCACGGCTGTCAACAATGAAAAGAGAAATCCAATACTGGGCAAATATGATCAATAGGTCTTTATTAATCACAAGAACATGTATTTTTAAAACCAGATATGTTTTAAAACTCCTTTCTTATCCTATAGAACAACTGCTAACAGTAAAATTATTCAAAGGAGTTAAAATGAAAAATAGTATTGATTGTTCGCCACTCTTTTCATTATTTAAGTATACGTGGGTACGGAACGCTCATGCGTGGATCCCACTTAAACTTGGCTGTTTTACACGGTTCCCAACTGACAATACGTAAGTAATCCCGGTTAATTGAGTTCGGGTTCATAAGTAACATCTAATCGCTTACTTAACAGTTCGTGCTGTAGTAATCTTACCCAATTTGAGGATTGTATTTTTCCCCGGAATTGGGATATACAATTAGAGGTATAGGAGCGAGCGGTCGATCGTCATTGAAGCCTTTCAGTAGATTTGACACGAACGACGGAGCGCAGCAATTAACTCCCACGGCAACTAATTGATCGGGGTTTGACTCCCAACATTTCTTGGCCACCTTTTGGAAACTCTCTCCGTGTGCTATACTTTGATTATCCTGAAATAAATTACAACGTTAATGAATTTCTTTGAAATAGGTAGATATTGTTGATATTTGAACATAAAAAGTATATTTTTTTGGAAATTTTAACCCTTTGTAAGTTTCCTAGTAATATTGGATAGTGTTCAGATATTTAAAATCTACCGCAAAAAGTTGTGAGATCCATATAATACCAAGTCGATTAATTTATTTAGTCCTTGCTTAAGGGACCTTCTGTATAAAGTTATTACGTAAGTTATTATCATATCAATATTAAAAACTCTTTACGTCTTAAATAAATAGATTGACTTTATATGGAATTACAAAGTTATTCATGCAGTTGGTGTATCTAGAAAACTAGACAGAAATTATGAAATGTTTAAATTTTCCCATACTTTAGACACTTAACACTAATTATATTCTAAATTTGAAGGTTCTATGTCTGCTAGAAGTGCCTTAGACTTTTGATGATCGGTCAGTCAGTCAGTGAGTGACAAAATTAAGAAAGTTTGACAAGTTACAATTCTTAAACTACTGGTTCAAATTGAATGAAATTTTAAATATACTATGTTTACATAATGCCTGCTTAGTAACTGAAAATTCAGGCTTCTTGCTTTAACCACAACGAAGTTATGGGGGGTTGAAAATGGTCTGAATTGCTTCGAGAAAAGGATGGTATGGTATGACTGTGCCGCTTTTTAGCTCGACTTGGAGGGAGCACTGCCGTGCCCCCAGATCGTGGGTAAAGAATATTAGATGTAGCAATCAGTGGCTGCGTTAGATTTGGGCGCGGTTGGACGGACAGGATGCCAAATATTCACTGGCGCTGGATGCCTAATTTCATTGTTCTCAAATGGATTTCAGTATTTAATTGAAGGAACCATTGAAATCTCGCTAAGGATGCTGGTTAAAGTCAAAATTAAAACTAAAGAAATAGATAGGTACTAAATACGTATATTACCACATTAAGCCATTTTGTCTCTCTTTCTCTCTGGTATTTAGTTCCTGGTACATAGTACATACATATTATATTCCTAGCGGAAAATACATATTATTTATACATCTTAGTAACTTCCATGGGTATCGAATTATGGTCACACATGGCCTTGGATTATAAGCTATGACTGCGTGATTACCCAGCTAGTTTGTTTAGTACGGAATGTAGGTAGGTGCAAAGTTACCATCGACTAGTATGTGTGTTGACGGATCTATTCAAACATTTTTCCAACAGCGGAAATATACTATACGATCAACTAGAAGAATGTTGTGTAATCTACAGAAATAGCTGACTAATACGTTTCCCAGGGCTGTTCTATTTTAGATAACACGACGTTATTCGACATATTTTAAAAGAATAGGTTATTTATATTTACATTTCTATTAGTACCTATCCAGCCTACAAAAGTATTAAGGACTTTTTAACACCAAGTTACCTACGCTGTAGGTATATTATTATTTGTTTTGTTCCCATGCTTACTATCACATTTCACACCGGGTGTCAGTTCATAAATCATGTTTTCCCTACTGTGGTTTTGTAGACAAGGGTACGAAATGTGGTCATTGACTTCGAATAGAATTTTAAAGAACCCACTATGTTATTATTCTTATTTGCTGTTGTAGAGAACATTACAGCACAGATGCCAGCAAAATAAAATGTGGAATTTTTATTAGAGATAGGTGTTAAAAATACATCTAAGATTTAATTTTAAGTAATTACGCAGGAATAGCAAACATACGAACAATAAAAACATTATCCGACGTTTTTATAAAATAAATGTATCACCACCCATCTAAAAAATACACTTAGCAAACTGCATTAAAGGCACAAAGCGTGAGCACCAGCTATTCACTATTATATTATGTAGGTACTCGTAAAAGCCGAGAGTGTGGCTTATATTGAAAATGACCAAATATTTTAAAGTGCTTACAATTTATATAAATACACCTACTTTACAACTAAAGGCGAGCCAGGCTTTCGTGCCTGGGAACTCCCGAAGAAGATCGCACAGCATCTCGGCTTCCTCTTGACATGGAATCGTCTCCAGCGCCAGGAGGTCTACGCCCGCTTCTACGAGAGCTTGCATACGGGGTCGATGCCATTCCCGCATAGTCTAAAAACATTCATATTCATTATCATTTTTATTCATAATTAACGTTCCATTTAATAATTTTAACTAACTTCGTGAATAATCCCGCTACAGAATGTTATTCCCCATAAAACACAACTGCATGTCTACAATTTAATAAACAAGCTCCAAATTTAATTATTGCTACACGTTATATCGTCCCTGTTAGCCGTTTGTTCTAGGTTCTGTTAATTAACTGTCCGCCCAGTCAAATGCAGTCATATAAAAAAACATGAGAAATGGAGTGGGAGGTTTTCATATTGCCGATGTAAATTTTAATTTGCAGGCAACTTTACGGCCCTCTTTACGATTTAGACGAGCCTCTCTCAATGGCTTTTATTTGACTATGTATTCATGGCTTTTAAATGGTTCTCAGTAGACGTGTACGTACATGCCGTAATTGTTCTTCAATAAATGTAAAATTGGCTTTAGATGTTTTTTAAATGAAAAGGAATACGCAAATAATTGGGTAAGTAATAAGTATGCAGTAGTATAATAGCGCGCAATTTATAAATATTGAATCGATCATACCATTTCTCAACTCATGTATAAATGATGGCGATAACCTTTAGTATTTTAACGTGATCAGGTCGCCTGTGGCTAAAACAATTTATATGAAAATAGACAAATATCTGATTAGACAGCGTCGCACTCATTTATAATTAATAATACATGTCTGAGTGGCGTGTAAAAATAGAGATTAAAGTTACCTCAACAGATGTGGTGTCAGCGTAACTCCCATCATATTCGGAGCCATCGTGTAAATGAGCCCCGTAAGGACCAACTGAACCGACCACCAGTGGCACGTTATCTAAATTAACGAGAAGTACACAAGTTATCGAAATATTAAACTAATATTAATGTAGCCGCCGACAATATGTTACACAGTACAAAGTTATCTATACAAAATACCTTTCAACCCTTGCAAAGTGTAATTAATGCGTGCTTGCACCCGACCCTTGCGGGTGAGAACCCCAGAATCTTTGTTTACAGCAAAATGCAAACATTCTTAACATTTTGTATAACCAAATACAAGCTTTGCGGTTTTTAATATTACAAAACCATAACATTTCCGACAATTAGTTACTATTTATGCTCATTTGAAAGAACTTATCAAATTATTAACACCTTTGTACTTTCCTACATACATACATACATATACATACACATCATATACATCCATTTCTCTTAAAAAATGTCTACGTTGAAGAAGTGCAATACATTCATTAGGTTTTGATCGGTGAATATACTGACCGTTTTGAACATAGTCCTGGTATTCTTCTAAGTATAAAGAACGTGCCCGCTTAGCAAGTTCCACCGCACGAACTATAAGGTCGTAGCCCTGTTCTCGAGTCACCCCGAGGTGCTCCATAAAACCTTCTGCCGAAGCCTGGTATGTGTTCGTTATTATTAAATCCGCTCCCGCTGTAAAAAGTGTTTAAAAATTAATATCGCAACTCGCTAAATTCTTGTGATTAATGAATATATTTCACTAGACAGGTACGTCTAAAGGAATGAATGAATCTCGGGATTAACTTGCACGAGTGTTGGCTGTGCAAATGTCTTTCTGCGCAATTCTTGCACACGCGAGCTAATATCACGAAATGTAAAACTTAGTCTATAAATATTGGTAAAGTTCTATTTTGTTAGTGAACCAAGAGCGAGCAGGGTGCGGCCAAGAGGCATAAACAATTAATGTTATTAAAACTTAGCAATGCAACGCAGACTCGACCCGGTCAATAATAAGGAAGCGAGCGCGAGAAAAGGCGTTCTCTGTCGAAGAAAATAATTATGTAATAAATAGAAGACGGCGCAAGGCCTGCGAATGGAAAGGTATTAGACAGACAAGGTGATTAATGGCAACAACGTTGTATATATCCGGGGCTCTAGTTTCTATACGACGCGCCGGTATTACACCGGGTACTTAGCTCCCTGCCGCATGCCTCGCTTATATTATGCAAATGTAAAATATTAGCTATCATATGACGGGAAAATTGCAACATCGCTTCAAAATACAACGTCTATCATAATGTTACATCTGACGAATCTTAGCTATTTGCCCTTATCTTAGTGTATTGAAACTAGCTGACTGCGTACACGGCAATATTTTACTAGTCATAACTCATAACTGTCTAAGGTATTCCATTGATGTAAGCGTATTTGCATATTACAACTGTCGGATCCATAAACTACGAGCAATTTCGCAAAGAATGTGATAATATTTTATTTTTTCATATCTGGTCTCCTATAAGAGGCAGCAAAGCAAGGCAGTAGGCTTTTCCCTCCAGGGAGTTATTTGCTTGCAGACACTTTTCAGCTTTTCCTTATGAAAAGAAACGGTCCGTTTTGTGGTGAAGAAAAGCGCTTTCAGAGGACGATGACACGAGACGAGGTCGCACTCTCGCTGTCAGATGCATGAAAATGACGAGCTAAAAGCGACCTAACGTGTAATTCGTCAAAACACGTACACTGTACATTTGCATGCATTCTTACCGACGCGTTACGCTTACACACATTATTATATTTTGTACATTTATTGCCTATCTGTGTGCGATAGCTCCCATTTATTAAGAGTTTGTGTATCTATGTCTTGAAATTCATTCAAACTCGAAACAGAGACGGGAAAATAACGCAATTACTTGGCTCTTTAAAAGGGTTAGTTTCGCGTAACGTTTCTAAGTAACTGGGGTATTTATTATTCACTTTCTAGTAAATTGAAGGTTGCATCATAGTAACAAAACACTAAAACTGACGATAAAATGCAGAAGTGCATGAGTATATTAGACGTATCACGTATACATTTTTCCGGCTTGTTATAATTCTAGATCTAGATAGATAATAATGGATTTATTTTATACAGATATATATCATTTATAAGTTATTACACATTAATTAAGTAGCCTTAGTAGTGGTAGCATTCTTAAGTAGGTTGCAAGCAATAAGGTTTTACATTTGATCTTAACGTTGGGCTTTCAACTATGTACGAGATTTTAGATTGAAAAAAATTCAAAGTTGCCGGTGTCTAGAATTTCTATATGGTATAGCGATATAGTAGACGCCCCCATCACATGTAAACAAACTCGGAAAACTGTTTGTGGCGCCAATAGCTACTCCGTCTAGTGCCTGCCCTATGCGCAGCCTACGTACTTATAAAAAAGATTGTTCTAGCGAAAACTACTTATATTTTGTATTACCAATTATGAATTAAAAAAACCATCTACCTCTCAAGAAGTCTAAATGGGTGTTTACAACTTCGTTTGGGTGAGTGTGGAGGAATCGGGCACTCCACAGGGGATCGCCGTCGATTACATGCCCCACATGGCAAGATAATTGAGAGGAGAATCCACCATCCAGCACCACGATGTGGGGCCGCTCCGTGCCCTCGCCATTGTCCGGAGTCATCGTCACACTGCGTCTAGACTGCGCTGAAAATAAACGCAGATATAACTTCATAAGTGCCACTAAACTTGCACTAAATAAAATGATAAGAGTCGATGACGGCGCAATGTTTTTGGAGAATCAGACACTAGTTGCTATCGCATTATTATGTTGATACTGTAGGTATCTAATAATACAACTAAACACAAATAAGCAGATATTTTTTTCATGTCTGCAAACTTATTAATATATGCATGCAAAGCATGGTATTCGTTGTTTTGTCTCGATAATATACCTAATGCGATCAAAAGGTATTAAACTTTCACAGTGAAACTATGAGAGTATATTTTGAATAGAGGTAAATTTATTTTGTTAATCGCATACACCTTATTATAACCCTGAACCACAACTTTACTCGTTTGATAATCATATAAAAGCTTTTATAAAATGGTTTCACAGATTACACGAATGTAACACATTGAAATAAAACTATTTTTTTACGGAAGTTAATCGTGGATTTGGTAATTTTTTTACATATTTCAACTTCCCGGCGTTTCGATTATTTAACAGCTTTTGTGGAAACGGGGCGTGGTATTCAAAGCTTTTATAAATTTAATTTCAGTATAAATTACGTATTTATTACCATGCCTGCAAGAAGTTTTGTAAGTGTAAGTTGTAATTTAGTAACTAGCTAATTTATTAAATGAAAAAGTGTCAGCACTTAAATTTTACGTACAAAAATATAAAATGTTTTAATTTTTATAGCTGTATAAAATATAATATTTTGTATTTTCATAGAATCAGTGATATTTCTTTTAAGTTAGATATGTCGTACAGCGGGGTTGGAAATTAATTAATTGTAACTCACTGCACACAAACACTTGAACAAAACAAATAAATAAATTGGTGTAAATTTACAACAACAACGCATCGTTTTGATTATAACTCGTCTCATATCCAGTTATGTCCTGTATCCTATATATTTAAAGTGGGCTGTTATTAAATTATTACAAATATATGATTTTCACTGCAACTAAATATGGAAACATTATGGAAAACAAAGCCATTTGCCGACTTTAATAATCTAAACAAAATCTACGTATCGTGTACGGTTATTACTATCAGAAACGGCGGTGTTATGTTACAGTACCTACTCTGAATCCAATCCAATTAACTAATGCATCTACAGAGTTCTCTGCAAACCTTTTCTGCAACGCATGTTGCTATGCAATAACCCATAGAGATTGCAAGACGTTCACATATATATTTATATCATAGTACTTTTATTACTATCTACATTACAGCATCTGTACGGTGTACCTAATAAACGATTAATCTTTCCGACCTGCCACCTATCAGTAGTCAGTAGGTATGTGACTTGAACGTCTAAAGGGAGGTCAAAGCGTTCAGTGCTGAGACTATTTTCTTATCACTTGTTTAACAATAACTCGCACAATGCACATGTATCTGTACAAATTATTGATTACAATGTAAAATTCCATAAATTAATAATTATTTTCTGAAAACGATTGTCATGGGGATAATTAACATAGCAACATGATATGTAATATTGTATGTATCATTTTTAATGATACCGCAAGTGTAGTAAACAGCCTATGTACAAAATGTTTTCCAATCGCTTCTGGGAGAACAACAGTTGTGCACTATCATTAAACATTGTTGTTACATTTATTGCAATAATCCTTAATTAAAATCAATACGACACTTCCTTTCAGCGTTACATACGATCATAAGAAAAACTTTTAATACGTTACATTAATTTTATGACAGCACCGGCAGTTACAAAGTTCGCGTATTATTTTTTAAATTCGCTTGCAAATGTGAAAGACATTGTAATTAAACATAAATCACTGTAGAAAAACTTCCGAGCCGGGTAGCAAAAGCGGTTGAGACATTTTTGTAGCTAAAGAAATATCGTTTTCGGTGACAACAATAATTTAAGTGCCTTGACATACACCTGAGCTCAATGGGTGTTGAAATGAGTTACTGTTTGCTGTAAGCTTTACGCTAATATAGGACTTGATAATATAAACAAAAACCAAATAAAATAATGTTTTTAAATAAGTCCTTGCAGACATTGTAAATAAAAACAAATCATGTGAACTCATAAAATGTATGCCAAATTTAAATAAACATTGAAATAACTCCAGATAAGTATAAATTATGAGTGGTCCTTGGAAATCATAGAGTAAATTATAAAATTTAGTAAGCAAATCTATTTAGGCAGTTATCGTATTGTACCTAAACATGAAATCAGCCTAATTGTCGTAGACAAATATTTAGTCACAAATTTTTAATATTATGAAATGGCTTAAAACGAGTTTAAGAGGTCCGTGGGTTGTTGTGTTACTTATTTAGGCACACACACCGAGTGTTTAGTACCTTGAAATCAACCTTGATGAAAACAATTCGTGTGCGTGCGTTGGGCATTTTAACTACATTGATTCAATTAATTCATTCTCAAAGTATTTGATACTATGTACGATTTTTTTATAAAAGCAACCGATTATATCGATACATACTCAATATTTCAGAGGTCTCTAACATCCTCGTGAGTGTCATTAATTAAGATGTTTCATTAATGAACAAGTTGCTCCATACTTATTGATAAAACATTTTGGAATGTAAATTAATTGAAATAAAAATAAGAATTTAAATGAACTCCATCATATCTGAAGTTATTATTTTTGATGTAAAACCAAACAAAACTCATAATCAAAAACAAAAATTACAACGTAAATCTAAATACAGAAAGTAAATACGCACCTCAGTTGAACGAATCCAAATAAATGAACGATAATAAAATGTAACTAGAAAAATAAAACAAATATTCAGCTGTTCAAAAAAACATGATTATGAAGCGACGCGCAAACAAGCAATATCGCAAACACATGCGTATCGTCGGTATCTACTACGAACAGCACAGTGGACCGCTCTCAAACACTACTCGGGACAAAAAAATATTTTACGTATGGGAGCAACACACGATTTGTCTCAATGACCAACTCAAAATACCAAACAGTAACCGTTCTACAGAACTTGAAAACTGTATTATCATAATTTAATATTTGCTCATTAAACAGAGTTATCACAGTGTCATTGTTTACCAATCATTTAATTTTGTCTATTCTACCTACCTACAATGTATAAATACCAAAGGTCATTTAAGCTGATATATGTCAAATAGAAGTAATCTTCTATTTACATGAAATGTTAACGTTAGATCGAGACATATATGTGTATGTGTATATATTGGTATGTCAATAGATTACGGTTGTATTATACTAGAAACGAAATCTAGAGACGACAATTACCATATTTTGTTATATAAGACAGTATTTTCAACATTTGGTAATTATTTTAAGAGAAGCGATAAGAAATTATTGGTTTCACATTTTTAATTTTATTGAAGAGTAAAATAATATTTGGAAACTTCAAAACGAGTCGCTCATGTTTTTTTTATACTATATGTCATGCTAAAACCCCTAAATACCTAGATATATTATGGCATCCGTCCATTTTTAAAACCATTTTTTATTCCCTCTATGATAATTTGGGAATTCTTAATTATAGCAAGATTTTGTCCACAATTAAGTCATGTTGATAAAATTGCAAAACAATAGAATACCAGAGGCAGGAAGCCAATATGAAAATACACTTAGCAAGCATAGAATATTCCTACTTAAATTTGTGATTTATTGTCTTATTGGATCATTTTGTTATGTGTTATATTAATTCTTATGTTTTCTCATTTAGCACCATTTACAGGGCCGTCTTTAACTATGATGGGGCCCTGGGCACAAAAGAATTCGGGGCCCTTCTGAGAAATAAAGAGAATTAAAATCTAACATTTATCTACTAAGATCATTTCATATTGAAGTTATGTATCAATCTTGTCGGTCTTTTTGGTCGCTCGCTAAGGCTGTGGAGGTTAATTTCTGCCTGTCCAGTCTCCCACCACTGCGTAAGCCCGATAACAGTTTGGCCCACAGTGCAAAGGAGAAGGCCGATCTCTTAACCTAATTCTTTACTTCAAACTCGATTTTGGGTGACGGGGGAGCCACACTGCCGAACATTCCGCGTTGTGAGAGTCTCCTATCTGACATAAAAATAATCCAGCGTGCTGTCAGCCGGGAGCTCAGGCTTCTTGACGTCCGTAAGTCGAGTGGGCCAGATGGTATCCCCGCAGTGGTTTTTAAAACGTGCGCCCCTGAGTTAACACCCGTGCTCACGCGCCTTTACCGTCTTTCCTATAAAGCCAACCGGGTTCCGGCTCGGTGGAAGGTCGCCAATGTACACCCTGTCCTCAAAAAGGGTGACCGATGAGACCCTTCAAGTTACAGGCCGATTGCTGTCACATCCCTACTCTCCAAGATCTTGGAGCGAGTTATAACCACTCAGCTCTTGAGGTATCTTGAGGATCGCTAGCTGATTAGTGACCGCCAGTACGGTTTCCGTCACGGTCGCTCGGCTGGCGATCTTCTTGTGTACCTCACGCACCGTTGGGCGGAGGCTTTGGAGAGTGGGGGTGAGGCGATTGCGATCGGCCTTGACATTGCGAAGGCGTTCGACCGAGTGTGGCATCGCGTCCTTTTGGCGAAGCTACCTGCGTATGGAATTCTTGAGGGGCTCTGCAAATGGATCGCCAGCTTTTTGTATGGTCGGAGCATAAAAGTCGTAGTGAACGGCTGTTGCTCCGAGACCAAGACCATTAATGCTGGTGTTCCACAAGGCTCGGTGCTATCGCCGACACTCTTTATCCTGCATATTCATGACATTTTGTCTATTGATAGCATGCATTGTTATGCAGATGATAGTACGAGTGACGCGCGGTACATCGGCCAACGGAGCCACTCTCGGGATTTCATTATGGAAAGACGGTTTCAACTTGTATCTGAAGTCGAGAGCTCTCTGGGGCGGGCCTCCGAATGCGGTGAATTGAACTAAGTTCAATTTAACCCTTCGAAGACACAAGTTTGCGTGTTCACTGCGAAGAAGGACCCCTTTGTCATGGCGCCACAATTACTCTTACTCTCCTAGAAACCGAGAGTATTGGGATCTTTGGCGTCGAAATATTAAGCAAGGTCGAGCTTAGGAGTCATTTGGAGGACAAAGCCAAACTGGCGAGCAAGAAGTTCGGAATTCTGAATAGGGCCAAGCGGTACTTTACGTCGGGTCATAGATTGACGCTTTACAAAGCGCAAATCCGGCCTCACATGGAGTACCTACTGCTCTCACCTCTGGACAGGTGCCCTAAAATACCAGCTCGATCAATTTAACTCCTTGCAGTGACGAGCTTGTCGAATAGTCAATGATCCCGATCTCACGGACAAATTGAAACCGTTAGGACTGCGGCGAGACTTCGGATCTCTCTGTGTGTTATATCGTTTATTCCATGGGGAGTGCTTGGGCATTGCAATTTCACTAAAATAAATGTAGCCTAAGCTAATCCTTATACTACTTATTATATCAGCTACCTGACAATGACAATCCCGTCAAAATCGGTCAAGTCATTTCAGAGATTAGCCGGAACAAACAGACAGACAGAAGGACAAAAAAATTTAAGGTCATTTTCGTTATAGGTATCGTGTATATGTTACATTCTTTCTCTGCTTTCGGCATCTCGGGCCGATTACCCCGTCGGGCCTGAGGCCTTTCAAGCTCGGGGCCCCCTTGGACCGGGGGCCCCTACCTTGGTGTTATACAAATGTTTTTATGATGCAAACATACTACCTATATAGTATCATTAGTATTTTTGTGACAGAGAACATATTTATAGTATTTCACTTTTAGTTTGGAGGGATCTCTTTTACGATGTGGAGTTATATTATCACTAATCTACTGATATAGATGATTATTACTTCTTACAAATTTGTAAATATACGTATATCTGTTGTAGGAGTCGTGAAACGTGTGAGTAAATGTGTGAGGAAAATTTTCGGTTTGTCTTTTTTTTACACTGGCTCTTTTTCGGGGCCCCCCTGAGGATGGGGGCCCTGGGCACGGGCCCCGTGTGCCCTTAGTGTAAAGACGGTACTGACCATTTAACTCTGTTGTGTGTTCCATGTAAAGAGTCGTACGTGGCATCATTGCTAGAAGCTTCATTGAGCCATGAATATTAAATGTTTCATTTTCTGTTTTATTATTTATAATTTCAATTCTGTAAAAATATTAACCGCTATTTCACTCGGCAGCACACTAGGCGACTAGACGTGTTCTGATTGGCTCACGAACCACATTACGAGACAAGATTGATATAAATAGAGTTTATCAGCATGGAGCAATGTACTCGCGACTCGCGAGCGCCATCGCCCACCAAAATACTGGTGAAGACAATTTTACTGAGTTGTAAATAGATGCGTGGAAAACTACAATACTATTCACGTTAAACTAACGCAATGTCATTGACATTCTAAATATAATTTAAACTTTTAATACTCATAACCACAACTCTGCGCTAACAATTTAATTATTTATTAATTTCAATTTTTATTACCAACTCGCTAAACGTTCCCGCAAACTTGTTAGCGCTCGGTCGTATTACTTCAATATCTATATGCCATAATTTATTAACCACGGCAGATAGCAGTTAGCAGCTTTGAGCTCTGTATTTTTTATACCCTTTAAAAAAATAAGATAGAGTAGGCTCTCGTTCGTATGTGATTTCTAATTGCACGAGCACGTAGAGACCAATGTATGTTATTCCACCATGATTTAATAAAAAACGCATGAGTGCTACAGGCAATATTCCAGGCACCGACGTTACGATAAAATAAAAATTATATGGATTTATCTTATGATAAAAGAAGGGAACACAACGGAGATGTCTGCAACCGGTATTGACCCTTTATCTGTCATTCAACTTAGTCGCCCATATAATTATTTGAAATTTACACTAGAGATTGTTATTTGCAATAATACATTTGTTGGCACGCTTTCAGCAATCGATAGCACACAATATTGACTATGCAATATTCCAAATGAAAATTAACCTGAAATTTATTGTTCTCGCGAATAGCTGCATTGTATAATTTGAATAAGTAGTACCCTTTTATTAGAGAATGTCATTTTCATTATGAAGATTTCCAGACTTACGTTTCTTATACCCAACTAGTACTACTTTTTACATTTTTTTCAAATGTCTTTTAAAGTAAGTAGCTGTATTTTTAACCACTGTGGGTATAAAATCATATTAAATGCACAAGTTTTTTGTCATTACTAGATGATATGAGCGAAATATCTTTAGCAAAAAATACAATGAGTTAGATCATGTTATGCGTGGTACTGGTTCTTACTGTTACTATAACAGTATTTGAGTATACGTACCTACATATCTAGAGTATACCTATATTAAAATGATTTTCACAAAAATTTTGTTTTTATGCTTCCGCACATAATACAATTAGAATACAACATATCAAAAATACTGTTTACCTTAGACCCCTTTCTACTTATGGCACATAGACAGATGTTTTTCTTGGCTTTCTGGTGGCAAATTATTACCGCTATCCTTGAACGTCTACGCCGCACCGCGCTTGGATTTTAAATGCATAGCCGACTCAGAATTGGAAGTCAAATAGAAGGGAAAAGGGCAGAGGGGGATTTCGTCAATTTCAGTCACAAACTGAAATATCACATCAAATCCGTTGGTTCAAGTCGATTTTTTGTAAGACATTGTTCTATTAGAGTTGACTCTACCAAAGTTCAAAGTACTGTCTCCAAGATACTGGCTCTGCCTAGTTTGGGCCCCCCTGTAAACTGTAGCTTTTATTATTTGTGTAAGTACTAACATGATTGTCACTCTATGTATCTTAAATATATATAACTCAAAGGACTGTCTGACATAGTGATCTATCAACGCACAGCACAAACCACTGGACGGATCGGGCTGAAATTAAGATGCAGGTATCTACCTGCATAACCTATGCCTATGATGCCTACGTCATAACATCTGTTATGACGTATGCATCCCCTAAGAAAGGATTTTGATAAATTCCACCCCTAAGGGGATAAAATAGAGGATGTAAGTTTGTATAATTTTTCTTAGATTTTCGACTGATTGAACTGAAATTAAATATTGGACCTACTATGATGAAACCGTTCGCTTAAATAGGATTTTGATAAATACAATTTAGCATTTCAGTTTTATGTTGCTTGTTCACGAATAAGTTCACCCAATAGCTTGATAGTTTTAGCACCTAAGGACAGATTAGTTTAGAATATTGTGTACAAAGAAGTTTTGTAGGCCCTAATTTTTTACACAGGCTAAACAAAAGTAAAGCTGCAAAAACTATGCCTAATTAATAATAATACCTCTTAACGCGAGCGAAGCCTCGAGCAAAAGCTAGTTAAACATATAACTAATGTAATTTTGTGCAAAAAAAAACTATTTACTAGCTCTACCACATTTTAATCATTAGAGTTTACGTGTTTATATGACATTACACCAACCAAATAAGTGAATCTATAATGTTGCCATATTAGTTAAATCCAAATCTTAATATTAAAACGTACTCTATCGTAATACGGCGTCAGGGAATAATGTTAACTAAAATGTGTGTGGCAAGCATTCCCGTGCTTATAGACGATGAGTATCTATTTTATTTAGGTGTTTTATTCCGCGATTAACGCATGATGCATATTAAAAAAATACTATTATTAGGCACGTACTAGGCATCTCATAGTTATGCCACATGAAGGGAAAGTATCTTAAATATTATAGATAGACAATTTTACTAAAAATAGGCAGAATTTTGATTTTAAAAACAAATTTAAAGTGTATTCAAATATTTTTGAATAATCGCCTGTCTGATGCGGGAAACCCGCTAAATGGTAAAAAAAAAAACACCCGTAATTTTACGACACTCATCAAAAGGATTACTTTTCTGAAAATAACATAGCATCTCATATAAACGCTAGATCATGCAATACTACATTTTCTATTACAGCAAAATAAATAACTTAATTAGTCTTCTTTTTTAATTTACTGTTATTCTAAGAACAGATTTTAAGACATTAAAGTATTTCAACAACTATATTCTTGAGTTATGAGTAATAATAATATTATTTCCCTATTAAAAGTGCGTACCTAATAAAATACTTCATTTTTACTAAGGGCATCTGAATATCTTTTCGATGCTGTATGACGAAATCTAATTCTGCACCGAGATGAGGCTCCAGACCGTAGCAGTAGGAGAATAAGGGAATATCTTAGGGAACATTTTTCCTCCTGAATTGCTACTTGTGGACCAATGAGATAGCTGCCGAGATCTCTGGACTTAACCCCACTTGATTTTTTTGGGATTATATAAAATATATGATACAAAAAGCTGGAGTTAAAAACTAAAGTTAGATAAAAAATCAACAGAGGCCGAAATTGTTAAGAGAGATGTTCTGTACTAACAAAATTTTGAACATATACCTAATCAGGTCATAAATTCTGTCACATGTTTAATATAAAATAATTGAAACAAGTGTATTCATTATGTAACCATTTATATACCAAAATGAACTTAACAAAACATAGATTCTTATGACACTAAAGTTTATTCAAAATGACCTCCGTGATTTTGAATACAGGCCTTCGATCTGCGCGGCCAGTTGTCTATCGCAGCACGAACGAGGTCCATGTCAATATCGGCGGCTGCCTTAATCAAGGATGTCTTGAGTGACTCCAAATTGGGATGAGGCTTTGAGCACGCCTTTTCCTCCAAGTGTTGCCATATCTTGTAATCTAACGGATTCAAATCTGGACTGGAGGAGGGCCAGTCTTCGTGCCGGATGAAGTCGATTTCACGCGCCGCCAGCTAGTCTTGTGTGCTCTTCGCTCTATGAGCTGGCGCCGAATCTTGTTGGAATACCCAGTGCCTGTTACTGAACATGGTATGAGAAACAGGTTCCACAAGGTTCGTCAGGACTGTATTTTAATACACAACTGCATTCATTTTTACACCTTTCTCACAAAAATGTACCTCTGTTAAGCCCCAATAAGAAACTCCTAACAATACCATAAGCGAGGATGGAAAATGACCTCGTTGGACACGCGGAATACGGTTGCTCGCTTCTTCACTACTGTGTGCGTATACCTTATCATTTTGTTTGTTGTAGCTCTCTTCTACGGTAAAAAATTTTTCATCTGAAAAAAGAATTTCCCGATATTATTTTCCCGCGTTACGCTTCAACAAAGCGCGGCATCTCTTCAGTCTCAGGTCCATTAGACGAGCATTCAAACGATGTCCTGTTTTTCTTAGATATGCCCGAATCCCTAAGTCTTCATTTAACACCCTTTTCACCGTGGTTCTGCTTAACCCCATCTGAAGGGCCAACAGTTTCTGCTTACGTTTGGGATTTCTTTGAATTCGCGCCTTCACAGCTTTTATCACTGCTGGAATCCTAACAGACCGAGGGCGACCACTTCTTGACCTGTCATCTGCACTAGAGTCTTCATTGTATCGTTTGATGGTACGATAAACGAATCTTTTGGTTATATTCTAATTTTTCAGTATATCAAAAATTTGAATTGGCGCGTAACCGCAACGATACAACGCACTAACTGCAACACGGTCTTAGCGTCCACTCCATATTTAAAAATGAGTAAAATTCTAAAAAGTATACATTTTTATTTTCATGAACAATTCGAAATTCGAATTCAATAAACTTTTTTGTGGCCAGCATTCTAAAAGAAAAGTTTTAACTGTGTGACAATACTTATGACCTGACTGTGTATATTAATTAAATGAATTGTAGGCAAACCGTATTTTTTTATGAATGTAAAATTTCGTGGTCTTCCTTTTATTTAAGATGCTATGTTACTTGGAGAAAAATAATCCTTATTATTAAGCATTTTGAATGGCACCGTAAAATAAAAGTCCCGCTTCAAATATTATTCAAAATTCTTTGAACGCAGTTTAAATAGTTTTTAAAATGAAAAGCAGTGGTTTAGTGGCTTACTTATTCGATCCCAGGTTAAATATTCGATGTGATATTTCAATTATCAAAAAAATCATATAATCAGTCCCGTAGGTTGGACCCCGGTAAGTTATAGGCTTCCCCTACCACATCTTGATATAGAAATAAGCTTTGCAAAATGAGTGAAGCATTAGTGCCGCCACTGCCTTCCACTTTGAGATTGGCGTGAGCTTATGTATGTGTGCATTGTATTTATTTAATAAACTCTTATCTGTAAATTTTAGTTGCATAGCATGCAACATTCACATTAAGTTGCGTAAGGTGATAATTGTGTAGAATTTACAAATATAACGCATTTGTTATTTTTTCTTTAATTAATAATATAAATAACTATAGCACGTACAGAATTCGCCGTCTTGCCAAATCACAATAGCCGTCTCATGCAAGTCAATTATGTCTATCTGCCGCCTGGTTAGTTATCTGAAGCCACTGATACAATATGAATACACTACGGGCGGAGCAAGTTAGCTACAGTTTGGCCAAAACTGTGAAACACAATTATATCGTAGTAAAATTGAATTAAAATACAATTTAGCTATCTGGAGTCGACGGTACAATGTATGGGCGGTTATATAAACACACTGATGAATTTGAGTCTACAAAAATGTTCATATCACGTTAAAGGCTCAAATTCCTACGAGAGTCAGGCTGATATTAGAACCCTCCGGAGCGGATGATAATGTCAAATTTTCGGCCACTTGTTTAAATATAACATGATTAGTTAGTAAAGTCTAATAATAATTAATTAAAGGTTCATCAGGTTATCGAGGGTCCGAATCCTGCGTCCCAACATTGATATGCTGAACATGTAAGGCCCGTGAACTGTGAGGTCCTGGGTTCGATTATCGGTTTAGCAAATCTCATATCAGTGGTATGTTGTAACGATTTAATTGTATCATATGTTGCCTTGAAAATAATTTGTTAAAATACATGTGCTTCTAATCACAAATTATTAAATTCTCCTCTCTGTCTATCTCCGTCACTCTCATCAGCCATATGAAGTCCCCTGCTGGGCATAAAAACCCCATGGATCGCCACATAGACCTGTTGGAAACGTCCAGCGACTTCGTGCGACCTTAATCAGGTCGTCCATTCACTTGTGGGTGGTTGTCTGACACTATTCACCTCTATTAAAATATATTTGTAGTTGCTTAGGTATATACTACATTGTTTACGTATTCAAATTGATAACAAGTGTCTTATCTTGAAATAAATATTACAACCAAATATTACTTATTTAATTACTAAGCATATAGAACAACTCAATTAGCCAATTAAGTCGGTAAATTTTTTTTTACGAAGTAAGCATCCATAAGATAGAGTATTGTAAAAAGCAAGTTGAAAAATTGGCCGCTCAAGTATTATCATGCCTACAATCCAATTTCTTTGTTTAAACAATGAAATTGAATATTGAGAAAGCGCTGCAAAAGCCTCTGTGAAAATGTAGGCTATACGCCGTAACACAGGGTAGGTGAGTAAATTTATTTTTTCGACGGTGATTGAAAGTTATGTTTCTAGCAATTCCCAAAGTACTGCGCTTACTGCAGCCGGTGCCCAGCGCTGCGATATTACACTACAACACACGTTACGACCTTCCGCCATCTCGCTCACTTTCAGTTTTAATACATTAACTAATACTGCTCAAATGTTGCATTAGGCATACAAAATTGAGCTTTCATACGTCTTAATTGCTTTAGAATTTGGTAATTTAATCTGGAATGTAATGAAAAATAAAGTCAAATCTCATAATATCTAAGTAGGTATACGCGAAGAACCAAAATGCCTACAAAATCATGAATCTTCGTAATGGCAAATGGTTCCATAAATTAAACGGAAGCGCTATTAGTTCTCTAGCTCGTGTTATGTGGATATATCAGAAATTATGCGAATTTTAGATTCGTCTGGAATGGCGATTTTTATTACTACCATGTGTACGTAATTAAATGTACAGGTGTATCACGGTATAACATTAACATTACTTGCATATGCTTAATTTATCACTGAAAATGCAACTAATTGTCATACATTTAATAGGCTACATTTGGAGGAAATGGCGTAGCAAGTTTTCTCTGTAGGTCGATGCTATTCAACTATCACTAGAGTTGTGTTATAACAGGTCAAACTCAATATCTGTTCCTCCTGTTACTGTTCCTTCCAAATCACAGTTCCTAATAACTGTTCTTAAATAACAGCCTGTTATTTTTATATCATTTTGTATGTATGATTTCTTCTAGCGCTGCATATTGTATTTGTCAAATAAAATACTAGGTGCTTCTCGTTCTAGCAAAGGCCTATTCAGATGGTGTGAGGGAGACGGAACGTTATAACAAGTAACACAACCTAATTCAAGAAGTATTTTTTAAAGACGATTTGTTCGTACATGACTGCCAACTGCTTTTTTTCGTATAAATACTAGGTGTGTCTCGTTTTAACAAGTGACATTCGTGTGTACATTTAAAAGAGACGGGTGATGAGAACAGTTTTGTTAATACCAACTGTTATATTTTTAAGAACAGATTAGGCCTGAGGAACAGATATTTGTTAACAGTGAGAACAACTGTTATCTGTGATTTGCTTCTACCTGTTCTTTTGAACTGTTACGATAAATACGCATCACCCCTAACTATCACCCAGTATTGATTGGCTGTTACACAAGTACTCAGATGTGTGTGACCAGGTAATTCGGACTCACTTTGTCCCGTACTACTGGGTTAAACGAGACAAGTACATTAAGCTGACTTGATTTACGACTTCGTGTTGTGAAAGCATACTTACTTTGTGTGAATTTCGATGAATATTTTTATAAACTCTTAATATAGCTTCAGTATGTTAAACAGCTCTCATATTGTACCTATGTTTCAGAATGTTGTTATGAAAATGTTATGTATTTGAGATGGTTTCGAATTATACTGGTATTTGTAATGAATATTTAATTTGTAAACAGTTTATAGAATGAATAAGCGAAGAGTTCTCACATTCATTCATTCAATTTATCCATAATATAAATCTGCATATAGCGAATTTATTTTAATGCAATCCATATTTTAACAAAGAGAAGATTTATTATTGCTACACATGTGTTGTTATAAATTATTCTGTTGAATATTTCGAATTAATTATGCTTATTATTTGTACTTTTGTCTAGATAAAATAAATGATAGGCTATTAATGGCATTTGTTTCATTTTGTTAATGTGTCTATGTAGTTTAGATGCCCTTTTTCATAAAAAATACTATATTTAAACTTATATTATGATGTTTTCTTGTGATTATAAGTTCTAAATCTATATGGCATGCAGTATAACATCACGTTAGTACTAAAAAAGCTGTTAAAGTCCAAATATGGCTTTCAAACATTGAAAAAATTGTATAAACAATCATTTTTACAAAATATTTTTTGCGATAATTCATTTAAATGTAAATAAAAAGTTGTAAATATTTTTTCAGAGGCGGCTGCTTTAATTTATAATAAGGTAATGCCTTAAAAGAATAACATATGTATATTTGGGGATATGTGCAATAACTTGTCTCCATTATAGTACCAAAAAAAAAACAAAACAGTAAAATAGTTCTCATATCTTATAAGTTTTGTTAATGGTTGTTTGAAATGTTATTTTGTGTTTTTATAAATAAATATTATTATCATTATACTTTTTTAAAATTGTCATTCTCTTCCATATTTGAAAGGCAAGTCAACTATAGCCAGACCGAAGCCAAAGGCTTAGTTATGTGGGTTTATATTTAAACTAATTCATTATTGT
The DNA here is from genome assembly GCA_023078785.2 of Hyles euphorbiae. NCBI lineage: Eukaryota > Metazoa > Arthropoda > Insecta > Lepidoptera > Sphingidae > Hyles > Hyles euphorbiae. The sequence continues at coordinate 9,762,638 of CM041032.1, read as the reverse complement.
TGGATTGGAATTTTCTAACTAAACGGCATGTATTTAAGTGCTTTCTGCAGAAGTGTAGGTGAATTCGTGCATATTAAGTATCTTAAGGCTATTGTGAAGGGTATCTGGTATGACTCCAGAAGATGGAAGTATTATTTGGACAGTTTTGGTTTTGTTAATTTTCCAATGATTTTTTATTTCAATGGCAGGGTCAGTATACTTAGAGATATTTTCAGTATGAATATTATTTAAATTGTGTGTGTTACATATTGCGATATCTATTATGTACATGGTCATGGCTTCTTTGTCTAAAACTGTTATATCTGGTCTGTTGTTATAGATAGTTAATAGTTTAACTGTTGCTATTGTTCTATCCCGTCAATACGGCATTTATTATTTTCTAATGTGGATTCTGGTTTGCATGTATAATACAGCAACTTTTCAGGCGCTTAAGTTTATATTAATAAGCAAGGTTTTGATGGATTATCGCTGGAACTTGGTCATGGCGGTGTTTGTAGTTAGTCTGGGCAATGGATGTATGATTATTATTATTTTTAATATTTGTATTTCATGGTGCTTAGAGCGTTTTAGTGCCACTCTATCTAAGCAACCACAATATGTTATACCGAAGTAATATTTGTATTATTTTAATATTTAAGAACACTTTTACGATATAATTATGAAAAAGTCCGAAAATATATGACCAGTTGAAAAATATTGCAATAACAAAGTCTGCGAGTAAAAATAATTAAGTTGTGAGTTTTTATATGGCCATTAGTCTGGATGTTGGTTAGTACGCCGTAATTTAAAACCACAGGCGACCAAATGTACGTTCGAAATTCACATCGGGAACAAAGGCCTGCGTAGCGATTGCGTTACTTTGTGAAACTGAATATATACCAGATCCCGACGACACAAGGTTTTTGAAGTCGTTGCAATGCGCCAGATGGATAATCTGAAAGCTTTGAGATACATTCATGTTAATCCATTTGAAAAGTTTTGAATTTCACAATGCATTTTCTGCGACACTATTCAATGTTTACTGGATAATACTGAACGCTGCAACCTTACCATCTGTGCTTGTCATCATAATATAGAACACTAGTATAGTATATATACGTTCTTCAGAAAAGAGATAACGCATAACAAATTCATTTAAATTAATTACTAAATGCAGCTAAGGGTTTAGTACCATTTGTAACTATTAACTACTTGACTTCAAAATTACTGTCATCATCAAAGTTATGAACGTTGCAAAAATTTGAAACAAATACAAATCCGTTATTAGGTAATTAAAAGTTTCGGTTCCAAGCCAACTTCACCTATTCGCAGTGCACCCTGCTAGTTAATAGGTGGAGTTCAGACGACTGACCGAAGGCAAAATAAGCTTGTAGATGTGGTGTATAAATTGTGTATTGGCTGGGACAGTAGTGTCATCAGCGCGAAAACTACGCGCTCGCGAATATGACGGCTAACGCCCCAGTACTGGAACGCCATTCAAATAATAAGTTCCTCTTAACAGCGCACGGCCCACTTAGCCAATACATACAAGCGGGATTAATGTAGTTAAGCGCAACTTACATTTAAGTTACGTTACAGTATTCGGGCGTTAGTGTGGTAATCCTGTCAACCAAATGAGCCCTTAGAGTCGCCTTCGTTCACCAGTTGATTTCTTGTGGTCGATGATGATGATAAAATGGGATTATATTCTCAATCACACAGATGTTAGTAAGTACAACGCATAATATAAAATATTGTACAGTGTAGTTACCGACCCCAGCACGTCTCTGAGTCTCATTTATATTTGTCAAAATTTTATATTAATTCATATTATTATAACTGACGCAAATGCGTACATTTAACCATACTTCGAAATGATTAATTAGTCCTGTCTGTGGAAATCGATTCTGTGAACAAAACAATGATATATAAGGCATGTGTGCATGTGCAAACAGTAAAATTACTTGTCGAACGCGAACAGAATGTTTACTTGGCGGTGGATATTTGGAATAGTTTTGGTTGGCACAACAACGGAACTAACTTGTGTGCTGGGTCAGGATGCACGGAACCTGACATCCTGTGAGGAGTTCGAACGAGGTGCTGAGTTCAATCCCTATTCGATTATGGATTCGGTGTGGAAAATATTCTACTTTTGGGCAAACACGACGGAAATTTATCCTATAATTTTTTCACTGCCTGCCAAAAAAGTGAGTTTGTTTTGCTAAAAATTTTACACTGGTTTACTACAAATAAATACGGTGTCCAACGGCTATATTAGTTATATCTCACTGGATGAACAATTAATTATGCTCGTCTCCCAAACCGGATTTCCTAAGCCCGAAACATGACAAGAAATCATGGATAATGACGACGAATTTTCCGCCATCGTGTACGATACTAACATGACAGGATGTCAGACACGGGCACCCTACCACACTCTTACAGCGTAAGCACATAAATACACCTAAGCGGATATTGTGTTTCAGAGATTGGATAAATTTAAAGACACAATCGATGCTGTGTACCCCGATCTAGGCGTAGAGTGGGAGAAGGCGACGTTTTTCATGCAGCCGCGCGCTGGCACGGAAGTCCTGATGCTGCACGCGAGCACGCCAGGTGCCTTCCGCGCTCTAGTCAAACAAGAACAGCGTAAAAAAGGTGCGTCAATATTGCTCCCCTCCGCACATTCCCTCGACGGCGCCATTTCCGCTCCTAACTTTGCCCGCCCGACTTGACTCATAATGATAATAAACAGGTCGCATTTTAACCAACACTTTTCTTATTTTCACGGTTCCCTGCTAATGACTTGTAACATTTTTTCGTAAACATCGAAAACCATAATGTTACTGAGCGGACGTATAAAAAGTAGCATCGTTTTTACGTAAGTTTTTTTAAGGAATCAAAAATTAAACTCAATTTCAATAGACGACAATACATCACCCTTTTAAAATTAAGAATAAAATGTAAAAATATAAAAATATTTTTTGGTATAACAATATTGATTATTGTGGGTTAGTTACAATAGCTGTACAATATTCGTTATTGTGAGTGGTGATTGACCATCAATACGCAGCTGACTTCGGAAAGTCAGAGGTGAAGCCCTGCGTCCTGGGATTTGATCCCGCGACCACCTTGAACCATGTAGGCAGCCGCGATTAGCCCGTTACCAACAGACCACCACTTACTTTTATTAATGGATAATATTAGTTTAAATTAACATTACATTTGGTAATTTTGCAGGGCGACCTGAACCACCGCCTCTTATAAAGTTTGCAGACGTTCGAATAAAATTGGTTGATCAATACATAGGAATGATGTGTTGTGAAGATTTGACTGCTTACGCTCTGTCGAGAATCGACGATCTTCCTGCAACCGAAGAGCTGTGTGAGCGAGCCGCCGCTTCAATTGGATATAAAGGGCCTAACGGCCGATCCTATTTATATCTTAATAGAATACGAACTGACGAACTGTAATTTTGTTTATGCAGGATGTCTCAGAAGTCGTAACTAAAACGAAGCGAAGTGGTCGAACGTAATAGCAGGTAGTAATCGTGTTTTATTTGTTTAAAAGTAAGGGTAAACATTAATATCTCAATGTTACGTCAATTTTGTAACTTGCCTGATATCATGATGAAAAATACAAAATAATGCAAATTTATTCGCTTTTTTTTGTGGTACTGTCTCTCCAGCCACTAGTACTCACGTACTAGAGTGATAACTATGCTTTTTTTTTCATGAAACCTCTAGAGACGTTCTGTATAAAATCGTTTAAATTGTACAAAGATTTTTCAAGCGTCGTTCACAGTACGCTCACAACGAAGCCTATTTAATTTGTAATCACTCTCGGTGGTATTCGCGTATCTACCCAGAGAAGGTATAGATTCCAATTTCCTGTTCTACACGCTGAGGTTTCATGGATATTTTAGTAAATAATGTGGGCACCGGGACTCCACACGCTCCCGATTCACCGATAAATCAATTATCACCACGCAATACTTTATTGCTGACTTAAAATGCGTACATTTGTTGCCTTCGGAGCATATCGATAGCTTTTTGTTGCGCAATATTCAGGTGTGTTTGCTTCTTGTTCAATATATAATGTGGATTCATTTTGTTTAAACGTTATACAATCGTTAAAGACTTTCATGCCCTAAATGAGACGATTATAATTATCAACCATGTCAATTTCGTTTGTATGAACCTATTTTTGGCACAATATATCCATAATAACTAATAATACCTATTAGAAATTTTTGTACCTACTTATTTGTGAGGTGAGAATAATCAATAGGTACGTAAAATATCAGCTGGATACAATTAAAAACATTCATTTACAGTGAATTTCATTTTTCTCATACCAGAGTAAACATTTGCTCATACCACATTTGCCTTAAGCAAGAAAATCGCCTTGCATTAGGTTGGGATTTGAAACCTCACTTTCTCATAGTGAAGGAAATGCCTTATATCCATTACGCTACCAAATCGAAATATATACATTTTGGTAGATTTCACGGATGGAACCAATATGTGTATATTATCCAGCTATGTGTGTAGGTATAGCTTAGCACCAAAGCTCGAGAAATATAGGGATTTTCTGTCATCCAATAGTTTACCAAATCTGTATCTGTATCTGTATCAGCCCATATACGTCCCACTGCAGGGCACGGGCCTACTCTACAATCGAGAATACGATTGAGAGTGGTTAGGCCATATAGTCCACCACGCTGGCCTAGTGCGGGTTGCCGGACTTACATACCATAGAAATTCTTATGAATCGCTATGGCATGCAGGTTTCCTCACGATGTTTTCCTTCACCGTTTTACCGTTTACCAAATACTAAAGTGTATATAACCAAATATCAATTACATATTTGACTTGGCATAAATAAAGCAATTAATAATGTTCTTAGGCCGAGGGTTGTAGGCTAGGTTAGGATTAAATGGATGGCCATGATGAACAGTTTAATAACGTAGAGCCACGCTCTAAGTGTTATACAAACACCAGATAGAGGGTACAGACGTTTACATTGCCAATTTGTATTCAATATGAAACTACAATTCAACTCTGCATTCATATTATACTGTTATAATCCAGATATAATTATTGGCTGCATACTTTCGCAGTAGGTCAAAAAGCCGGTTGTGAAAGGAGAGGCTATGGATTCAATTCCTTTATCAATAAAATGTCACTGAGACCAATAAGTCCCAGTCATATTTCAGATACTTATGATACAAAACTAATCTTACAGTGGGGTCAGAACTACGCTTGAGGTTGTTGGGTGTATCTATGTATGTATATTTTACTTCCCACTGCAGGACACGAGACTCCTACTCCTACAATCGAGAGTACTATTGAATGGGGTTAGGCCATGTCGCTTTATGTATTATTATTTATTAAAAAGGACGCGTCAAATTAAATAGCTGATTCGATTTGTCGACATAATTAAGTAGGTATGGTATGTAGCAGGTAGATTTATCTACCGCCACTCTATTTAATTAAAATTTAAGCATACTCTTCCACTCAGTCGGAGGTGGTTTTATTATTATTACAAAAATTATTACACTAATGAAAACGCGGCTCCTTCCCTTGTGATGTATCATCTATATCGTGTTTTGTTTTATAGCCTATCCACCCATTTATTAAATAGTTTAATAACTTTGTAACGCCAAATAAATATTTACATGCATAATATAAATGTATAAAAATATATAAAAAATCATTCGGCAGTCCAAATACAAAATAAATATCGGTAAAAGCATATTTTTTTATAAACTTCTTATATCCACATTCACAACAGTGTATCTAATTTCAATGATTTTAATCATTTACACAAATGAGCGTTTCGTTTTATTCGTCAAGTCAGCGTGAAGGACTATACTGTCGATTGTGGAGGAACCTCATGCCCTACAGTGACGTATATGGGCTGATACAGATTACAGATACATTAGAAATACAAAGTTGCTACAATGAACCTTTTTTGAGTCAAGAGAAAAGCTGACAATTTCAACTTTGGGTACCCTGAAAGAAGCCGAAATGGTTATATTAGTTTACTGGTCTTCCAGCCCGGCACGCTTCGAATAATGCGGCCGGGTCGGGTCTCTAACAAATCCTACACCAGCATACCAACTAGAACCCCTCGGTAGCCGTCGCGCGCATTTCAGACGATACCTTCTCTGGATACCTTCCATTCTGGATTTCCTGGATTTCTTCCTTGTCATCGTTCGGCACCGATCCGTGTCTGAACATTCATTGAGGAACAAAATCGGCTCCTCTTACATCGCGGTTTAAAGTGTTATGACTACAATGAGCTTAACGGTGCAACAACATAACCGAATTAGTGTATCCAGTTCTCTCTCCCCGCTCGTCACACAAACGCTGACGACTGAAGCCAAATAGCAACGGCGTATTTGCGTGACTGATTGCGCTACAAATTTTCCGTCATTGTGTACCGTGGTCATCCATGAGAAAAGGATGCTTTCCACAAGTTAAGTTACAAACACGCTTGTTTAATTAAAGTCTAATATTCTTTGCTAATACTATATCATGGCGGAACACACAAAGTGAAACTTGGATGTTCTAGGAGCACCTCTGCCTAAGTGCCAACCCAGTCTGGGCAAAGGAATGAGTTTTTGTATGTATGTATGTATTTGCTAATTGTCATGTGTAGTACAAAATAATATATTATTTCCGCATCAAATTACAAATACGTAGTATCAAACCACTCGACGTAATGCAAACCAACTAACAAGAAGAAAATAAATAAGCGAATATGTAGTCACAGATCTGCATTCAATAAGACGTTGTTGGCTGTTGGTTGCCTCAGGCTGTCCATATCCACAAGAGCAAATTTATTTTTGTCCGCAGCATACTAGACGTCAACAAATAAGGGTATTTTTCAATAGAATCCTTTTCTTTACTTTTACAGCTGGACATAAGTAGTCTCAACGACAGATCGCATGCATAGATAAGAATAAAACTATTTTACCGAATATATGATATGGCATGTTTAACTACAGGACATGTATGAAAGGAGCTTGGCTATCTAAAATAAAATGTTTTATAGCTAATCTCATCAAAAAATCTATTTTGTAAGACTCTATTTCAACTGAAATTGTATGCCAGTATTTTTATTGAAAGTAAAAAGTTTGGACTGTAATTATATGTTTTAACATATTATATAAGTGTCTTTAATATTGCCTTTTCTTTTATATACTCAGTGAAATATTAATTGTAAAAATCAGTGTAGCTTCCGTTTCTTGGAGGTAGAGAGATAGAGAGGCCTTAGGTTCGATTCCAACGCTGAGTTTTTTGTAATCAACTAATATTTGTTTTAGTTGTGGGTGTTATGAGACCAAAATCCACAACTAAAACTATTTACATCATGTCTATTCCTTCCATCAGATGGCAGTGTAAATGCACCGTTGAGTTCCAATTGGAAGGACATTGTAGCCAGAGTAACTACGGAACATATTGTTTCACAGGCGGCATACTACACGTCAAAGAAAATATATTCGCATTTTAGGAAAATCATAATCTTTTAATCTTCGGCAATTTCATTCGCCGAACGAAACGCAATCGGTTCTCTGTGATGGTAGCAAATCCATCAAAATGACTCAAGCAAGTGTGCCGCATTTCGTTGGCCGGCAAAATTATTCTATTTGGATTGTGTTGCACTAATCCGAAGAGTACAAAAGTACAAGACAAACCATCGATTGTACTGGAGTTATTTTGTAGTCGGTATCGGTATAAAAAATAGTTGGTTTCTACATTAACACACTTTGAAAGTAAAGTGGAGCTTTATTACTGCCTTATTCATACACATTTTTAAACCTATTTTAGCTGTCGTTTACTTTGTCCCTTTCGAACGACCATTAAATTCAATTTGAGCGAAGAAGACAAAACATTTGATAACTAAAGGAAGTTTATATTCTGTCTGCTAATAAGAAACTTGGTGTATACCTAACGGTACACTTTCCAACGCGATTTTATCGATGCTCAACAAGAATATTGAAAATATGTATCTTTTACGCCATTGGAACATTAGGAAATCAGGTATGAATATAGTTGAATATTTCTTTTGAGTATTACGTCGTATAGAACAGAAAGTTATGAGAGCAATAAAACCTTATTCTGCAAATGTGCGCACCGAAGGAAAAGTCGTGAGCTATAACTCATACACAGCATATCCTCATGTTAACATTTTCATTAAAATATTTACAATAAAGGTATAAATAATGTTGCATTAAGGTAAAGCCAAAGACTTTGTGTTTCGGCCAATAATGATCACGGCTACCCAACATAAACCCGTAGATAAGTTTCGCTAAAGCCGCTTCCAAGTCCGAGAAAATATTATGAGTCCAGGCTGATAACAGCGTTCCCCCAGCACGTCTTTCCATTTACAGTATCCGAAGGAATTCCTATTAGTAAAGGTTGTTTTCTCTCTGACGGAACCGTAAAAACTTCTCTGTTAAATGAATGTTTTCTCGACCCTCGAAAACAAAATGTTCAACTTACAATGTTTGAAACGACTATAAAAACAAACGTAGCGTTTATATCGTTATTACTGTTCGACGTAGCTCCGGAAAACAATTAACAGGCTTTACACTGTGTAATAATGTAATGCCAGAGTTGAGTTATAAACGTTAGCATCTCACATGAGCCTATAGCGAAGATATTACACATTAAACGCGCACGGACATGTGTCTAACACACAGCCAATTATCTTTCTACGTGTTCACGGAGAAGTTTTTTATGAAGATTTTAAAAAACGCTTATTACTTATTAAAGTGTCATATTCTTCCTCATTTAGTATTTAATTATTTATTAACATTTTTCCTTATCTCATTGATAATAATAATTTATATTTGGCAGTCCTGCTTTTTGTCAGTTTTCTATGCGGACAAAGCAATATTCCCAGAATTAAATAATTTCGTTTTCGTATTAACGTCAAAAAAATTAAATTAATTAATTAATATTAAAATATAAATCTAATCTCTCTACAACATGTATAAAAATCTTCCCTCCTACGCCACGTAAGTAAAATAAAGCTTGGCAGAAAAATAAATTACCTGAGAAATCCTAAATTATTACCGCAAATACGGTACAACCACTAACATTGCTATAAAACTATCTAATAACCAAATAGCAATATATAACAGTTCATTTATTTTCATTGTAAACTCTGAATTTAATTTAGAATTCAGTTTGGTGTAGATGTAACATTGAGGGCGGAAAATTGTTTCATATATTAATATTGGTACCAAGCAACGCAGGTAGGTTAAGGTTATAAGTACAAGATACAATATTCTCCTGGTAAAACTGTTAGGTAGGCTTACAGCGGATTAAGCCTGAATATATGCCTATATATCTGCTGTACGACCGTTCCTCAGAGTGTCTGTGTGCCCTGTGAGAAATTACCGTATATATTCGCACTCTATATTATCAATTTTAGTTTAATTAAGAAGCCCGCATATTATACCTTCGCGGTGTAATTAAAAGAAGGTGTGACGGTGTGACGTGTAATATGCGGAAAAGTAACATAAACCGCTTATATATTCTGCAAAGTAGACAAAACAATATGAATATATATTGCTACAATTTTTTAATATTTTCTTTGGACAACATTTTTGTATTTGTTATGTTTACCTGGTGGTAGGTCTCTCATATGTGAGAGGCTGCCTGGGTGGGTACCACCGCAATGTCTATTTCTCCCGTCAAACAGCATTTTAAATGCACTGTTGTGTTTCGGATTGAAGGACATTGTAAATGTAGCCAGAGTAACTACTGGACATATTGAGACTTAACATCTATGTCTCAGGATGGCGAGCGCAGTGGAATGCGAAGCATTGTTTTGTAATTCAAGGTGTTGTTTAGTTTTGCTACTGTTCATGAGCGGTCACATCGCTTACCATCAGGCGAACGGCATGCTCGTCTCGCCATCCACTGCAATAAAAAAAATATGATTTTACGGCCATCTGTCTTGCATAAAGTGTTTCGGGAACTATCGAGTCATGAGCAAATCGTGTTTCTAAATTGAAAAACTTACAAGTGAAGAGACCAACTTGAAACTGCAGTTAGAGGCCACGGTTCTCGCCTCGATGATAAAAAAATGTTTTATCTATCTGCCTCTATTAACCTATACTGATACCATGTTTGGATCAAACACCATGAAGCCATGTATTTCTTAAAATTAGTTTGTTAGACAGTCAGCGTTTTCAAGCCAGACATATAATTTCCGGCGTATCTACGACTTAGCAGTCGTTTACTGGAGGTTTATCAAGCTGTCTGAGACACGAAGAAACTCGAGATTTCTCCCAGGAAACTTAGTCTCTAAGCATCTTTAATTTAAACGTGCGTCCCGAAAAATTCTATTACTGAATGTAGTGATAAAGTAATATCGTTTATGTTTATGGCAATACCGTTGAATATAATTTAATGATTTCCGGTGTACGAATTATTAAATAACGATTCTAAAAGTAGTTTAAATTAAACCGAGACAACTATTTGTGTGACACACAGGTATTTGTTTCGGGTCTGAGTATTTGTGAGACCGAAAAGACGATCTTAGTGTGGGGTCACCACTAACGGCCGATGCCAATAATCAATCGAAAAAAATCGATGGAAGTCAATCTGGATTGTTTTCTACTTTTCGATTTCTCATTTACCATGTTGCCATAGTTTTTTTACTACTGAGATTGATTATTGGCAATATAGTATCAGAAAAAAGATTGATCTGTCAATCTCAAACGGCAAATTTTGGATTGGGATTGTTTATTGGCAGCGGCTGTATCAGCCGCGCCTGTTGAGTGCGTTTATATTATTTAAATCCGTTTCACAACTTTGTTTCATTAAACCGATATAAAATAACAGTCACGGGCCTAATTTATTTGAAATGAACTACCCGATAATAATGTAACTTATAAATATTGTACTGATACTCGATATATGTATATAATTGATCTTACTTGTTTCAACTTTTCGTATAGTGTGTTTACTGAAGTAGTGTGATGGATATATAAGTCTATAGAGCAATCATTAATGTTTGTTACAGTGGTACTACGTATTTGTGTGTCTGCACATCAAAGGGTGCGAAGCAATCGTACATTATTTGAGGCGACTGAAAGATCTTTGTACTTTCAAGAGGTGTGCGCTGTTCACTGCGTCATCTTTATTCTTTCATTTTGCTTCGGTTATACGTTTTCTTCAGTTTTACACTGTATTTTAATGGAGGATAATATTTTCTGTTCTAAATTGTATTTCGAAATAATACATCCATTATTTATTAAGACAACCTAAATGAATTATGCTAAACAATTGAATATATTCGTCTAGGCGACTACAGTACTAATATGAATTACCCATGTGTTTTCTTTATTTATAAAGCACAAAAAATAAATGCCTTCCATTCGTGTTTAAGTACATATAAACAATACTAGTGTTGGTGAAATAAAAACGAACATTTTAGATTTTACTAAAAAGTATTTTTGTGTGCGGTTATGAATAAAAATGGCACGAAACGGAGTGGGTTCCGAGTGCGCGAGCATTAAATCATTCTCAAAAGCCATTTGGACACAAAGGATATGGTCAATAAACAAACAGGACTCGCCTCTGATAGCCCCGATTGGAGCGAAGTAACTGAGCGCAAAATTTATATTTCATATTATTTGTGCAATGTGTTTTTCAGCAGCTCCATTTAGTACTGAAACGAGTTGAAAATGCGTATAAAATGCGAAATCTTATTTATTGGTTCGAGTTCACGTACCCCCCGTAATGCAGCCACTAATAAACCGGTCACGTCAACGTTATTTATTGTTACGGCAACAACAAAGAACAAGAAACTTACGCCGCCAGACTAATTTTACGTTTTAACCATTTTTGAACACAGGCCACAGTCTTAATATAAAATACAAATCAGAGCTCCGCTTGCCTTCACACCTAACGACAGAACCTACACATGAAGCAACTAGCAAAACAAACCAATGTCCCTTATAATAATTGCGTTTGCTGAATATTGTTTTGTTCATATGCATGTACTAATATTACGGAGCTACAGCCTGAGGCGACTACAGCGAACATTCAAACGGCGGGATTTGATATTAAATTCTCTCCATTTGATTCTACTGTACAGGTAGATTTATTGGCATTTGCACGATACGTACACGGTATCCTGGCGTGTATAATCATGTGTCATTATTAGAAATTGTGTCAACACGAAGGAGCGCAGAGCGCGTAGCCTGGAACGCAATGATGGCGGGCGGCGGCGGCGGCGGCAGCGAAAGCACCCGGAGCTGGCTTGCCCGACCGCCCTTCGGTCCGGTAAATACAGCCTCCTCGCCTCTCGGGTATGGATTATTCGGTAGGAGCGGCGAGCGGAGCCAGTGCGACCCACGCGCTCGACCCGGCCGCTCGCTCCGCGCTTATGCAGCTCGTAGCGGCTTTGTATCTTTACAAGCACGCGTAGCACGTCTGTAGCCGGCTCGGATCACGGGAACTTGCACGTTAATGTAACCTTTCACCCGTAGCTGTGGTTTTACATTTAGCTACACTATTAAAAGCATGCCATTAATACAGCCCTCGCCGTGCTCAAAAGACGAGATTAATGTCGTATTCAAATACCATGGAAAGCACCTGTGGAACAAATAATTTGCATTCTACTTTTCTTGTGAAAAATTAATCAGTTTATACTTGTGTAAGTACTGTATTAATTAGACTAATAGTTCTAGTTTCCATTTTAAGTAGATCTCTATTGAGCATTCAATTATTTTAAACCAGTGTTGTGTGTTACCTGAAACTTGTGAAGGGCCATAATAAGCGTCGATGATTGTTTTGTATTAGAAATTAATGAACTCTTTCTGTTTGTAGAGAATATATTGTGAGACTATTAGTAACTTTTATGTAGATAAATGGTAAATATACAAATTTTGCTTTGAGTGTTGCAATGTTGTCTTTAAGTATTCCTTTTCATTTATAATTTTTCAATCTTGTCACAGCGGATTTAGTATAATATTGTCATTTAACAAATTATATCTACGATTCTTTTTTCTTTTTTTTTACGTGTGATGTAATGTATTATTTCAAAATTATGCAGCACATTTTTATTATGGTATACATTTACTATTTTAGCTTTCTTAAAAAAAACAATTGGTATTAAATCTTATTTAGTTATTAATATAAAAAAAAATCTATGCAATTCAATTCGTCCGTCCTATTTCCGAAATATGCGGTATATTCGATATTTAAAAGTAGTCTATTAAAACATGATTTATTCACATGTCTTACCACCGCAGCGTCTATAAAACGTTCTCTTAAAATTGCACCGAAATGTTCGCTCGGATTTGAACAGAGCAATGCATTTATGATTTATACGAGTAAAAACATAATTGCGGACTGAAACTTCGACGCTTAAACTATTGCATTACTCCTTTATATCGCTTTATTTTGTAAGATACCGAATTTTATTCAAGAATACAGTACATGAAACAGTTAATAACCTTATTTCGATCTTCCAAACAAAAAAAAAATCGAGCGGACTACCTGACTGAAGGTGAAACAATTACCTTTTTATTCAGATAACTAAAGACGTCACAGAACCAACCGTCTTACAAAAATCCTTGCAAACAATTTAACATATATTTAATACCAACTCCATCGTAGGCATTGTCCGAAAACCTTCGTGTGTCAATATCATTAGTAGGGGTTACACAAACTATAAAACAGAACGTATTATTGAGGAAAATTAATGTACTGTCATTAATGAACGCGAATAATCCCCTCGAAACGAGAGTACGTTGTCCGACATAACAACTGTCCGGTACTCTGAAAAGCTCGCACGCTGTCGGCAGATTCCTAGATGAAATACTAATTACATTCGGTGGTAATGAGATATCCGTTTATAACCAAACAATAGTATTACATTTTGGCATACAATTCGATTCAATTGCCTAAAATCAAATTAAGGATAAGATACAATTCTCATTAGTTCTTTTTATGTACCTTTTATTGCTGCTAATGGTGACGTTGAATGTAATAAATGTAAATCGACTCAATTTTCATTTTGGGTTATAAAATGTTATGTGTGATGAAGTAAATTAAAAATTTCGCCGGCGGAATTGTTATAGTCTTGTCTTTGTGACACTAATTTACGCACGACTTTTACAACCTAACGTCGAATACGTTTAACTTTGGAATTGCAGAGATAAAAATGCTATGAAAAAATAGAGTCCACTTCTGGAGTAGTGAAAAAGATCAATTGTTCACTTCAACATACTCTACAAATCTTTTTCATTTTGTGCACAATCATAAATCTTTTCATAGTTCCGGCAACTATTTTCTTTGTTTCCACTGAGGTTTATGAATAACCCCAATATGTTGATTAAATGCGCATGAATTTATGCTCTCATTTGCATAACTGCAGAAAAAGACTGCATAAAATTAAACCAAATGAGAGCTATTCGTCGCACAAAAAGTAAAGTTATAAAATCACGTATTGAAATATGTATTACCATTCAGAGAGCAGACATTAAATAAATACAGATAAGCTAAATCCATATAATTGATACTGTGGTTTATTGAACGACTCTATCAGAACCATTACCAAATAGCCAGCAGCAAATATATTAACACAAATTGTTACTTGCAAAACCAGCAATTGTTTTGCGGATAAAACGGATTTTATGTAGGAAAATATTTGCATTGACTGATTATTTTACACAATCAATAAATTATATATCTTTCCGGACAAATATATTCAACGCACTGAAACATTCCACCAATTTATTTAATTCAAAAACTAAGTTGCATAGTGCAGTGATTCCGGTTTAAAATGTTTTGTTAGTCACAATTACTAAACCTACGATGAAAAACTACATACATATTTGCGAAAATTATTAACTAGCTATGTTGTAGTGACGCTGAATCAATCGCATTTTAATTTAGACCTGAAGCACATTAGAACAGCGTTATAAGATGGCTTCTTTATTATCTTTATATTTAATTTATAATATTTTGCCAGGACAGCTCTTCCGCGTATTCTGAAGGGCCAAAAGACCCGAAATCGTCCCTTTCCCTCTCATTTTCTTGTATCCCAAGATTATTTTTAAAAGCCACCTACGAGCCCAGGTGTTTTTATTCCTTCCCGATAATGATGATCGTTTGATTCAGTATTCTGTATTTTTACTTCAATGTCACAAGTCATTAGAGCGATGATTAAGCTAATTTACTTAGAATTTACAAAGTGTGGCTTTGGTGCGATCCCGACAATTATTTCACTATTTATTTTTTCGTATAATCCTTTGTCCCTGTTCATAGTTTATAAATTTATTTTAAGTATCGAATGCCTTAACTTCTTCGGTAAAACTGAATTCAAAAGTCGATCGAAAGGGAAGAATCATTTGGTAAATAAAATAGGTTTTTAAACTGTCCATGAAAAACGCCGTTCATCATTAACAATATTGCCAGATTTCATTTATGACTGATGGTAGAATATTCGTATCCGTCCAAATAGCGACCACCGTACACGACTGCGGTAAGCCCATCATACCGACCCACGTTAGTGGCAATGTTTTGGGTTCGGCTAATCGTTTAGACCGGTGACCTTTGGGTGATATGCACCTACTCATAACTAGTCAGTAGATACTTTGCAATTCTTAATCGTGTTTTTGAAACACATTTATCTACCATTAAGCGAGCTATTACCACAATGTCGTACGAGTATAAAAATTGATTGCGAAAGAATTCTTACTCGATGGTAATATAGCTACTGCAATAAACGCTGTCTTACTCGTAAAATATACGGGCGTTTGTGATGATTAATCGGTTTTACGTATTTTTGAGAAATAGTGAATAATACATAAAATATCCGAGCAAAGCCATTGAATTGAAATTTGGCACCGATCTTATTTAGATCTCGTGCATCTATTGCACAGAAATTGATATTCTCAAGTTGAAATACCATATCGATGAAATCGTTTCCTACATGTGTTTGCCACGAGAAGTGAAGTTTTATGTTTTTAATTAAACGTTTTTAGTTTTTGAAATAGAAAATATATTTTTTCTCCTTGCGAGTCCTTCATTTATAAACGTTTGAGTTCATATTCATTAAAGCGTCTAAAGCTTCGGTGCGCAACTCCTACTGAGCGAGTTCTTCGTACTTAACTAGTTTTTTTATACAAAGGATAACTTATTTTCATAGTAATATACTGGGTGTTACGTATTCAAGATACTCGTTGAATAGTGTGATTTATTTACACACCGTCTTCTGGAGGGAAATATAGTCAATTATAGATTTCTTTTTCAATATTACAGGACATGGATATTTCGTTCCTATACTAAATTAATTAAATTAATAAATATTAATTAATATACAGTCTATTAATGATACATAACGAAAGTATACTTATATGTAAGTAGGTAGTTGATTATATATTCGCAATTTTCATACTAATTTGTGTGAATATCTACTAATCAAAAATTTCTACGTATGTAAATTACCCTTGATTCTAATCCTATGTGTATTCAATAGTTGTACATATATGTAAATAGCATTATAAAGTTTTTGATAAATAACCAATCTCTTTTTTAATTATATGGTTAGGTATATAATGGTAGAAATAGTGTAATGATGTTGTATGTTAATTGTTACACATTATGAAACACCTGTCAGAGTGGCTTATTCATGCGAGCTATGTTACGGGACAACCAGTGTAATGTGTACATCATATATAATCAACAGCTTTGTAAGCCGAATTATAACTGCGATTCACAAACATACCCAAAGAGTTAACAAAATTATTTCCATTCTTGAAACTTACACTATCCCAACACTTTAAGCGCATGCGGAAAAATATTCTTTAACATCGTAATTTCGCTTTATTTTCTCCGGTGTTAATATTTAAATATTTGAGAGTGCAGAATAGAAAATATTGGTCTTGAAAGGTGCCTTATATTATTATTATTCGCTGGCTGAATGCCGCTGGTGATCGATCGAAGCGGCTAGGAGCACAAATGACTACCTCTAATGTAAATGCATCTATAGTTCCAATATAAATGTGTCGAATGCTGGGTGCCAACCGTCGTCTGTAACAAGAACGACGAGTGCTAATGGGTAGATATATTTTCACGATTATTTTTTCTGGACGAGTGAACATTTTTCTCCACCTGTTACAAATGACCGCTTGTGTACTAAGAAATCTTTGCCGCACTCTCCCTCCTGTAGATATTTCCATTATTCTGTTAATGGAAAGATGTTCAGAGATACTCAAACAATGTAAGCCTGTCTAAAGGAGGACACCATCTGTACCACACATGGACAAAACATCTTTCTACTCACATTGCTTTTAATATTGTGACTAGGCGCTATTCTTGCTTCAACAAAAAAGTACACATCCTGACGGGATAAATTTTAGGGTACGTGCTAAGTAGTAAGTGGCAAACCTTCGACTATTAATCTTATGACCCTAAGTATATTCCTCGCCAGAGAAACAATGTCCCTGTAATATACCGTTACTTATTGTCATTAAAATCACTGTATCGTATTGTATTACATAGATATGTTGAAAAATCTATATTTCAATTTAATACTGTCCCTTACTTTCATTAACAATTGAATGCGAGCTCACGTTACAAGCATAAATTAAAACATAGTTAAAATAGGACAATAATTATACAGAATGAATGCCTAATATTTTTAAATATATTCTTCGCAATAAGCTGTGAAAACCAAAAGAAAATAAAGTAAAATATGTAAAACAAAATACTGAAATAATGTAAAAATAAATTGAAAAATAAATTTAAAGTCACCGCTTGAAAAGCTTTCTATTACAATATCACGACGTGCCAAGATTTTCAAATCTCATCTACCTCTTCGGTGTAAGGACTACCTTTATATAAAATTATGTATTATTATAATTTCGGCATATCTAAAACCCTCCTCGATATACGAGTATTTAAAAATAAGTTTATTTGTTTGAATGACTTTGTGTAAAGAATCTAGCTAGTGTTTAAAAGGTATATATTTTGCGCTTTTTGTCTGAAAACTACTATGCTCAACTAATACGAGTATGTCGAGTATAATACTTGTGAAGTTATTTATTTGCCAACGAATTAAGTTCAATCAACGTCCACACATTTATATATTTTACTGACACTTTCAATAAGTTAAATTTAATATACGCATAACTGACCGACACGTTTTACCAGACATGATAAAATAATTACGAATTTATATATATACATTTACTGCTAAGTACAGAACTCCTCTGAGTCCAAGAAAGCTCTAAGCTTCCTTGCATCATATTTCAGCACGTTTGCTTAATGATCTAGCGAACTTTATGTGCATATCATAGAAATTGCAGTTATCTTAAAGTTTCCGAAGCTTCCTTTGCTGTAAAATTGTGTGATAACTAAAAAAACAGACATGAAAAATCATAAAGGGTAGGTGTGTTGTTTAAGATTACTTTAAATATTGTAGAAAACGTAAATGCATGCAAGTTTTATGCATATGCAACAAAATACACGAACAGAAATAAATGTTGTCTACACAAAAATGCTAAATCATTTCGCTCACCAAGCACACAAATAATCTGATGATAATGAATGTTGAAATGAACACAGAACACAAAAGCTGTGTTGTCATATCACGCAAGCAAAACACACATAAAACAAAAATGGCTTATTCTCGCTGTAGCGTCGACGAGACATCTCGACTGCGGGACCCTACAATCCCATGCACCATGTACTCTTCAAATCACAGCTTATTGTGCCTTTGTTAAAACAACTCCGAAACATAATTCATTTTCCTCATGCTGCCTTAATAGGAGCTTCTGAATATTGTTAAGAAAAACAGATTAATCAAAGTCAGTCAAAACAAAACATTGAATGAATTAAAGCATGTGTGTCTCACTTGTTTTGAAAAAAAGAAAATCAGCGACGATTCATCCATTTGAAAACCATGTTATAAAATTATATACCAGTATTAAACATTTTAAACAATATTGTGAGAGTTTTTAATTAATAACAGCGCTTAGTAACTAATTCGTGTAATCTGCAGAATTTATACAAAACTAGAATATTTAAAATGTGTCTCAAAAGTTTAAACCACCGTACTCGGAGAGGGTATGAAATATTTATGTTGAAAATATAAACGACTTGTAAAATATAAAGCAGAAAACAATACTTGCAGGTAGGTATAAAGCTTTTATATTAAAATAAGAAAATACAAACAAAGGCGGCATTCAAATCCCAAACGCACAAATAAAGAGAAAAACTCGATAGGCCGACCGCTTTCAAGAAGGTAGAAGTTTTTATGACCTTATATATTTCTTATCGAATATATTTAGGATTCCGCATGAAAAGTAAAAAATTACAAAAGAAATTTGATAATACTCAGATATTCTGTATACATACATATATAGGCTGCAACTTCGTCTACTAAAACTAAATATATTAGCTCGTCAAACTTTATTTGATATTCATATTCATATTATATTAAAACTGTGACTCTCCTTTAAAGTGTTAGAATTTTGTAATTATTGATTTGAAGTAGAGCTTGTTACGTAATCGAGGTATCGTGATCAAATGGTGTAATAAGTTAGATTAAATGGCTGTTAGGGCAGGGCAGAGACTGTACATCTCCACATTGGTCGATCATTATAACAAATCAATTGTGCCTCTTCTACGTTCATCAATCTCTTCGTCCATTTACGTTACAAGCTACTCATGAGCTATTCCTTGTTTCATCTTATGTTTGATTCCTGGTGGTGTGGTTGTACTGCAGTACGGTTACAAAGCTGAGGTCTCGATTTCGAATCCCGGGTCTTGCAAAGTGATATTGGATTTAATTATCAGGCTGGAGTCAGGAATTTGTGCCCGATATGGTGATAGGCTCACACACTCACATGTTTGTCCTGGCACCTCTGCTTACCACTTCTAGGAAAGAGGCATGAGATTATGTATGTTAAATAAATGTACTTCAAAATCAATCAAATTTTGTATCATGGGTATAAGAAAGTAGGTATGAGAAACTTAAACATGTAACAACCTGACTTGTAATAAATGTCTACTATCAAGTGGATATCACAAATATTTTCCTCCGTGCTGGAATCGAGGGTGTGGCTACTTAGTTAGGAGTTTATGCCTTTTGTATATTTTAACTAATTATTTTACAAAACTATAAATTCTTTAAAATATATTTGTATTTAACTGCCACACCAAGTTATTAAACCGAGTTGAGTACCTTGGTGTTATCCGCCGAACTTCACAGTCTATCAATAGTTATTGAAAGCTGAACACTGGAGTATGATACTGATCTTTGTTCACAATGTTATAAACTTTGAGATGCCTTCCGATATCTGTATCTATATTCCCTCAACTTTTAGCATGATTTCATAATTAATGTTCGTAGTTAGGTACCTCTAAACTAATACTATAAAGAAATATTAGAAATATAGGCTCTGAAACTCATGGACCGATTTGAAAAATTTCTCACCATTAGAATCCTACATTATCCTTGACGAGCATATGCGATAGAATATTTGCAAAAAAGTGTAAATGCATCCGGGCGGGGCCGAGCTGGACCACTAGTACTTTATACATCATATTCGCAAATATATTTTATATAAATAATGAACAATATACCCACCTGTCACATATACCGGGTATATCAAGACTGCTACCGAAAACGAAGCCGGGTGATAGTTTTAGTGATTACAAAAACAACGTAACTAAAAATTTCGCAAAGAAACGCGACATTACTTTTTTATTATTTTTTAACTACCGTCGAGTTTGGGTGGTAAATCCATAGTAATTACTAAAACAATAATTTAAAGCCTTGAGTACCATAGCGTCTTTAAAAATAAAAGGGCGTACACTATTGTTTAAGAAAAAACTATGTATTTACCACCCGAATAAGACGATAGAAACAAAATGCCAAAAAATTAGTAAAATTTTTTTACACAAAAATTATTTGCATTGTTTCCGAAGTCACTAAAACTACCACCCGGCTGCGTTTTCGGTAGCAGTCTTGATATACCCGGTATAGTCTTACACTAAGATCGAGTACCTATTGTATTGTGGCCTCACGTTTCACAGCCGGCGCGGTGGGTAACCAACCTAGCCACTGAGGTTCTTATTATCCATTTATTTTTATACATTTACTGCTAAAGGAAACAAAGTGTACGCAACCAACGTGTGTTTACTACCTTTACATAAATATACTCGCAAAAGCCCTCGTTAACACCTACGGGTAAAATATGCAATAACTTTATATTGAAATGAGATACCGTAACATATTTTAATAAGAGTATTCTTCACACGGCACTCTATAGAACATTTACATATAGCCTCTGGTATTGAATATGCCACTGAAATCGCCAAGATTAGTGAGCGACATTGACCACCAGTGACCACTCACCATCACGCAAATCGCACGCTGTTCCACCTTGGTACACGATCTTCATAAACAAGTAACAAAAATCTAAAGATTAAATTTAAAAAAATGGATTTCTGTGCGTTCACAAAAACTATTTTTGTGAAAGGCACGCAAGAAAATTGTCTATTGTTTATTTATATGGACAGCCCACAACAGATTATTGAACAGGTACCAATACCCATGTGTAAATATTCCATTATGAAATTGAATAAACGCACATAATATGTCTGCTGACGCTAGATGTAACAAAATAAATAAAATATTTGTTCTCACTCACGCACTAAATAAATCAAAAGGTCCCTCTAGATACAGGACTCTAGGACCACTTCCGGATTGGATTAGATCTGTGGATAACTTAGTTTCATAAATAAAGTTATGTAAAGCTACAACCTGCATTTTACTGTAAGGTTAACTTTGTTAGCAGAATTAAATATCTTTATTTCTGGTATAGTTACTTATGATTACCAAATAAGATATACCTAGTTCTGGTTGCAAGCCTCCAATATTGAAAGGCGTTAAGCCTTTTGAGTTTTCAGTGATCGTTTTAAATTTTTCCATAATTCTAATCCAAATTATCCGGCTAATTTATTTTCATTCCAAAAACGCCAATCCTTCTTTTCGTTTCCTTAACGATAAATTCCTGCGGAACATTAAGACAAGTAGTGATTGAATGTTTCCGGTTCTAAGTGGAATGATACTTATATATATTTAGGGAAACAGTCATGTATCCTGCAATACGATATTAATCTTAGTAACCGTCTAGGTGGTAAATAAAACTCAGAATAATCTAAAAAATACATCTATGTTATGTCATTTTCTAAAAAAAAAACAATGAGACCTCAATTATAGAGAAGTAAATAGCATTTAAAGTAATGTTTTTTGCGTATTAAATCTACATACAAAAACTAATTAATTAAATAGTACATACGACTTAATTAAACACGGAGTTTTTACTGTCACACTAATCCTTTAAAATCCACTTGACTTAATCGGTTAACGGACCAATGACTTAATCATTCTAAATATATGAACATACTTTTACTGAGCTGAAAATATTAAAAGCCACACAAACAGCCAATATTTGACTTTGTTAGGACAATTAAACCATCTGGTGGAGCACTTTTTACCTTTTTTGCCTCAAAAATACATATTTATGTAAAGATGATTTTTTTAAAACGCCTGATTGTTCACGAGAGAGTAGGAAAATATATGTGCAATAATGATATAAGATGCTTGTTTCAGAATTCCGTTGACTAAATATTGTTGAAGATCCAGACATGATTCAAGTTGATAGTTTTAAGAGACCTTCGCCGTCACCGTCACGAAGTTCTATTCGAAGCGACAGCCGAGTTTTTAGGCAGCCGCGCGTAATCCAAGTTAACCGCGACGCGGCCACGATGGTGGATGGCGAAGCCAGCAGCCCAGCAGACCCCGGTGCCGCCCCACAAACATCAGAATTTGACTCACGTTTCGGACAACATACTGCTCATTTCCGCTCGCGCACGTTTAGCGACGGCTTCATAAGAAACACAAGTCTCGAGCTGTTACTCGGAGTTGACTGTGAAGCCTGTCTAGCACTGGCAGCACAGCGACAATGCTTAAACGACCACATATCGAAACATGACTTTGATTTAGTTTGCAACTGTAATGTTCAACAAAACAATTACATGAATTGCCACCGAGACATCTCCGATCAAAGGCACACGCTCAATATTTATGATTTAGAGAGGATTAAACGAGACACAGGTCGAAGCTTACTTGCCGTCGGATCGCATCGTAGTCTAGACAGAAAATATAATAAAAATAAAACAGTTGGCATGTCTAATTACATTTCTAAACAACTGATATCTTACGACCCCAGAAATACTCTTGTTAAAAAGATAAAAAGAAAACTATCTAATTTAAAAAAAATAGGAGGCGATGCGATATCGAAGAAACATCAAAACGCTGTTCAACTGACCGAGATAACGTCGGGATCTTCGAACTCTCTCAAGAAATTGTCAATGCTGTCACTAACAGACAAGCCGCAAAGAAGAGTCAACAGCCAAAATAATGTTTATGTAGGTTCTGGATTTCAAAACAAAGACGATATGAAACATAAAGCTTCAACATACGCTAACTTTTCTGGTAACGTGGACCAATGTTTTGACAGACTCCGTGATTGCAACTTAGACATGAACAGAAGGGCCAATCAAAGGATGGTAAAAATGCGAAGTTTTGATAATAATGATGAACTTATAAGTAGAAATTCCCCAGTTTTAGAAACCACAAAGTTTTCTACTTTAGATAATAGGAGCCGTTGTAGAAGTATTAAAAGACAAATGTCATATAATGATTTTCCAAGCGAACGGTTAAGAGATAGATTAGCGGAGAATTGGGCACGGGAAGGGAGCACAATCGAATCGAGGAGCACTCGCAGTGATTTAGTGGATAACGACGTGCAAACATTTATAGACGCCGATGTGATGATGTTGAGCGGAGCGAGAAGTGCGAATGCGCATTGCACTTGCGATCCCAACCAAACAAGAATTACACCTATGTTCTACGACTCACAGGTAAAACTCAATTTTAGTACAATATACATTTTAAAAGTCTACCTATACAGGGTGAGCACTTTTGTTTTGAAGATTGTTAATTATTGTGATTTTGACGATATTATTATTAACATACCGAATAGTATATAATAATATAATAGGGGATATGACTTAATTAAAGCGAAATCCAGGATATTTCGTACTACTATAATAGATCCTATATTGAACAGTACCTATTTGATAATAATTTAACCAACTGCATTCGTTGAATGATTTGCTCTTAATTTCTTTATTATTTTGATTTTTTGTGACCCTTAATGTAATCATTTAAAAGTGTATTGATTTGCTCGTTGCGATGATGTTTTAATGTAATGTTGTTAAATTTCTTGCACTTTCTATATCAATTTATTTGTGTGTAAGAGAATGCCAATTGTTAACCCAAAAAGTACAATTTATTTCGCTAACGAGCTATATACCTACTAACTGATATAATTAAATCGCGAATAAGCAGCTTTTGTACACGATTGCACAAAGCTTAGTGTCTGGCAAGTCCAGCCAGACTTGGCGACTTATCACGCCGCGAAAGCTTCTTTCAAAATATTGCGTTTCGAATGTATATTGATATTCTTTATTCTGTCTATATTTACCAAGTGTTTTATTACAAAATATTATTTCTAAGTAGTTATGCGGGGACTATTCTTTATTGGCCCTATTCATAGTTTTGTCTTCTTGATCATCATTACCACCATCGTTTCAGCCACGGGAAGTCCACTGCTGAACATAGGCCTCCACCAAAGACCTCCATAACGACCAGTTGGAAGCGGCCTGTATCCAGCTACTTCCTGGATTCTTGTCTTCTTCGCTTAAACTGAATTCAAAAGTCGTTCGAAATGGACTAAACTTTAGATAACTAAAATAGGTTCTAAAAATGTCTATGAATAAGGCCATATAAGTATAGATATTTCCTCTTAATATAACTAGGTATAAACAAACAATATATAATATTTCCCTTCTGCAATACCCTTCATAAATATAATTCACATTTCAAAGCGAAGCGACGGGATCAAGCTCAGATATATTATATGAATTCATCTCCGTTCATGTCCTGAAGCATAACTTGATATTATAATGAGTTCTACTTCACTTATTTCATATATTTTTTATTTATAAGAATAAGATGTAAAGTAAAATAAGTTTGTTATTATCTTTCGAAGAGTAAGAAACGTGCTGCCCCGGCACCTGACGTTACTGAGCGTGGTCAGGGCGCGCAAGCGATCGCTTGCAGCGCGTGCAAGTCACCGCAGTGGCTACCCACGGGAACTACGTCCACCACCAGCCACAGCTCTACCACCACAGGAAATTCCTCCCGTTAGTAAACATTCTTTACTATTCTTAAATTAATAAAACTGCTAAATAACAAAGGTATCGATTAAAACCAATCCACCGCTGACAGCTAACACAACAGTTTTCAGTTTACAAAGTTGTAAACACTACTGCATCCATGGTGATCGAATAAGCTTGCGTTTGACAGGGGGATTATCGGAAGCTTCGTAACGAGTGATTGCTGTGACCTAAATCGATTTTTTCCATTTTATTTTTCATACGTCGACAGAACTATTAAAATAGATTTTCCTTTGTGTTTTAGTAAATCCGTTTCCGAGTCCACATAGACTGTAAACATAAAGAATGAATGTTTTTGTCGAACCAGTTTATAGCATATGTATGAATTGTATTTTTTTTTTTCGATAAATTAAAACTAGCATTGAATTAGGTTTGTCAGTGTGGCATCGTCGCTGGTGCTGCGTGGCGATCCTGGTGCTGGTGGCGGGCACGGCGTGCGTGGCCGGCCCGCTGGCGCTGCGAGCCCCCCCGGGCGCACCCCTCCACGAGCGACTGCGGCTCGCTGAAAGACTACTACACGATACTCCTCTGGTGGACGGCCACAACGACTTACCTTGGAATATAAGAAAATTTTTACACAATAAAATAAAAGATTTTAGGTTAGTTATCGCAAGTTAAACATGAATTCTCCCCTTTGTATATCCTTGTAAATTTCCATGCGTAACACAAAGAATTATATTTGCCTCCTTTAGATTAATGTTGACGGACAGGTTGGCGTCTCGCCAAGTCGTTTACTTTGCCTGCGGTTCGAAATTCGGTTCGGTTATGAATGCTTACTGCGTTTTTTTCTTATGTACGTGTCGTGATATTTTATTCTATTACTTTAATGCAACATTTAGCTTCGACGAGGACTTGAGAACTATATCTCCGTGGGCCACGAGCTCGTGGAGCCACACGGATTTACCAAGACTGAAGCAAGGAAGAATTGCGGCTCAGGTATTGTCTTAGTATTCGAAATATGATGACATTATTTATTTTATTAACGTGGCCGCTGAACTGTTTTTCATATTAGAAAACACACTACGAGTATAGCAAATAAGAAAAAATCATAATAACCTTTATAATTGCAATTGACGACAGGAAACTAAACTCCTTCTATATTATTCATTTTGTCCCCGGAAAAGCGAACATTTAACTTTGGCCGCATACGTAGATAAATATTGAACCATTTCCTCGTACACGGATGATAGTCGCAGTTCATGCGTTATGTTTTAATCGACGATATGTCAAAGTAATACATTTTGTGACAGTTCTGGGCGGCGTACGTGCCCTGCGACGCCCAGCACCGGGACGCGGTGCAACTGACGTTCGAGCAAATAGACCTCATACAAAGGCTCACTGACAAGTATCATCCGCAACTGACGTTCTGCACATCGGCTGACGGTAACAAACATTCAACATTCACAGCCTGTGCTAGCTTATCAACCCCGTTACTAGAAATCGATACACTTTCCTTCAACAAATATGATATTGCAGAAAGTCTCACAACAAGAATAAAGCACCTTATTTACTCTACCACGGAACGAAATCTAAAACTTATGACTTCAATCTCAAACTTTACGTAAGAAATAAATAAAATATCAAACCGCTTTTTAAATAAGATATGAGATATATGTCCATATTTACGTGATATACTTGGTTCAGTGGTTAGGTATATACG
Source organism: Hyles euphorbiae (assembly GCA_023078785.2). Lineage (NCBI taxonomy): Eukaryota > Metazoa > Arthropoda > Insecta > Lepidoptera > Sphingidae > Hyles > Hyles euphorbiae. The sequence continues at coordinate 9,735,641 of CM041032.1, read as the reverse complement.
CAGTTCCATTACATTTTAAACAACTTTCTGCATGTTTATGGAAACGTAACCAAATTTAATGAAAGTTTTTAGTACCGTAATGATTTTAATCGGCAGATATAATTTCGGCGCACGCCAACCACCGGTTATGTTCTTTGGTGGGCGTCGAAGGTGGACACGCTATTGGGGGCTCGCTCGGCGTGCTGAGGACACTGTTTCAAGTGGGCGTCCGATACATGACGCTGACGTCCACTTGCGATACGCCTTGGGCCGAATGTGCCACTGCGGACCGAACCGAACCCTCTACACGAGGCGGATTAACTCCCTTTGGAAAGGTAAGAAGCTCGTTTTGATACGTTTCTTTTGAAGGATTAGGTATGGAAAACGACTTCGACATATTTATCAGCAACTTTACGGTGAGCTATAATAGTAATAATATTACCATAGTCCAATATTACTATATTGATATTGCCAAAGATAATCTTGCCTATTCGGAGGCGTGTTTCAAGATTCCCGCCCTTGGTAAATGAGGCTTTCGCCCGGGGGCTGAGATTTTGCACCCTGAACCGATAAGGTTCACCGCCCCATGAATTAACGTAAGAAAAAACAAGAAAAAATCCGCCGTTGAACTACACTGACTGTGGCCCTGAGCCGTAACCTAAAGGGATCTCCATTTCACAAACTTTATCTGTGACATTGTAAACGTTTATCTACTTTACCAAGGAAATATGCTGAAATCCAGACAATTTAATCTGCCAATATTTTCTTATATCTGGTGATTTGGAATTGAACCCAATCGAACAACTATTGAAAAATAAAAATAACTGAAAACTACGTCAAACTAGCACATATTAAAATTTGGATAAAGTTTAGAAGCCGTGTGAAAAATAAGTGGCCACAGGGTCAATTCAGGCAGCGAAACAAAAACTGTTTTTGTTAAGATTTTTTTTTGTATGTATAGCCATATGTATGTAGTTTACAAGTGTAGAGGGAAAAGAATATATTTGAAAGTGAGATATTATAAAAATATATTTATTTTGTTACAAAACTTACGTCACTAGCTGCAAAAGCTGAAAACATACTTCTAAGAGAAACAAAATTCAGCAAAGGCGTTAAAATGTAAAAGGAAAATTGTTCTCTTTTTTTAAAAGAAAGCGGCCGCGACTAAAATTTAAAAATGTAAATAACGGGGAGTAAAGCTTTCCGAGTTTATTTATCCCCATGGACTAAATTGTGACTTATATTTTCTTAATTCTGTCCGAGACTTTAGATAAAGTTGTAATCTCTTTACAGACTACAATGGTAGCTCGTTAGAAGTGGATTTATTGTATTTTATTGTTTCGTCTCTTTTAGACGCGCTAGTAATTTTGAATGAATGCATTTCCGCCATTAGGTACTCGTGCCGTTTCATAAATAGATGCATTAGAAATGGAGCCGTTGTAGGGTATGTGTGCACCGGAATGACATCTAGATGCGCAGATATTGAAGTATTGTATATACATTTACTAGTATTGAACGAAACGCATTACATTTGTGTAGTCTTATAGATTAAGTATTGTATAAGTACAACAAATATCCTGGCTGCATGGAGCATTGCAATATTTTGCTTTGTATGAACTCGAGCTGCTTGTGCGGGAAGGTTTCTTTGTTTACCTGCATACTTTTCAAAATACTTTCCTTTGTTAAAACTACTCACTGCGTGTAACGCAAGCACATGTTAGCATCACTCAGCTTCTGCGGGAAAATGTTCTACTTGATGTCGGGTACAATAAGTAGGGAGCAATTTGAATCCGTGACTTCGTGTTTCGAACAAAAGCACTCGCATTTGCGGAATTGAAATTTCTTTCGGATTATATAATTTATTTATACGTGTACTGCTTTCAACAATGCTCAGCCTATTGCAAGAGCGATACATAAATCACGCTTTAACCACAGTTAATAGTAAGCGGTACAGTAGTTAGCACGGTGTAACTAATTACTACAATTTGTCGCTTTTGAAATTCGTCTGCCTCCCGTGAATTTACAAACCACGGAGGTTTTCAGAAGTTGGCAATTAATTTAAGCAACGTAAGTGTTCACTTTACGAGTATTTAGATACGATGTTGACTTACGGAACGTGCGTATAATTACCGCAGGGATCTTCTGAAATATTTAAACAAAATCAACAAATCTAATTTGATATTTTAAAATATGTACTTTGGCCTCCTTCGCTCTACATACGATTAGGAAATGTTTGTGTTGTTAAGGTATTTTTTACAGCCATACATATTTTTTTTTCTCTACAGCAATTTTAAGCATACACTTTAAAGTAATATATATTTTTAATTCAAGTACATATTTCAGTAATCTTTTAATCATTTCATTTAATTTAATTCTCAGTGTAATGCAAAAACACCATCGATTAATTGTAGAACAATATGACCGTCGAAAGTTGAGTATTGTGTTTCGATCAGTTTTCATCTCTAAACATGGCTACCTCTCAAAAACAGAAACGTTTGCTGTGACAGTTTGAGCGTGCACTTATATTGGGTTGTTACCCGCATATGTTTCGTGAATTCTATTACCAAAACATAAGATTATCGACATCACACAACGGCTCTGTGCAACAAGACGACGACGGTCTGCTCAGTGATATTTTTGAACATTCGTTTCGCTTTAAAAATAATATAGGTACCTACTACCTACGGAATAATCTGAAACCATATTTATTATGTCGATATATTAGTATTACAATTGTATTTGTGTTCAAGACATTTATTTATTACAATATCTTATTTAAAAGTCAGCGCATGGCACCATTCATACGAAGAAATATTAACATCCTTACAGAATAATTGTTTTGTTCAATATTACATATGGATAAATCGAGCAAGATATATTTTACGGGGCATTCATACTTGTTTTGACTCGGCAACGCCTGCCTAATTCTTGCAATCCGATAATATTTACAACTAAGAACCGATACTAGCAATTTGTTTTATTAGGTAAGTATCGACAGCTCTATATACTGTTGATTCCGGAGACCTCTTGGTCTGCGAGGCAGTGGACGATCACTCAAATAGCCCCCGTCCTGTATCACATCGACATTACGGTCCTGAAACCGTTCCAAAATTTTATTGTTCCAAAATTATGATAACATAAGTCCTATAGGTTTTTTAGCCTTCCTATTCCGTGACGTGACTGAATTAAAGAAACATATATTGATAAAAAAATGACCAATGACAAACCTTTTGATAGCGGTTGATAAATCGGTGGAAAATATGTAGTTAATCCAGCATAGTGTCCTTTATAATCAGCACTCGCAATATTGGTTCACTCTGAAATATTACGGACAGAATAATTTGAATTTCGTTTTACTATTTTTTATAATACTATTTAAAATTATCTTATCATTATAATTTAAAGAAGAAGAAGTATGAAAGCGCTTGTCCCTTCATCATTACTTTTAAAAAACAATGCTATATAGTAGTAATCCGGTAAAATACACATTATATAGCTACAAAGTTCTTTGATACCTTATTTCTTCGCCAGGTGGTTGTGAAAGAAATGAATCGACTGGGGATGTTAGTGGACCTGTCGCACGTGTCGGAGCGTACGATGAGAGACGCTTTGACCGTGTCACGAGCGCCCGTGCTTTTCTCCCATTCGTCGGCACGCGCTCTCTGCAATGTCACGCGAAATGTACCGGACACCGTGCTTCGGCTACTCGCTGCCAACAAAGGACTCATTATGGTCAATTTTTACTCGTCTTTCCTTACTTGCAAGGAGACAGCTACAGTACAAGATGCTATAGGTAACGTAACATTGGTTATAAGTAAAATATAAATGAAATGGTTCACTACTGAGCCCAAAGCGGAAAATACTTTTTCTTTTAGGATGAATCTAATCTTATCATTATAATAAAGTTTTGGAACTCCAGAACGATTAAAATTAGTAAACCTGCGTCAAGTCTGTAAAATTTGTTTCATTACGATTTGTAATATTCGTGAAAACGTACTTAAGAAGCAATTATTGGTTTTGATGAATTCAGTCGCATGATTGTATTGCAGCTCACATCAATCACATCCGAGATGTGGCGGGCGTGGACAGTGTCGGTCTGGGCGCCGGGTACGACGGGATTAATTAGTGAGTACCTAATCGTAGGTGTGGGACCGTGTCACACACATCGCACATCCCACACCCTTGTACAGTTATTAAATATTAAATAAACATGCTCCCCAGAGCTGTAAAATTTTATGTGTTACTGCTTTACATTAGTACCTAACATTGTTGAATTGATATTATCATTTATCAAGTTACTTGTTATTTAACTACTACTTGTCAAATAGAAGGTGCGAGTTAGATTCCCAAACCGAGATAAATATGCAATCCACAAATATTACTCAATTACAGGAATATTTATGTATTTGAATGTAGGTGCCTACCCAAAGTTCAGCCATTCAATGGGTGCTTACATTTTTGGACAATTATTATTTATGTCCACTACATCTACTTTGTATTGCCAGGCACTATTTTATTCTAAAAAAATATCATTTCAGTACACCGCAAGGATTAGAAGACGTATCTTCATATCCGCTATTGTTCGCCGAATTAATGGAAGAAGGTTGGAGTATAGAGGATTTGCGCAAATTAGCCGGACTGAACCTACTACGAGTGATGGGCGCGGCGGAACGTATAGCCAAGGAACTAGCTTCTGCACAAGTAACCCCCTACGAAGAAGTTCCCCCACGAGCCCTCGACGCGCACAATTGTTCTAGCCAAGACTTGTAATCCTCTACTTAGAAATTTTACTGATTACATACGGGTATATTATACCAGCAGTTGTCAATACTTACAGGTAAGATTTTATCGATTTATATACTCAAAGAAGTTATGATTTCAAACATAAGATAAACATTTTGTTTGCTAATTTCATACATATACATACATATAGTTCATTAGCGTCAATCGAATTGTTATTTGGTATAGTAAAAGCAAACAATAATGCTGCAGATTTTTGCATACCAGAAAGCAAATAAATAAACTAAGTTCTGTGTTACTTTTCCGTGAGATTTTATTTTTGTGACAAATCATCAACATCAAAATATATTATTTTCTTTATATCATAGATAAAAAGTATATATTATATTTATAACAAAGATTTATTTTATACTGCATTATTAAACAAGAAAATAACGTTGCAGTTTATATTCTTAGGAAAAATCCTGGGGCCCGCTACTCCATGAATAAAATATCAGATGGAAAATATATCGATGCCTCTCGCAATTAAGTAGCTGGGACTCCGGACTGAGAACTGAAGAAGGTATTGGTATATTACCGGCATTATTGTGGCAAAAAGACCGACATCGACGCGTACACATATTGATTGGCGCGAGGATGACAAATCATATTGCACAAGTATAAGAAGAATATATTTGTCTAATTCGGTGACTTCCCATCATTTGGAACATTCCAATTATTTTGATCACGCAGCCTATGTTTTTACAACTAAAGTTAAGGATTTCTCACGATAATACTTTTGTTCGATATTTCAATAAACAAACCTTGAGTGCCTGAGTGATGACAACTGTTTTTATAATTGCTAATTTCCAAGCTTTAATTAATATTAGTATAAATTAACTAGATCCCGATCATGTTAGTCTTCTATCGCCTTTACCATCCAACCTGACTAAATCCATTGTCGTTGTAAGATTTATTAATATTTTGAATAGTGCCAAATAATTATAATAATCCAGAGTATTATATTTGTTCGAAATGCGGTTCGTAGTATCCTACCAATTAGTTAAAATGTGTTTTCAAAATACCTGATATTAATTAGTTACTTGTTTAAATATTGTTATATAATTTGTTGATATAAGTAGATGTTTAATTTCTATTTAGACTTGTATTTAATGATAGTCGATTAATCAATTATTTATGCATAAAATTAAAAATTATCTCTATTGCAAATTTTATGGATTAGTAGATATATTTATTTAGAGACTATTTAATTTTAAACATAAACGGTTACCTGATTATAATCAATTTAAACATTCTCTTGAGACAATCGTACTTATACCGGATATCTCAAGACTGCTACAGAAAACGAAGCCGGGTGGTAGTTTTAGTGAATACAAACACAATGTAACTAAAAATTTCGCAAAGAAACACGACAATTTTTTTTTATTATTTTTTAAATATCGTCGAGTTTCGGTGGTAAATCCATAGTTTTTGTTAAAATAATAATTTAAAGCCTTACGTACCATAGCGTCTTTAAAAATATAAGGGTGTATACTATTATTTAAGAAAAAACTATGTATTTATTATATTAATCCAGTCCATCCAAAGGTTGCCTGGAAGAGATCGCAGCTAGCGATAAGGCCGCCAATTGTTACCATGCCTTTAGGTTTAAGTATTTAATCTGTTATTTTTCCTATTTTATGGTGTACAATAAAGTATATATAAATAAATAAATATTTACCACCCGAGTAAGACGATAGAAAAAAAAACGTCACAATTTTTTACACAAAATTTAGTTGCATTGTGTCTAAAGTTACTAAAACTACCACCCAGCTTCGTTTTCCGTAGCACTCTTGATATACCCTATATACCTGATCCATTTTTTTATTTACGTATATCATAATTACTAGTTACGGGATACTATTGTTCAACATATTGACAGTTACGTTTCATTAAAACAATATAAATAAATATAATGAATACTTAATAGCTTTACCTTTTCGACGACCAATAACAGTAGGATAGAAAACTTAGAAAATTAAGTCCTTAGTTGTTACTTAGTTATAAATATATCAAAACCCGGATCGGGGGCATCTATGTATCCTTAATGTGTAATAAACACGCAATTTCGGAATTCTTGGGATTATTTTAAAATATTGATATAAAAAAATATAATGGACATGATTTATTTTTGACATGATAGGTCGTTTCTTTTTCAAATATGACTATTTTATATCCTCATCAAACTTCTAGTAGTTTTCTTGGATAATTTCAATCATTCTGCCACATGGTAGATTGGTACCTATAACCTAAGTAGGTACTTAGATTGATGGAAATTGGCCCATTGTATTGAAGAAAATTTCAGTAGAAACACTTGCGATGCTACGATGTAACCGATCCTTAGCAAATTTTTGTACAAATTTATTTATAAAAATTGTGACGCATAATTTATTAGAATTCCCTAAGTAAATAATTATAGGCTACACGATACTCGCCAAATATCATTGCCAATGGTAAATTAATCATTAGAAATAATAACTATGAGAAGAGAGATTCAAAATGACAGCCTTAGCACTGGCAATAATAATTTCGTGTGTTGTTTCTACATTGTTAATGATATATGTCTGGTAATAATAGACGGATCTTAAGACTGACAATGTTTCACGAGTGAATTAGTATACATTTGCTTCGATGATAAATATGACTAATCAAATAATTCTTAACTTTATATCTTAAGATGTGTTTATTATACCTTTCAAAAGTAATTAATGTGCCCTGAATATTCCGCTGCTTCGTTTTTATATGATTTATCGTATTTTATAAAGAACCCGGCAAAACATATCGCTAAATTATCTATATTAATAAATTAAGGTTGAATTAAAACGTTCTTAGATGTCTCTTTAGTGTGTTTTAAAAACATATTGTATTTTATTAGCGAAGGAATAAATAGGTATAAAATTTAAGGACTGCTTTTAGACATATACCTATTTACATATTATATGTATGTTACAATAAGTCCCAAAAAAATTAAAAAAAAACTTGATATCAAAGAACATAACTGAGGAAAATTTTATAGTATAAGAAAAAGGAAAATTATCTTGGAAACTTATTACATTTTCCACGCAATAACTTATGCATGAAATCAATTTTCACTTTTAGGGTAATTTCTCCTTAGAAAGGTTTTGAATTATATTTTAGATTAATTATTTTTCCCTGATAAATTAAATATAATACAAAATATTAATATTATTTAACTATCCTATTCTCTATTTGATCCCATCAGAATATTATGCTAATCAAATCAATCATACAAACACCGAAAAAGTCGTCCTCTTACGTGTTTCTCTTAATTTACCAGCTTATGTTGATCGCAGGAGGCAAGTAGAATAGAATAAATAATAAAAATGGAAAACAAAAAAACAAGTAATAAACATTTGAATCCTGATAGTGGATGTAACTATAGAGTAACAGAAAAAGAACGCGTATTGCATACTGTGACGTCACTGCTGTTACACCGGGATGCGAGAAAAATTGTGAGTATGTGTGAAAATGAATAGCATGAGACCACCTTCGAATTCCATTCAATACTATTTCTGGACGGCATTTGCGCTAATGCCATTAGGTGCAGGGTAGCCACTATGCCGCTTTAGAATAACAAATATCAATAAAATAAATTGCTGACTCATTTTATAATATAATTGCTACTGTTTTTACAAAAAAGTATAATGTTTAGTGTTTTAATTGTGGTTTCAATGTAACACAAAGTTATTTCTTATTTTTAAATATAGCGGTGGTTAGATAATAATAATATAATTATTTTACTTCGATAACAGATTTTGTTAGTTTGTTTGAATTAGACCTTTGTATATTGCTATTACTTTACTTACCGATATTTCTACCATTTCTTTAATATTAACCTTTAACCTTGCACACATATTGTATAGACAACTACTTAGTATGAACCATGCGTTAATAAAAAGTTGTAATTTCTTACACACCGGAATATTTTTACTGTAATTGATCCAACGTGTTATTTAGTAAGAGTTGTGCAATTTTAATAAAATATAATTATGTAATAAGTAGAGTTTTGTAAAGAATCCCTCAATAAAATAAACGATAAAATACAATGCTTTTGTTTAATTTTGTTTTTGTTTTCATCCTATTTAATCAGATTAGCGATTTTCAGTGTACAACGTTGACTATAAAACAATTTCACATAGGATGTGTCATTTTCTTCAAATAATTAAAGTGTGTGTAGAATTTCTATTCTTTTGACACATTCTATTACTCCTACACATATCCAAAAACTTTAGTCATTTTAAGAAATGAATAGACAAATATAAATACATACAAGAGAGACACTTTAAGAGACTGCCTCGGTGGAGTATTTGTACTACGGTGCGGTTACAAAGCTGATGGCTCGGGTTCGAATCCCGGGTCTGGCAAAGTGACATTGGATTTTTTTATTCGTTATGATCCGTAATTCAGGAATTTATGCCCAATATGACGATAGACTAGCCTCCTCCATCACATTACATCACAAGAACATACAAGTTGATGATGCAGACGTTACGAGCAACTTAGAGTCGCTACAACTCCGGAGAGATGTCGCCTCTCTAAGCGTGTTCTACCGCCTGTATCACGGTGAGTGCTCTGAAGAATTGTTCAACTTGATCCCCTCCTCTCCATTCCTAACCAGAACCACGCGTGCTGGCTTGCGAAGCCATAGCTTGACGGTCCACACCATCCCGGCGCGAACCAAACGGTCCTCGAATTCGTTTTTGTGCTCCGTCAGGCTGTGGAATTGTTTGCCGTCCCACGTGTTCCCTCCTTCCTACAATCCTGGGTCCTTCCGCCGTGGTGTGAAGAGGCACCTTAGCAGGCCGGCATAATTGTTTCCATTGGCATGGGACTGCCGTTCGATGCCAATGGATACTCTGCCTGGGCGGCATTGGCACTTACCATCAGGTGCAATGCCGCCACTATGCCAGGCCATAAAAAAAAAACAAGTCGAAATGTGGGTGTCCTGGTAATACTTCTGCCCAACTCATCTGCGTTAAAAGCGTGAGTTTATGTATGCATGTACTTTAAGATCAATTAAATTTTGTGTCATAGGTATAAGAAATTATGAGAAACTATCATGTCACATCCTGACCTGCAATAATACAATCAAGTGGATATCACAAACATTTGTCTCGGTGCTGAAATCGAGGATATGGCTTCTCGTTTCTCAGACATTTGACCACGGGTCCTACGAAAGCTTTATGTACCTAACCGTATAAATAAAAAAACCAGCGCTACAATGATTTAGACAGTCTAAAGTTGATGTATGAGATTATAACAGAGTATAATGATTTCTTAGAAATTAAACTATTATTTACTAGTGACTAGTCAGTTAGTCCGCCCCGTAACCACGAAAGCTGGTTGGTAATCGAAACGTCGGGAAGTCAAAAATGTAAAAATTAAACCAATTCCGCGATAAAATCCGTAAAAATAGTTTTATTTCAGTGTATAACAAAGTAGTCATGGTCATTGGATAGCCTTCGTAGTGCAGGCGCCTACACGCTACATGTGTAAAGAGAGGCTGCGGGTTCGATCCCACACCGAAAAGTTTGTGCGACCCACACATATTTCTTTCGGGTCTGGGTGTTTGTGAGATCAAAAAGTCTAAGGGTCATCATAAGGTACTCAGAATTTGAACTTAAGAATAAGAAAATATTTATTATTTGTAAATATCACGAAAATAGATTATTTAAACAGTTTTCATTAAATAGTGCCACAGGATTTCTATTTTCTAAAATTACCCTTTTCAAAAGCACTGGATGTGAATAGAGATAGCGAAAAAATTCCTCATTTAGGTACTAACAACATATAACGCACATTTTTATTCTAAAACTAATATATTATTATTATTTTACAAGCCAAACACAGATATATGTTATTAAGAACCACTTGTATTACACAAAGACTCCTCACACTAGGCAAAGGTTGAACCTTGAGATTGTTTTAAAAATGTGTTCAGTTGTCGCCAGTAGTACAAAATCCTTTCCACCATTGTAGAGAGGAATCTAGTAGGTATCTAATGTCAAGGTTCACTACTGTGTAAAACTTGTTGTTTGCCCTATATCATTATGTGAGATGTGAGTGCGAATATGTGGACGACCCTTCACCCCCACTCATACTATCTCGCCGCGTATGCTGCATGCTTTGCTATGCGCAAGGCGTGAATATGGACTAATGCGACTTCTGCTTGCAACTACTCATATATTAACAGTGAAAGAAAATACGCTAGAATTTTCACAAAAATCAAAATTATATGTCCATTTTGAAAAGGTTGTAGTTTCACGATATTTAACAAGGTACATGCCACGACTGCCACCGAGTAGTTGTACTAAGGTACGGTTACAAAGCTAAGGTCTCGGGTTCGAATCCCGAGTTGGGCAAAGTGATAATGGATTTTTCTATTCATTATCAACAAAGAGTCAGGAATTTGTGCCCGATATGGCGATAGGCTCGCCACCTATCACATCGTGGGACGGAAAATACAAGTCGAAATGTGGATGTCCTGGCACCTATGCCTACCCCTTCTGGGAAAAAGGCGTGAGTTTATGTGCAGGCGTGAGTATGTATGTTAATTGTTAACACGTTAAACGCCGAGCAAAAAATGGCAGTTAGTCATTTGGGCCACGGGGGTCACCGGTGACCGATTACATGTTTCCTTAAGAAAATATCACGAAAAATTGTTTTAATCAAATTAAATATGCAAATTTAGTAATTTTTTATTGTTTTGTGTTGATATTAACTTTAGCGAAAAATGATGGAATTGATGATTTCCATTTGGCCCGAACGGGTTTGCTTGAATCGCCCACTGGTGGGCCGCGTGGCGTTCAACGTGTTATGTTACGTACATGATTTATCTAAAAAAAGTCTGATACTTACTGCCCAATTCGAAATGGAATGAAAATGGGAAAAAATATCGAATTATTTATTGCAACTACGAATTGAACTGATCTTTATACAGAATCAATAACTATAATTGTGTTTATTACTCTCATTTATCCATTCTTTAAGGTGTCGTAAAAATTTGGAAGATGCTGATGTACCTACTTATGCATAAATAACTAGTAACATATGATTCGTTCTAAGAGCAATTACAGTTTATATATTAATTTAATATTAAGTAAGTAAGTATATTATAGTGTATTTAGGTAAGTAGGTAGGTATATTATTATCTTTGTACCATTTTTTTTGTGTGTTGATCAGGTGTACTAGGTACGTTCATAACAAAGTACTCTGTGACCAGTAGCGTAACAATAGGGTCGCAGAGTGCGCAAAATGCCACGGAGCCCCGGCCTTAGGGGGGCCCCGGCCCGGCAGGGCCCTGGTCCGACAGGGTTTCAGGCCCGACATGGCCCCGGTTTGATAGGGCCTCGGGCTCAAGTCCGACAGGGCGTAAGCAGAGAATAATATTACATTAATAACGAAATTAATTAATAAGAATAAATAATTGGCTATATTTTAAACATGACAAACATTTCACCATAATACTTGATTTAAATGTTTGTTATTGTTTCAATGTAATATAATGGAAAATATTAAATTCCCATATGTAACAGACAGGTGTAATTAAAAAAATTAAAAACTCGAAGTGAAACGATTTGTGATTTAGAAAATTGCTAGCCCAATGGCCCCTTCCTATGAGACAGTCACAAGAAATAATAAAATAATAAACAAACGCAGAAGACGTTTCAACAGATGCTGCACGACCTGGCTTCAGCTTCACAGCAAATAGATCACAAAATTGACTTTGACAAAACTAAAGTAATGACCAACAACCACCTTTTTTTTTTTTAAATATGCCAACCTGGGACTGACCTTTTAACAAGATAGAAATAACTGAGGAACAGACTATGAGGAGATGGCTGCATATGGGCTGGGCAGCATTTGGTAAACTACGTCGAGTCTTCTCGTAGCCTTTACCATAAAGCTTGAAAACGAAAGTTTTCAACCAGTGGGTCCTATCTGCCATAACCTACGGTGCTGAGACTTGAACACTCGCAGTACGACTGGTCCACCAGGTCAAGGTTGCTCGGCGAGCTATGGAGCGTGCTATGCTCGTGTATCTTTGAAGGATAAGATCTGTAATGAGGTTATCCGTCCGAGAACCTAAGTTATAGACAACAAACAGAATTAGCAAGCTGAAGTGGCAGTGCGCTGGCCACATCTGTCAAAGAATCGATAGCCGTTGGGGTAAACGTATTTTTGAGAGGAAACCGCGTTTTGGGTAACGTAGAATAGGACGCCCTCCAGCTAACCAGCGGCTGCCCGATGCTGGATGTGACAAGCTGACGACACGGTGAAATAGCGAAATTTAGAGGAAGCCAATGTTTAGCAGTGGACAAAAAAAAGATAAAGATGAATAAATTTCGGTCTCCCGATATGCGGAAAGCCAGTGGTCCGGATGGAATGTCGGCGGTGGTTTTAAGAGCTTGTGTAGTGGAGTTGCCTCCTACACTGACTCAGCTCTTATGAGCGCCCTACCGGACAGCAGTTGTGCCTGAATCTTGCAGGGAGGCCAATGTGCAACCGATCCCCAAAAAGTGTTATCGGTCAGACCCTCACAATTATAGCCCTATCGCTATCACCTCAGTGATTTGTAAGGTCATGGAGTGGATCATAAAAGCTCAGTTGATCCGTTACCTGGATGTTCTGCATCGCTAAGGTGAGGCGATTGACCGGCGTGGCGAGGCTCTTGTTGTGAAAAATATGAAATCATATCATTAAAACAAGTTCTTTAATGTACCGTATCAGCTTATAATAGTCACGCGCTGACCAAGTGCGGGCTGGTGGAATTAAAACCATACCATATACCATAGAAACTCTTACAAATCGCTATGGTATGTAGGTTTCCTCACGATGTTTTCCTTCACCATCATAGTACGTGGTGATTGAAAACACACAATACACGCATGATTTCGAAAATTCAGATGGGATTCGATCCCGAGACGACCATGAACATGTCAGCAGCCGCGTCTGGACCGTTTACAAATAAAGGCCACCTTAAAAAAATATGAAATAAAACGAAATTACAATGTTCTTTTTACATATACGAAGGACCCCTTTTGATGAACTTTGCCAAGGGCCCCCGATGGGGTAGTTACGCCACTGTCTGTGACTATGTTACGGCTACAAAGCTGATCTCTCGGTTTCGAATCCCGAATTGTGCAGTGATATTGGCTTTTAACCGACTCCAAAAAAGGAGGAGGTTCTCAATCCAACTGTATGTTTTTTTTTTCATAAATTAATAGCCCCATAGAAATTGCAAGCAAAGTCCATTAAATGTTTGTAAATATATCATTGTTTGTAATATTTATTTATAAATGGCAAAGTCATGTAAAATTGAGGAAGTGATACGACATGCACCAAGTAAAAATAATCACCAAATTAGGGATTCTAATCCGTACAGGCAATCATTTCAGTGCATAATTTCAAACATAGTAGGTACATACTTTATGTTTGAAACAATGCAATGGTTTGAAATTATTATTTTTTACGTTATTTTTTTTTTATGAGACCATTGAACATTGAACAAAAAATCTTAGACTAGAATTTTAGAGGTTTCAGAAAATAAATTTATTTCCGGTAAATCAGGAAAATTTTCAGACAAATTATATTTTTTGGAGAATTATTGGAGCTAGTAAATCGCAAAATGAATTTTATTCTTTTATATCCTGGGTTCATGGGCGTAGCCACGGTGGGGCAGGGTGGGGCACTTGCCCCACCCTAGCTCTGACTTCTAAGGTACCTACCTAACCAAATAAAAAAAAAATATATCTAAGTAAAGTACTATCTATAGATAGATATAAACCTCTAAATTGACTGATTAACAAATTGGCATACTTTTAGATGGATGATTTCGTGGTGTAGGAAGGTGAGCAATAAGAAAATATTTTGATCAATTCAAATTATACATAACAGAATATACCAAGACTGCGACCGAAAACGAAGCTGGGTGCTAGTTTTAGTGACTATAAACACATCATCTATCAGCCAAAGGAAGTCCACCAATGATTTCCACAGTGATCTGTTGTAGGCAGCCTGCATCCAGCGACGTTCCGCGACCTTTACCAGGTCTTCTGACCACCTTGTAAGTGGACGTCCTACGCTGCGCTTTCCGCTACGTGGCCTCGTTTCGAGAACTTTTTGTCCCCATCGGCCATCAGTTCTTCGCGCTATGTGCCCTGCCGCTGGGCTACTCCGGTTACTTTAGTTCTCCTGCGAATCTCCTCATTTCTGATTCGATCTCGTAGGGAAACCCCAAGCATAGCCCTCTCCATAGCTTGTTGAGTGTCTTTGAGTTTCCTAATAAGGCGCATAGTGAGAGACCGCGTCTCGGTGCCGTATGTCATCACTGGTGACACACAACTATCGGAGACTTTCGATTTAAGGCACTGAGGTATTTTGAATGAGAAGACGTCGCGTAGTTTTCCAAACTTTGTCCAACCAAGTTGGATCGGATGATTGACCTCTCTCTAGAAGTTGTACCTGCCTAACTGGACCCCTTGTCCTAAATTGACATATTCGTCTACAAATTCAAGAGTCGAGCCCCAACTCAGATGGGGGTGGGCACAACATGGACATTCGACATCATCTTCGTTTTGTCTAAATTCATTTTAGGACCCTCCTGTTGGGAGACTCGGTTGAGGTCTTCGAGCATAGTGCTAAGGTATCCAGCGATTCTGCCAAGACTACAATATCTTCGGCAAATCGAAGGTGAGTGATATACTCACAGTTGATGTTGATGCCAAATCCATTCCACTGCAAGAGCTCGGAGGTGTTTTCCACCGCAGCAGTGAACAGTTTCGAAGATATGACATCTCGCTGTTTCTTCTGTTTGTGCTCTGATCTTGTACTACTTTGTTGTATATACTCTTCAACACATCGATGTACCGATAGTCGATGTGGGACCGCTGGAGAGACCGTAGCAAAGCCCAGGTCTCGATCGAATCAAAGGCTTTCTCATATTTCACAAACGCTAAACAAAGTGGCAACTTGTATTCCTCGATTTTTTGTATAACTTGCCGAAGCTTATGGATGTGGTCTATAGATACTAAAGCCTTTTCGGAAACCGGCTTGTTCGGGAGGCAGGAAGTCATCAAACCTGCTTCGAGACGATTTGTGATGACCCTCGAAAACAACTTATAGACATGGCTTAGAAGCGAAATGGGTCTGTAGTTATATAGCAAAGTGTTATTACCTTTTTTGAAGAACAGTACCACTATGCTCCTGCTCCATGCCTCTGGCGTTGAATTCTCGAAGAGAACGGAACTGAAAAACTATCAGTATCTGCGTTCCGCCCACTTTCAGAAGCTCTAAAGTGATTGCGTCCTCACCCGGTGCCTTGTTGTTCTTAAGTTGCTTCAAGACCATCTCAATCTCACACAGGCTAATGTCCGGTATATTATCGCTGTAGTGTCGGATCAACTCAGCTTTCGAGTCTTCGGCCGAGCTAACAGTAGGTTTGGCAACCGAGGTGTAAAGCTGTCCGTCGAACCTCTGGATTTCCCTTAATACCTCTGCCCTCGTTGACACTACGCGGCCGACCAAGAGACAAGTCTCTTGCAAACACTTTGGAGCCTCCGTTCCACTCAATTGTCTCTTTAATGCTCACAGTATTGTGAGCACGGACATCGTGTCGCAAGGACTTCCAGATCAGTCTATTGAGCCGCCGCGCCGGTATGCTCTACTTTCGGCCATGAGGTCAAGTGTATGGATCGAGAGTTTTTGTGATCTATCTCTACGGGGAGGTCTAAATTACTTAAATCCCACCGAATGAATGCTTCTACAAAACTGCTGTTTAGCATGTCCTCTGCTAGGTTTTCACTAACAGCCGCTGCCAATAAACAATCCCAATCCAAAATTTGCCGTTTGAGATTGACAGCTCAATCTTTTTTCTGATACATACTATATTGCCAATAATCAATCTCAGTAGTGAAAAAACTATGGCAACATGACAGGAGACCAATCGAAAAGTAGAAAACAATCCAGATTGACTTCAATCTACTTTTTTCGATTGATTATTGGCATCGGCCGTTAGACAATCAAAGCGATTTGCTAGTTCAAGTTGAAAGCTCCCGGGGTTTTGAATATGGGCGCGAGTAGGTTGGAGCGTAGACTTCATCTAGCGACGCCTTTCTAATTGGTCATTGATATCCAATGAAATATAGCGAAATGTCGGATGCCCGTCTACAAGGTGGACGGACGACCTGGCTAAAGTTGCAGAAAGTCGCTGGATGCAAGCCGCTTCCAACAGGTCAATGAGGAGATCCTTGCGGGAGACCTATGTTCAGCAGTGGACTTCCTGTGGCTGAGATGATGATGATGATGACGATTAAATTTGCTGCTAAGATGAAATCTATCTCGTTTCTCTTAGACCCGTCAGGACTCAACCAGGACATTTTCTGTGAGGCCGCTTCTGGAAAAAAGAGATCATCGCAAAGAGTCCCTCTTTCTCCAGAAAGTCGGTCAGTCTAACCCCTGGGGTTCCATTGCCCATGTCCAAATTGCCCCATTTTCAACTCTGCATCGCTTCTCATGCCCAACTTTGCGTTTGAAATCGAACACATTGAAAGAAGTAACTGAACACTATAAACACTTTGCAACTAAAATTTTCGCAAACAATGTGACAACTTGTTTGTTATTTTTTAAACATCGTCGTGTTTAGATGGTAACTGGTAAATCTATAGTTTTTGCTAAAAAAAATAATTTTAATTCCTTGCGTACCATAGCGCCTTTAGAAATAAAAGAGTGAACGTCGCTTTTTTTTTTGCAAAATTTTTAGTTGCATTGAGTCTGAAGTCACTTACGGCCGATGCTAATAATCAATCGAAAAAATTAGATTGAAGTCAATCTGGATTGTTTTCTATTTTTCGATTTGTCATTTACCATGTTGCCATAGTGTTTTCACTACTGAGATTGATTATTGGCAATATACAGGGTATATCAAGACTGCTACCGAAAACGAAGCCGGGTGGTAGTTTAAGCGACTTCAGACACAATGCAATAGAAAATGTTGCAAAAAAAGAGCGACGATTTTTTTCCTATGGTCGTATTTGGGAGGTAAATACATTTTTACCCAAAATAATAGTGTATACCATTTTATTTATAAATACTCTAAGGTATAAAAGAGTTTAAATCATTATTCCAGCAAAAACTATGGAATAACCACCCAAAAGTGATGATATTTAAAAAATCATAAAAAAATTGTCGCCTTCAATTGTGAAATTTTTAGTTGCATTGTGTTTGTAGGTAGTCACCAAAACTACCACCCGGCTTCGTTTTCGGTAGCAGTCTTGATATACTCTGTAGTATCAGAAAAAAGACTGAGCTGTCAATCTCAAACGGCAAATTTTGGATTGGGATTGTTCATTGGCAGCGGCTGTTAAACTGCCACCCGGCTTACATGGTACACCCTGTAGATACATGGTGCTATAGTGTTGTACCTTTTTGTATGAAAAAATAACCGAGGTGCAACAACAGGTATAGTTTGCTATTAAAATATTATTTTAGAGTTCTGCCCCACCCTGAGACCGTGGCTGGCTACGCCCATGCCTGGGTTTATTAGCTAATAAAGTACCTTAACATCCCTACTGCGAAGACCAATTTGTATTTAACTTAATATTAAAATATTTTATTTAGGCGGACTTAATGCCTCCACAGGCATTCTCGGTAGGGCGCAAATGTTGGACAAAAAATCTAAAATAATTATATAATATGTTATTTATCCATATTTATTATGAAAGTTAATTAAATTGAGTACCCCATAAACAAGATATACCGTTATTTCTATTTTTCTCTTAGTTTCGATTCATCCCTAAATCGAATTTCAAAGGAAAATATTGGATTTTCCCTACTGATTTTTCATTAATTTTTCAATTTTTCGTAATGTTTTCATATCCCAGTAGTATTCCAAACCCAAGGAACTTATAAGTTATAGTTTAGAGTTCATTGTCTAGAGTGTGGTCTAGACTCTAGAGCTAGACTCGTAGACGGAGAAACTAAGCTAGACCAAGTACCATAGACAATAGATTTACATTGTAGCGTATACTACCATGCAACGTGTACAAGTGTAAACAGTATTTCAAAAACTGGCCAGAATGGCGCTTGTATAGCAAAAGTACTGATTTTTATTTTATTATTTGAAGAAATTCTAACGCTTTTACTGTAATAGAATTATCAACATATAATTAAACTAAACCAGGAAAGGATTTCATCATAATCATCCAAGTAATATTCATCTTTAAGCACTTCTTTAAATGTACACTTTTGATATAGTAGCGCCATCATAACCCACGTCTTTTTTTGTATTACGACTATGGATTATGGAATGTTACTGTTTAGTGTTTGCTCTATTCTCGATGGTTCCTATTCCAGTTTGTCATTTGTTGTTTTGCTTCAGGTTGTATTTTGCAACAACGTAAAATGTTTTATATGTCGTACGAATATCTCATATATTAGAAAATAAAGAAACTGGGCGACTGGTCAATGAATTGTTTTAGTTTTAGGAACTAAGAATTGACAAAATGAGTGAAAAATCAACACCTCTTTTAGCTGTTTTACAGCTACTTCGAAAGTATAATTTGAGGGTATGTAATGGTTTATTTAATTTTGAAAACGCAACATTATGTTATCACATTCCATCCAAATCTATATCATAGGGTACCGAGGAGATATTAAGGAAAGAAGCAAGTTTGGGCGATGTGGAATATGAAGGGCTGGATTTGCCTGAAGTCGAGATTGCGAGTATACTTACTGCCCACCACACCGAGAGTGATCCTTACAGCTATGAATTCGCTTACGATAACTTGAAAAAATTTGTGGAAAATTCATTGGACATCTACAAGGTAAGAAGTTAATATTTTGATAATTTTTAACACTAACAAGCTAGCACATAGAGGGCTGTGCGTGTATCGCGCCTAACTATAAGCCTAACATTGGTGTAATTCATGTAGTTCTGCTTATTATTATTATAATAAATTCAGTGAAAGTTGACTATATATTTGTTTTAAAATTGACTTATTCTTTTTTTTCAGTATGAATTATCCATGCTTCTTTATCCAATATTTGTTCATATGTACTTGGTGTTAATATTATATGATCACACTGAACATGCCAAGAATTTTATGGAGAAGTTTGGTCCTGAGCAAGAAGACTATTATCAAGAGGACTTAAAAAGACTTTCATTTGTCACTAATAAAGATCAAATAAAAGGCAATGAATTGGCCGAAATATACAGGTAGAATAATAAATTCAGTTTTTATAAAAAAATACATTTTGTTTTACATAATATGTTTAAGTGGATCTAAGGCAAATCGTCAATTTTAGCAGCTTACAGCCTATATATCCTTACACTGAACCAGTGGTTTTTAACTAGTAATCCACCAACCACTGCTGGTCCCTGGAGGAATCCCAAGAAGTGCACAAAGCCATCCTAAGGACACACTTATAAATTATTCATGTGTCATCTATGGCTGGATAGAAAACTTTTTATTTATTTACATTTTACAACTATATTAACATACAACCAAACCAGTTAACCAATTGGTGATCAATGGCTGAAAGAAATTTTCTCTGATTTAAAAATGATAACTAGAGGGTTAAGAAACACTTAAGAAAAAGATCAACAAGAAAATCATTAATATGTTAATAATGATTAGAAGCACACATTTAACATCAAAAGTAAATAATAATTTATTATTCCAGCTCTAATAAATTTGTGGTGCAGTTGTCTAGAGATGCATCATCACAGTTAAAGAGATACCTTCATGAACAAAAAAGTTCTACAGTGATCATAAACATTATCAACAATCACATTCAAATTGACGTTCATGATGGCCCAGGCAGGACTCAGAGTCAGGTCCGAGCCACAGCTGGTGGGATGCTTGGTGAAGCAACTAGAAATGGTAATACTAATATGTGTACTTTTAGCCAAATATTATTTGCTAAGTTCAAATTATTGCCTGTCTTTATATTGGAGAAAATTTTGCTCTACATTTTATAAAGTTCTCATCGTCTAAAAGCTATATAAACCTAGAACAGAGGGAAGATAAAGAAAATAAAGTTCTATTCAATTTCATTAGACACTACAAGCATAACCATTTGTAAATAGTCATACAAGATTTCTAGCTTATCAGTTGCACCATATTCTATAACATTCACTATAAATAACCTTATGATAGTTCTTTTCAAATCTTTTTTTGGTTGTTTGAAATAATATAAATTGTATTAATTTAGAAAACCGTGGCAAAGTGTTCTATGGGCTACTGAAAGAGCCAGATATTCAAGTACTTCCTGCACCAGTAGAAGATGAAGAAGAAGTTGAGGAAACACCGGACAAACCTAAAAAGAAGAAAGCAAAAAAAGACAATATTTTCATGAAAAAGCCTAAATCTGACCCTAATGCACCACCAAATGACAGAATTCCTTTGCCTGAATTGTAAGTTAATAAATTACATATTATACAATAAGTAGCTCCCTAATCCCTTAGGTCTTTAAGTTAATTGTTGCGATATTAATTTTGATATTTTGTATATTTATTGATTGTAAAATTCCAATGTGTCAATACAATAATGCCCCAAAGTCCCATATCATTAACATTGTCGATTGTTTTTAACCATAGTATTTGAAAATCACTTTCTGACCATAAAAAGAAGAAAATGTAAAAGTCGGACTGAAGAGTATTGTGCTAAAATAACTAGTCTAATAATATTATTTTTTTTGTTATTAGATTATGTGTAAGTTAAAGTAATAATTTTGATTTATTGCTTTCTTTAGAAAAGAAACTGATAAATTGGAAAAGGGAAAGGCTTTGAGAGAAGCGTCGAAGCGTGTGCCACTGGGGCCAGAGAGTTTGCCGTCGATCTGTTTTTATACTTTGCTAAATAGCGGCAATAGCGCTGTATGCACTGATATTTGTGATGATTCTACCCTATTGGCTGTTGGTCTCAGCAATTCCACTATTAAGGTAACAGATAATTTTCGATAAATGATCGAACTTTCAATTCCATGTACTTAATAAAATCTGTAATATTGAGACTTGGGAAAATGCTAACTGATTTCTATATAAGAAAAATAACATCATTTACATGGTAATAATTAATTCTTTGCAGGTATGGACTCTGACACCCGTGAAATTGCG
The DNA here is from genome assembly GCA_023078785.2 of Hyles euphorbiae. NCBI lineage: Eukaryota > Metazoa > Arthropoda > Insecta > Lepidoptera > Sphingidae > Hyles > Hyles euphorbiae. The sequence goes on along the minus strand of CM041032.1, from coordinate 9,713,746 downwards.
TGGGATGAAATCTGCGGAAAAGTTGCAAGATATAGATAGAGAAGCAGGTAAATCCAAATACAATAATATTTAGTGTTAATGCTTTTTTTATTATTTAGTTAAGTTTGGGAATTGGTATATTTTGGTTCAAAAATAACATTCTTGGGTCATACACAAAACAAGGCAAAAATTTGTATAAACAGCGTCCGTGGTGCAGTTTGTTAGACGCCGCCTGTGAAACGAGAGGCCGCGGGTTCGATCCCCGCACCGAGAGAAATGTTTGTGCGGCCCACAAATATTTCTCCCGGGTCTGGGTGTTTGTGAGACCGAAAAGTCTCTCTTAGTTCCTGATACCCACGACACAAGACTCGATCTTAGTGTGGGGTCAGGACTATGTATGTGACTGTTGGGTGTTATTTATTTATAAAAATAAAACATGGTCGGTATTTTTACAAAATCAGTCTCATTTACTATGATATAATCGGAATAATAAAATTAAAACATAAAACAAGATCGTTTCTCCGATTAGGCTAAAAAAATTAACTTTTATTTTTATTTTCGGCTACAAAAGTGTCTTGTGTCTACGGAAAAGAACCAACATATCAAAAATAGTTTCTAAGTACGTTAAAAATGTGGATCGACTTGCACGAGGCATCATGTACCTTTATAAAATGTGAACTCTATGCACAGCCACTCCATACATTATTCGACACAAGACTCCTCATTTATATATCTCGGAGGAGGCGCGTTAAAAAAATTGTCCAAGTTTTTTACCGCGCCTCTCCTCCGTGACAGGCGTCGTAACAGAAGACAGAAAATAATTGTAGCTCTTAAACTTAGAAAATATATTTGATGGTGAATTTTGGCTCTTCCGAGTCAAAAGGTTGCCCACCCCTGGCTAAGGGCGCCGATACAATGGTAAAAATCGTTTTAGGTATTGTTGGGGTTGCTTGATCAATCAATAAGTCAAAGGCTGAAGCCTTCGCCTCTGCATGCCCTGGAAACGTGAACCCATTGAAATATATTTCGTTTAAAGACTGTTAGAAGATGTCCGCAACGGACGGTAAAATGTATCAATCCTATATAACGCGTTCAGAGCGACGCGGAGGGCCCGCGCCGCGGAGAGCTGTCCGCGCGCGGATCGAAATCACTCCGCGTCGCTCGTCCGCGCGCGTACGGTAATGCACTTGTACAAACTAGGGATGGGCAAATGGAAAAAATATATCGATATTTATCGTATCGATATTTTTCAAATATATCGATATATATCACCCAAAAAATATCGATATTTCGATATATCGATATTTTTTGCCCAATTTGCAATTATTTATAAAAATTGCCAAAATTATCGGAATTTTAAAGCAAATACACATCTGGCCTGTTTCAACATAAGTTTTATTATTTAAAAAAAATCGAATTGCTCGACATAAAAAAAGAAACAAAATAAAAAAAAAACATTATCCAAACCAGCATTTGTCTGATATTGACATCAGGAGCACTCTTTGTTTGATGTGTTCCCCTGTTAATCTGCTCCTATCATCTTTCCTATCTTTTCAAATTTACCACTGAAGCTACTCTTTCAGATTGCACTGAAGATGCTTGACAAATCAAATATTTTTGAGCGATATCCGAGGGAACCGGCGTGTAATGTTGACATTTTACCCAGCTATATTGGATCAGATTTTCTTTCTAAAAGTGATACTGCTTCAGTTCATTACACACACAGCACAGGGGACACAGAGCTACTGCTTGGAACCTATGCTCAGATTTAATAATTTCTCATGTCTGGACCAGATGGAGGACCCACCCATATTTTCTAAATTTAAGAAATCGGATTTGTCAAAAACATGATGTGACGCATGAGTAGACAGCAGAGCTTAAAAAATATATCGATTTTGATATCTGAAAATAAATATTGAAAATTGATATATCGCGGGAAAAAATATCGCTAATTTATATCGATATTTTTCTGAAAAAATATCGATATTTTGATATATCGATATTTTTTGCCCAAGCCTAGTACAAACTTGTTCAGTGCGCGACGGACGGTCGTGCGACGCGGACGTAAAGTACTATCGTCGTAATAGAAGACTCTAGTTCCGCATGTAACTCCTCCAATGTCTTGATGGACATTTTAAAATACATGAAAAATTTCATTTCGTCTTCTTGCAATTCTAAAAAAGAATTAAAAATTCTCCTTTAAAAAGCCTTTTCGCATAAATTGCATGCCCATTAAATCTTCTTATACCATGGCGACGATTTCTGCTATTTAATAAATAGGCAGCAACCACCATATTCAATTTTATTTCCATAGGCTTACTGTTGTCACTGTATCACTCTCAATCGCGCTCCGCGTCGAACTGAACGATGATGTGATCCGCGACGGACGCAAGCACTAATCCGTGCGCGGACCGTCCGCGTCGCACTGAATAGGGCCTTAATGTTCGTATCATAGTGATTTACTTAGATTATATATTATTAATTTTCAGGCGACGTCCTGGTGAGAATGATGGAAGAGAAAGACCGAGACACATGCCGCACACTGTTTGGGCATTCGGGTCCTGTATACAAAGTTGCGTTCGATCCGTTCAAAACATTACTTTTGTCATGTTCAGAAGATGCTACAGGTACATACACTTGTTTATTTTTTATCTATTTTGTATTTCACGATTTTAACACCGCGCTGTGTTGATATAACTATGAGCGGGCTAGAGAAGACCCTGCGAACAAAATATTCATAACTGGATTAGAATCGAATTTTCTGTTTTTCTGATGCCTAAATCATCCAAACCACCACTTAATAATAAATGATAATAAAGAATGCCCAAGGCATTGAATCCTTCTTTATACAAGATGTATAAAAAAAATTAAATAAATATTCAATCAGTATTATTAACTTAAATCAAATTTTTGTTTGTGTCCCTTTATTGTTATTATCCGAGATAATGTTTTTTTTTTATTTTTTATTTGTGTCATTGATTTAATTATAGAGTTATTTAACAGTGTTGAAATTACCTGTAAGTTAAAAGCATACATCCAAAATGTGAGCTGAATTTTGTAATTGTGAATATTTGTATGTATTTTAGTTAGTAACTAATAATAATAAATAAATAAATGGTTTCAGTGCGTCTGTGGTCGCTTCAATGCTGGACGTGCCTGGTGGTGTACCGCGGTCACGTGTGGCCCGTGTGGGACGTGCGCTGGTCCCCGCACGGCCATTACTTCGTGTCGGGCGGCCATGACAGAACGGCGCGCCTCTGGGCCACCGATCACCACCAACCCCTCAGAATCTTTGCCGGTCATCTCTCTGATGTTGACGTATGTACTAAATAGTCCATAACTTAGTAATGGGAATTATTGCTATTTCAAATTAACATCACTGCTTTGTTATTTTAGAAGCCTTCGCATGCTCTATATTTCTGCTATTGCTAATTGTCCCCCACATAATTTGTAAACAAAAAACTTAGCCATAGCCATTTTTAAAATCTAAAATTAAAATTAAATAATTTTCAGTTTCTTCTTCCAATGGGTTCGCAAAAATCTCTCCTTTATACATTACACGAGATCGTACGAAAATATTAGCCGATCGGCTCTATTAATCACAATCGCAGATCGCAAAATATCAGTTATTTATACAAGTTGTGAAATGTTATTATCGACTTCACTTGCTATTTGATTGCTATTGCTATTCGGTGGGGATGGGGTTAATCAATTCTCTACTAGACTAATAAATAGTTTGTATTGTAATGATTTCAGTGTGTACAATTCCATCCAAATTCAAATTACATTGCAACGGGATCTAGCGACAGAACAGTGAGGGTGTGGGATTGCTTGACAGGCAGTCAACTACGCATCATGACGGGGCACAAGGTACGCTATTTTATAAACGTATTGATCGATATTTAATCGAATCTAATAGAAATCAAGCGAGTGATTCGACATAACAACGCACATTTTGATGCGAAAATTCGCGTAATAAAGCCTGCTAAACGGCGAATGCCGCGAGCACCTCTAGTTGGTTTTTCGGAGACCCCCTTATATACCCGTATGTGTAATACTAACTCTATCGTCATTTTTTTTTCAGTCTGCAATATATACACTGGCGTTTTCGGTTTGCGGAAGATGGCTCGCCTCTGGCGGAAGTGGTGGTGAAGTTATGATATGGGACATATCGACTGGAATGCCAGCTACACTCCTTCCGCCATCTCATACTGCGCCTATTCATGCTTTGGCCTTCAGCCGGGATGGCACTATATTATCTTCTGGTATGTGTAATGTGTATGTTATAAAACAACGGTATTAGTGTAGTGCATTCATCAAGCTATATGCGGCGTCAGAAGAAAAGGGTAGTACCATAACATAAATGGAATAGCATTGCATTTGATATTATATCCAATGAAATATATATTGAACAAATGCATTTCGTTACAGGTTCCTTGGATTGCAATATAAAATTGTGGGACTTTACAGCAATAACAGAAGAGGCAACACTTGAGGAGGCTGGTATAACAAATTCCACACAAAAAGAAGACAAATTTTTATTGCGCTCATTTCCTACTAAAAATTCACCAATAAAAGGTTTACATTTTACACGGCGCAATTTATTACTTGCAGTGGGAACATATGAAGGTAGTGCATAGAAAAGTATGAAAGAGTTTTGACAAATTGTAATATTAGTTATAACAGTAAAAATTGAAACAATAGGTCTAAGCATTAAATAAAAATAGATTTTATTGAATTATTTTGTTGTTTTTCTCAGCTTCTACACTTATCTATATATTAATACGTGATGCAAAAACTTTGGATCCCTTTTTACGAAAATTGCGCGGACGCAGGAGCATAAAATTTGGCACACTTATAGTTTATGTGTAGGAGAAGTGGAGAATGCTAATATTTTTCAATAATAATGCTTATAAAGTACATTAAATCAAAAAATAAAACATTACACACACTGCTATGCATTTCACACACACATCCATACACAAGTATACATACTCTGGTGTCAAATTGTTTCTTTTCTTTTTCATTTTGTTCTTCTGACATAGACATATAAAAAAAAAGGTTTTATTCGCCTAATGAGGCAATAATATTAATATTAGGCCTAATATTAAATTGAATATATAAGAAAAGATTTTAATAATAATGCATAAAAAGTACATTAAATCAATAAATAAACCAGCATGCATTTGACACACGCATACACAAGTATTTGTACACGTATACATACTCTTTGGTCAAATTGTTTCTTTGGTTTATTATAGACATAGTTGAATGTCAATCAGAAAAATTTGTTTATTGTGGTTTTGTTGAAAGTCAAACAGAAAATATTTATTTGATGAATACTACGTGAAATACTGAGCGCTTATACAAATTGTGTAGCAGTAAGATACGTTTAAATGTACACGGACTATCATTATATACATAAAGAAAGTTTTGTAGCAGCAATCTGCAATAACAACATTCAGGTACAAAAAAAATATATAATTTACTATTGCTGGTTCAAAGCAATTATTGTAGTTAAATGTGCACGAATTATCAGAATAACATCATCATACAGGTAAAAACTTTTTCTCTTCTTGATTTGGTCGAATTTTGACCGCTAGGCGACCACTAGTAATTATAATTTTAGATTCATTTACAACACATTAATAAACCTTAGAAGACTAAAATGTATCTGCCAACTTCATACATCCAATATTCACTTTTTGTTTTATATGCTGTGCTACCATTACAATACTTGAAGAAAATAAGACCGTTCTGAAGTTATAAATTGTGTAATTAAATTTAGAATAGACTCATTGCTCCGAGCTACTTGTGCCTTCATGGCTTGTTTAAAATCTTCTCGAACACCTTTGTCAGCTCCCCGAGTGCCGATTCTTCTCTGTCCTAAATGTTGTTGTGAATTTGGTAATATATCTAATGCAATATTATTGCCTTGTTCATTCCAAATAAAGCTTATTTCTTCTAAAATGTCAATATGGATGATGTAAGTAGAGAATAAGTGATAATGAAAAACACCTTTTTGTCTTATTACATCAAGAATATGTATAAATATTGGTTCTTCTTGAGGCCACCCAAGTTGCATCAACACTAAAATGTGACCATAGTTTAAATCGGAGTTGTTTCCTGTATTGAGTAAAATTCTTATGAGCAATGTGCAAAAATAGTGCATTATTCCAACTTTTGTTAGAGGTAAAAAGTGTAAATGCCTGTGTTTGCCTCCAACAATCAGTTCTGTATCTAGCACCCCTTCCACATTGGGTAACTGAGATATTGCTGCTAAAATATTATCAACACATGCTGTAAATTTCTTTTGTGAGTAATTAATGGAAACCCTTACTATATTTGATGCAAGATTGTTAACACCTGTGGCTACAGCTTCGTCATATCTCCCTCTGTACAAAGCTAATTCATCTGCAAAACCCTCAGTCCATGGCTTAGCCTGTAACTGATTTGCTAGTTTTGTAAATTCTCTTGATATAACATCATTACTATGCAGTAGTTCCCAGCAATTGGCAGCAGCTTGAAAATGATGTGATGAGATGCCTGTTACTTCCACATCTCCTTTCCTTCTCTTTGAAGGTGGCATGTCTGCATCTGACAGAGCTTCAATTAAAATATGATTGCCTTTAAGAGATCTTTGCTCATAGAGAGATCTTAAGAAAAATGTTGTCCCACAGTACAAGAGCTGTCGACAATCTTCACTACCTCTCAGTGTAAATAATTTTTGTAAATATGCTTCCTTATTGAGACTGTTGTTATAATTAACAAGATAGGGATCCCAACCTAATTGCCTGCCTAATAAGTCAAGAACACCATACAATCTTTGCCAAGGGTCAGTGATATCATGTTCAGCTTCATCATACACATAGGAATTGTAAAAGTCAATAGCTTTTACCAATAGTCTTTGCAATAACCTTGGTGATTCTAAAGAGCTTAACAATGGTAATGTTTCTACAACTAACAAACGTGCATATCTATTATCATAGAAAAACTTTTCAGCATTAATCAATGTTTTTACAAGACTGTCCACACCAAGCTGCGGAAACTTTTTTAGTAACAGCACCAGTAGGCGGCAATGTTCCATAGTGTCATCACTGTTTTCCACACTAGTCTTTAATATTGTTAATTGGATATGGGGACGAATATGATCAAACATTTGGCTTAGGAAACTACCTTCCGAGGATCGCAAGGCGTTAGCAATCGCGCAAATCTCTGGTAGAAGTGTTTGTAAATTTTGTCGCGACAGCATGAGTGAGCTGAAACATTCAGCTGCTTCTTGAATATTACCAGATTGCTTTTCCATTAAGTATGCTTCAAATTGTATCTTGAAATTAGTTGGAAATAAAGTTTTAGCTGTGAGCATCCAAGCTTTTGCTGAATGTATATTATGCGTTTGCGCATCCTTGGCTCTCATAATGATATAATCTTCATCTGATAACGGCTGATCAACACCGGGCATCATGAATGCTTGTTTTTCAAACACGTTTTTATGAAAACTTGGTAACTCCTTTATCCAACTGAATGTTAATAATAATTTAATGGTAGTATTTTTCTCATTCCAACAACAAAACAGCTATTCTTGCTAAAATTTCTTACAGCTTCTCTGTTCTCATCTCAATAAAAATACCAAAATAGCACAGACTGATGCAAAATTAGCAAATAAAATACAGCTTAGAATATAGATTCGTGTTTTGTGTTTATTTGACAATCACGATTGACAGTCGACAATGTAAAATATACAGACCTCAGACCACCTCAGACTAAATACTTCTAGACGTAGCCATGACTGAAACGTCTAAAATAAGAGTGAGACAGCAAGTAAAAAAATAGTGTGCGAAAGAGACAGAGAGCTTTTTTCTATGTCCTTGTCACCGTGGCTCGTTTTTTTGTTTGGCAAACAGCGTAGTTTGCCAAACAAATATATGTCATTCAGTTTTTCCGATATTTTAATAGTTTTGGATAGTGTAAAGCAGCAATTCATACAAATATTAGTGACTATAGTGCACAGACGACTAAAAATACAGACGGCCAACTCCATACAAATTTTTTAACACGTTATAAAAACTCACACAACGAAACCAAACATTCTTTTCTACATATATAATTCATTCAATCTTCATCGGATCTTTCTTTCTTTTCATTGATAATTTTGTCACTGACCAATAGTATTTAAGAATTTTGTTCATCGTATTTGAGCCATCTCTTTCGCAAGTTATACGTATATATATTTAGATGCGTTTCGCACCAGAGCTGGAAATCGGTACTTTACCGAAATTACCGATTTTGAAATATTTAGGGATGTACGTTAAATTTTCAGCAATCCGATTTTTACTACCGAAAATTTACCGGTTTTTTATTTGGGTTTCATGCTTATATGTCTAAATATCTGGATTTAAAATGAAAATAACAAATAAAACCAAGTTATAATTCGAAACCTTTACTCAACAATATATTCTTTGATTTATTTGATTTTATTTTAACATTTTTATCTTAATGAATATTATACCTACAATAGTTTTTTATACATCTTCAGATTCATTTAAGCATTTCCAATTTGTAAATATCAATTTTCTTTATTTTAGGACCAATAAAACAATGCCAAATCTAAGAACATGACTACAGAATTGAAATATACATTGACAAATAAAAATTTAAATGCAAACACTAATTATTGCAAATTATATTTTACAATACCATGAAACAGCACAAGATTGCTTTGTTTGTAAATTTTATCCAAGACAAAATTAATATAAAGTAAACAACAAAGAAAACGATTTGGCTTACTTTTGGAGAAATTGAAAAGCAAAAACAAGACATACATAATTAAAATAAGCTATCAATTAACAAATAATAATTAGTCAAATCATGGAACACATTAAATGCATGACAGCTAAATACTAAAACTTTTTTATTCATTATTATAATATATTAAAGGAATAGGCAAAAAATATGTTTGGAGTATAGTCATTTTAAAGAATGTTAATGCTATTACTATTATAGTATGCACAATGTAGGTCTGTCATATATACTTTAATAAACTACTGCATTGCACTGGATTTGAAAATATAACAAAAATCTTTAGCAAATGCATTTTTATGAGAATTTTAATTAGTATATCAAGAAGTATAAATATTATAAACAGATTATTAATGGACATACATAATTACTTCTGTTGTGATTTAATCTTCACCAATATTAACATATAAACCTACAGTGTAATGATCCTGCAGACACAGTAGAGACTTTCTTTGTACTTCCAACGATGAACCCATTTGCCTGCGAATTGCTTGGAAATTTGACCCGAGTCTAGCCTAGAAATTATAAAACAATTAATTAAAAAATAATTATTATAAGGGCACAATCTGTTGAAGTTGACTGCTTTCCTGACTTTAAATACATGTAATCATAAAACTTTGAATAATTATCAATTAATATGTTATGAACTCGGAAATATCTATACCGACAATAGCTTTAATCTTGCACTGTACTGTACTGGGTCGAATCATATCCTTTCCACTGCAGAACATGAGCCTCCTCTACAGTCGAGAGTACGAATGAGAGGAGTAAGGCTACTTAATCCATCACTCTAGACACTAACAAAAAGTTAACCTTATCACATGTTCAGAGATTTAATAAATCAGTATTTTAATAGGTATTTATTTCAACTTATTGTTATTTCTTATATTCCTGTAGCAGATTAAACTAGAAATAGGCTCACAGCGGAATAACAAATTATTATATTTACCTTCAATAAGTCAGATGAGGTTAGATTTATGTTTTTCAATAATATGGTATTTCTTGCTCCGCCAACATAGCTGTTCACTTATTAAAGTGTTTGTATATTTTGTTTGTGAAGGCTGCACAGATATTTCTGTTTTTTTCGTTTGTGCACTCGGGAACAAAACACATAACTAAAATTAATAATTATCACGTAAATCACAAGTTTTTAGATACGATTTACACAAACAAAACTATATCACGTTTGTACTGTTAAATATTTACGTTACTGATTACAAAACAGATGAAATAACATGCAATTAAAATAAAATAAGCAAATCCAAACTAAACAACAATCGACTGTTGAAAAATATGGCGGCAATATGGCGGCCACGGCGCACGCCGGCACACGCACACATTCATAAAAGTGAAAGAGATGGGGCGAAAACGACATATGAGAAAGCGAGATAGAAAATTGGGTTACTTTTTATGCCCGAGTTAAACCGGCCTGCTATAGTGTATGTGCAATGGTGGATTGTCGTATTTTAGGCTGCAAAAGCTGCAGCGAACGAAAAAAATATGGAATAACATTTTGCTCGTAAGTTACTCATTTATGTTACATTATTATTATTTAGTCGTTTACTGGTAAATAATATCGTATTTTAATGTTAATTCAAATTGTTTTAGATTGAAAAATATCGATTACATTTAGAATTTCTACAAATAATATTAAATAACCTCAATTTATAATGGTTTCTTAACCTCAATTTCTTACAAGTTTAGTGTTGCCTTGCTATGATAATTGATTTACCCTAGATAGGTAATGTGTAGCGTTATTCATAGGTACAAAAATTAAATTACTTCTTAAGTTAGGTTTCTTGCTAACAGTGAATTCAGAATGGGTGGATGCCACGGGACGCCAAAATTGGTACAAATAATTCACTTCGAGGATGATTCATTTCATCATAAAAAGAAGAAAGTCGAATTTGAAAATTGATGTAATTTTTGTAATAACACCCAAACTAGCCTCCTAATCTACATCCATATGATTTTATTTAAAAAATGATGTCCGGTATCTTGTGGCATGACGCGACAAAATAACTCATCTTTCCTTCACGCGCGGGAATTTAAGAAATATAAATACGATTTAAATCGTACGGTTGGCAACGCTGATGTTGGACTGTGTTAGGACCCACCAAAAGTAGGATTTTTTCCCAACATGGTCACACTGAAGAATTATATATCTGTCTCTTGTAAGGCCACGGCATGGCTACGTCTAGAGAGTATTTAGTCTGAGGTACAGACCAAGTAGTACTAGTAAAATGGCAAATACGAAAGTTGACACTTGACACTTGCTGCATAAGCATAGAATATTAAGCGCCTACTCGATACTGATGTAAATCCATTATAAATCTATTATGAATTCTTGGCACCGGCCTATTTTTACTTTGTCACCGGACTTTACTATAAATGCTTAGGCTATACGGGCTAGAACTCTTTGCCTTCCCATTAGGGTATGAAGGGGGGAAAAAGGTACCTTCTCGAATTTGATAATTATATTATGTTTAGTCATTCAAGGTGTTGTTTGGTTTTGCAACATCGTAAATGCACGGTGTTAAAGACGAAGAAAAGTTTGTATTTTTATTTCCTTGGTTTTCCTATGACTGTTTAATAACCAGGCATTCGATCAAGAAATAGAGCGCAGATCTGAAAAATAGATATTCGAAGCTTTTAATAGGAATGCTTTTTTTTTTGAATCGCTTGCATTTTGTAGATAGACCCTATATAAACACAAAAATAATTATTATCGATAGAGATATATTGCAGTAGTGTGGCCAGGTTGACACGTTGTTCTTAAAGTATCGGGAAACTTTGATCACTCTTTAAAATATAATTGCTAAAATGATATTGTTCAGCCACTCATATACAGTACAACACACACAGGAAAAAGTTTTAAAAATAAAGAAAGTTAATAAGGTTTGTTTTTAATATTTAATTTAAATTTATTAATATTTTTTGTACATACATACATAAACTCACGCCTTGTTCCCAGAAGGGGTAGGCAGAGGTGCCAGGGCACCCACATTTCGCCTTGTATGTTCCGTCCCACAATGTGATAGGTGGCGAGCCTATCGCCATATCGGGCTTATATTTTTTTATAATATTTTTTGTTTTAAGGAATAATACCCGGCGGACCGCTGGCCACCCCAAATAATGTAGATCTCCACAGACCAATAAGATTGCTTCCAATATTTTTAATTTAAGTGCGTGGTGGCCTGTTTGTAAACGGACTAGACGCGACTGCCAACATGTTCATGTGGTGGTCGCGGGTTCGAATCCCAGGGCACACCTCTGACTTTTCGGAGTCATGTGTGTATTGATAGTCAATCACCACGCACTAAAACGGTGAAGGAAAACATCGTGAGGAAACCTGCATACCATAGCGATTTCTAAAACAATGTATGGTATGTAAGTCCGCCAATCCGCACTAGGCCAGTGTGGTGGGCTATATGACCTAACCACTCTCAATCGTACTCTCGATTGTAGAGGAGGCCCGTGCCTTGCAGTGGGACGTATATGGGCTGATACAGACAGATACAGACTTTAAATTTCCTGGAGTCAAGTGGTTACGCCGTTAAGGGGACAGGAGACAAAAGACTGCGTCTTGTTTTACATGAAGGTTTTAAATCTCTTTCGTTTTTGTATAAAAGAGATAGAACGTGTGACACTATCTATTAGTTTGTCCATCAACGATTCTTTTACACAGGTTTACTTCTTAGTCTGTGGACACAGTGGCTACCCCTTTGGCTGTATGTTTTTGTCCCTTGTTTTATCCGCAAGCTAGAATACATTGTTATAACATGTTATAACCATGGACGTAGTATATAAACAGGACTGCGCACTGTCATCGGAAAAACGAGCCGAGCGAGAGGTGTAGGACGGTAGGGTTGTGTCCCGTTCCTATAGGGTGACTATGTATATGTTTTGGGAAATACAGGAATTTTAATCAAATTGGCTAATATGGTAAATATTTCAGTTGTAATACGTCGAATGAAGCATTTTGTTTTTGAAGTAACAAACGTGATATTGTCTAACCGTTTAAAAAATATTTGACCACCAAAATATGGTCCACCATTAGGACCTAGCAAAAAAGTTCAAAATCATAGTTTTATACGTATACTTTTTATAGGTGAAATGAAAAATGAAAATAATAATAATAAGCCTTTATTAACAGCAAAATACAGTTAACAATCTTCTCGTCTGTTCACAAAGTGCGTATGTTGTGTATTATCAGTGCCATTCGTCAGGGTGTGGTAGCCGGGGTCAACACAGAGATTCTTACCACCATCTGTACCGCCATTACCGTGGCCGCTACCATAACCAGGAATAGCGGGGCTGCCGGGGACTGGATGGATTTTTATGCCAATACTCACCACGCTTGGCAGACGGATTCGAGAGCGCAGGAGGGTACTCGCGTTGTTGACGCTGCTGTCCGTCTTCAACCGGGGAAAGTTTGCGGCTAGAAGATGTTATTGGATAGGAAAGTATGGAATGTAGAGATGGATACTACAGCCACGGAAGGGAAAGTTGGTAGTAATAGCAGTAGCTCAGGGGGCCGAGATCGCATACCCCGCAATGACCACTAGATAGGAGCTTCCCTGGCCTACTTCGTACCAGATACATGTTATTATTCATACCAACTCTTGTAATAACTAAAATCAACGTACCGTCTATCTCATCCCTAACGAATATCCCTATTTTAATCGAATCATTAACAATAAAGTTCAAAATTGCGGCGATAATTATCAATTCTGACTCTAAATTTCAATTTTTCGTGTAAATGTGTGAACCACCCGTTCAGATATCAATTTTTAGACCACCAGATCAATAAAGAAATGAAATGAAATCCCATAATGCTATTTTTCTAATATTATTATTACGCCATTATTTTCACTACCTTTCAACCCTTATTATAACCCCTTATGGTTTAACTTTAAGAAAACGAAGTGTGCAGTTATTTTTGTTACAAAATAAGTAAAAAAGTTTGACATCTGTAACTTCAACAGTTTAGATTTTTCCATGCGTACTGCGTATCCCCTTGTTCAACCCCTTCAAGCGTTGTCTACATAACAAGCGGGAACCTTTTGCCCTTACCCAAGGTCTTATTTTTCTCTGTATCAAATTCTATCAAAATTGGTTCAGTGGCTTAGGCGCGAAAATATAGCAGTTAGTGTAATACGTCCGTGCCGAAATTTTACATCACTCAGTAAATAAAAACTATCGCAAGAAATCAATATTTTTTAATTATACTTAGTTCATGATCAATTGTATTAGAAAAACTTTTAACGTGTTTATTTTCACTTAAAACATAGTATGTAGTAGATGCAAATTAATGTGTATAAATTAAACATTACTTTAATAATAAAATTTTAACGAAAAAAGAACTGCTTTTAATATTCAAGCAGATTAAAAGTTATTCAATAATTCATCTGAACTTTGAATTGTCGATAAAAAAAGTTCTAAGGCGGGTTTTATTATGGTCACGCTAGCAAATAAGAAGGGATAGAAACCTCTCATACTGTCTCATTTGGTTTCGGCCTTCCTCCATGTCATTTACCATAGTAAATTAAACCTTATGCTACATGCACATGTCTTATTTCAGGATGACACCATTTTCTTCGTGCGCAATCCTGTTTTTATATTACATCCATGGTTATAACCTTAGAGTAATTACCTCTAGAGAGAGCCTACATGTACTGTACATCGCAAAAATGAGACACACCGATACGAATTTCTTTATGTCAGAATGAGATGCAAAATAATGTTCTATTTCATGTGACGTGCCGCGTTTTGTCGATGGGCGAAAAAAGAATTTCGCCAGACAAAGCGACGTCGTTCAAGCAATAAAGCAACCTAACATCATTGTAATAGGGTCTATTTTAAATTAAGGCCACAATATGGCGCTTATTTTCTTGTGTTGCTAGATATAGCTATTGATGTCTCATGTGCGGTTACAGCGTGAATCTCTCTACTAAGGTTATAACATATAACGTTGACGTTAATATAACAATTAACGTCAACCTAACCTGGAACAAGGAATTGGCCATCCGTCAGCTAAGCGCCCGTGTGCTTCGGTATTTAGGAATCACACCAAAATCTTAATGATATTGTTTGTCAGAGATGGGAATGAAATGTCAAGGTAATAAACTTATTATACGGTTAATTCATTACAAGACTTCGGTACAAGGAATGTTAAAAAAATCTAACATTATTAGTTGTTTACAATATTCATTCCTAAAGAATTTGTTGTCACATATTTATATTCGTTTCATTTGTCCACAGTAAGCCCATGAAGATGAATGAATTCGATGGGTATGATGATTACGCATTTGCAGAAATACTTCCAGAGCATGTTCTAGAGAATATTTTTTCTTACCTCAATTTAAGAGATCTTCGAAATTGCGCACTGGTATGTAAAAGTTGGTACAGAATCCTCAGCGATGAAAACAACGACGTTTGGAGGTTACATTGCGTGAAAAGATTAGTAGAGGAAGTGATGAAGGCCGATTTACTTTCCACACTCACGACATACAGGGCGAAATTAAGAGCATTTTACCATGCATGGAATCCACATGATTGCTCAAGAAATATATACATAAAACCAAATGGATTTACTTTGCACAGGTAGAAAGTTATTTGTCTCAGTGATTGGGTCCCTTTGACTTTTATCACCACCATTTCAATTTTGTTTTTCAGAAACCCAGTGGCACAAAGCACCGATGCATGCAGAGGGAAAATCGGCTTCTATCAAGGTCGGCATGCATGGGAAGTAATATGGGAAGGCCCTCTTGGCACTGTGGCTGTAGTAGGTGTATCAACTAGAGATGCACCTCTGCAATGTCAAGGATATGTTGGACTGTTAGGATCTGATGAACAAAGCTGGGGATGGAATTTAGTTGATAATCAGCTACTACATAATGGTGATACTCAAGGGCACTATCCACTACTAAATAACTGTCCTAAATACCAAGTAAGATTTAGAGTACATTTCAATTAATATTATCACAAAATTTTAAATTCACTTATCTATTAATTAGCATACATATACACCTACATATCCATATATTGGTGTACATAGTTGTGACTTGTGCCATATAACTTTGACTAATGAGTCCATATTAAAATAACTTAGAGCACTAAAGGATACTTCACACTCTGTCAACAAAGAGAACTGGATTGATTTGGACATCATATTATGCAATTTCCAAAGCACTGTCTGGAAAATCAAATTTTAGTAGGCAAATTGGAAGGCAGGGGAACTTGGGGAGGAGCACCGTCGCAATAGTTTGATTCAGTAGTGAAGTTAGTTGTTGGCAGCATGCACTACATGACTGCACCCAGTGGAGATTAATTGTATGTGCTCGCAATCCTCAGCAGTGAGAGAAGAAGAAAGAACTAACTAGCATTGTGGCCTTGCTTCACCAAGCAATTAATTTTCTATATTTTTCACTCCAGCTTGCACTAATTTGATACTTCCACAATAGCATTGCATTTAAGATGATGTGATCACAAATGGCATATTATATAAACACCCTTATGTTTTTTCTCTATGGTTGATTTAAAAAAGGTAAAGTAGGTACACTGCTGTGCAAATGTGTTCAATTTTACTAAAAACATTTAAAAAAGTGCCATTGTTTCATACTGGAATATACTTAACCTAACTAAGCCATTATTTCAATTATTTCTGGTTGTTGGATATTTGTATGGATAGCACACACTGCACACAAATGTAGAAAACCACTCACACTGATCTGTTGTGGCTAAAGTGTGTTGTAGCTTTAATTAAGGCTGCTAAATTATCTTAGATAGACAAAAATCTTCGACCAGCAGACAATATAGTATTTACTTAACTACATCCAACTGTCACATATAGGTACTATCCTCTACTCGTTTTACAGCCGGCGGGCGCCTAACCAACTGTACTACAGAGGCTGTCAATTTGTATTGCATAGCACGTAAACTAGGTTTCTTTCTCTTTCTCCTCGTTCCCTCTCTGCTGAGGATCGCGACCACAAATGTGTGAAATGTGATACTATTCCATCGTACAGATCTTACACCGGTACAGGCTACCACCAACCGCCCTCCTCACGACGTTTGACCATTTCGCCGGTATTCCGTCCCTGGCGCACTTGCCGTCTGTGCGTCTCAGTATTATGAGCTTCTCTAATTCGTGTCTGGGAGACCGCTGGGTGTCCAAAGAAACTCAAAACACGTTCCCTACAGATGGCAGTCTCTTTTTAATATTCAGCTCCTTCAAAATGGACTCGTTATTCTCCACCACACCCATATCTCGAAGGCATCGCAGCTCTTCATACACTATGTCTCTGCTCCGTAAAGTTATATGGAAAAGACAAGCGCCCGCACTAAGTGCACTATGGCATCACCGCGTATGCTACGGTTTTTCCAGATACTCTCGAGATTGGCCATTGCATTTTTAACCATGCCGGATCTTCGGCGTATTTCCCCAGTGCAGCCAACTTCGCATGTTATCTATGACCCGAGATAAATGAAGTTCTCTACATTCTCCTAGCCGCTGAGTGCATCAGATTGTGGAAGAACTTGAGCTCTATTTGTTACCATTATTTTGGTCTTTGAATGGTTTATCTTAACACCAATCTTAGCACTTTCAGCTACTATTCGTTTCAACAGAAATGCCATTTCCTTTTTCGGTTGATGCAATTATGGTAGTGTCGTCAGCGTACCTAATGTTCGTGAGTGTCCCACCCACCGAAGTACCACCATCCCAGCTTAAGTGCTCTACTCATAATATATTCACCGTAAAGATTGAGTAATTTAGGCGATAAAATTCAATCCTGAGGGACACCCTCGTGCTGTATGGACAGATTTATCTCCGACTATCCAATTTCACAAAGCTAGAACCGTCAAGGTACAGATTCTGTATAAGAATGGAAGATGAGGAGGAATACCCATATCAATAAGCACATCAAACACGCTACTCCACTGAACACAGTCAAATACCTTCGCATAATCTCTGAAGCTAAGCACCAGAGGTTTGTTAATCTCACGACATTTCTCTATGACCAATCGGACGTTTGGAATTTGTTCTCGAGTACCTTTTCCAGCTACAAAACCTGTTTGTTCTCTCGGTATCTGGTGATCTATGAAGGCTGATAGTCTATTATTAATTATGCGAAGGAGAATTTTGTTCGCATAGGAAATGAGCGACAGGGTTCTATAGTTTCCACACTTCGTTATAGAGCCTTTCTTGTGAAGTGGTACTACTGCTGATTGAGTCCTATCAGCCATTGGCCTGTTATACAGATCTTGGCACAAATTTGATACATGGTATTAATCCCAGCAGAACCCAGATGTTGAAGAATAGCTGCAATCACGTCATCCGGACCAACCGTTTTGTGTTTAACTTTATGTAAGTCACACTCAACCTCAGATAATAACACTGGTCAACAAAAAAAATAAAATCGTTTGTTTCCTTTAATTTTTTTTTTGTTTCTGTCTCAAACTAACGCGTATTTTTTAAATATGGTAACAATTTTTCTCTCACAGCTTTTGTTTTTGAGTTACAGCTAACTACCCTCCATTACTATTTTTACTTATAGTTGCGTTTTTTATTGGACATTGAAATATATTTTGTTGTTGTTTTCGATATGGCTTCGTCAAGAAGGTGTTGTGTACTTAATCCTGATTCTTTTTGCTACATTTGTGGTGAATATGTATTTGTAAAATATCGAAAACCTATATCGGACTTTGTAAAAACTGCGTAATACCTTAAAATAAAATTGTGTAATCAGGACAAGCCATGGGTTCCTCATATTGTATGCCAGAAATGTGTGGTATGTCTACGGTTATTGTCCAGTGGAAAAAGAGATGCAGTAATGTTCGTAACGATACACGAAGTTCCCTTATTTCATGTGTCTCTGGGACAGTCGTGACAAACAACACCATTGGTCACAAAAAGTTTGGCCAGTGCGGGAAGAGCTAAAAGTTGGTACAAAGAATGTTATAAATATGCCTTTAGTTAGCCGAGATCGCATCATACTTCCACCACTTCATATTAAACTCGGCATAATGAAACAGTTTGTGAAGGCGCTTGACAAAAGTGGCGATTGATTCAATTTTCTTTCACGCAAGTTTCCAAGATTAAGTACAGAAAAATTAAAAGCTGGCATTTTTGATGGGCCACAGGTTAGGCAACTCGTGAAAGATCCTAATTTTGTCAAATCAATGACTGAAGTCGAATCCAAAGCTTGGAAATCATTCGTTTTGCTTATGAGTAATTTCCTAGGCAAAAAGAAATCTGACGACCACGTCGAGCTTGTTGAGTCCATGCTATCGAACTTGCAAGAGTTAGGGTGCAACATGAGCATAAAAATCCACTTCCTGAACTCACATTTAGACCGATTTCCACAAAATCTAGGTGATTTTAGTTAGGAGCAGGGTGAAAGATTCCATCAGGATCTTCGAACAATGGAAGAGCGGTATCAGGGGCGGTGGGACTCACATATGATGGCTGACTACTGCTGGAGTTTGCAACGTGATCTACCTAAAGTCGTTCATTCAAGAAAATCGTATAAAAGATCATTTAATAGTGTTCAATAGAAATTTTGTTAACATCATTTATAAATTTTCTGTACTTTTTTATCAAAATAATAAAACTCTATATTTCCAATACTGAAGCTGTTAGCAATCTTCTAGTATTTTTTTCATACTCAGGGCCATAGAAATACCCAATAACAGAAAAAAAATTAAAGGAAACAAGACTTGTGTTGACCAGTGTAATACATCGGGCTCTTCTTGGTGGTCGTTCCATCTTCTTTCGGTAAACAGATTGTCTTGATCCCGATAAAATTCGTAGCAGTAGTTTATACACCTCTCCAAAACTTGTTCCAATTCTGTTAAGGTAATACCTCAACAGTCTTCGATAATCCAGGTCTTCAGTGTGTAGACACCTTTCAGATGTTTAACTTTCTGGAAGAGGTCCTTGACTTGCGCCTTATCAGTATGTCCTTTACTCTCTTCACATATTTTATTGATGTGCTCAACTCTATCTCTCCGAGTAGATCTTTGGATGTAATAGATTATAGTGTCTTCGCCGACAATCGTCCGGTATGTCTTGTTCTTTTAATATTTTCCTTTCTTCAATCAACGTCCATGACTCCTTGCTAATCCATTCTTTGTTTTTTGGAACAGATTTGTGTAGATCTCTTCTTTGTTTAGCCATATCAAGAACAACCTTCCTCAAATTCCCACTGCATTGACTGGATGTTCATGTCTACAGTGTTATGAAAATGGATTAGAGCTGGCTTACTAAGAGCTATATCCACAGGAAGTTTTGGCTTAGTAGATTTCAAACGGTGCCTGAAGTCAGCTATTACCATTAGGTGGTCACTTCCGCAGTCGGCACCAGGCAGAAGTTTTGTATTGGTTACTGAAGATCGCCATCTAGTCTTGATGGTTATATAGTCAATCGGGTTTCTATACCCAGAAGGAGATGTCCACTTATATAAACTTCGAGGATGGTGTTCAAACCAGGTGTTCATGATGAACTAGCTGATTTTCTACGAAATATTTAATACCTGAATGCCTAAAAGACAATTACTTAAAAAACCTAACATTCTATGTTAGGATTGCATATGGGAGTATCTCGATACGTGGAGGATAAATAGAGAAAATCAAACACTTGTATGAACAGTATTTGCCAAAATCTAAAATCAGGCTTGAAAAAGTATGTTTCCATCACTAACTTGCTGTTTTTTTGGTAATTTCAGGTGGGAGAACGCATAAGAGTTATACTAGACTGTGAAGATAATACCTTATCATTTGAAAGAAATTATGAGTTTTTGGGTGTCGCTTTTAGAGGTATGTACTTTTTTTTATCATAAGTTTTTTTTTAAATCTTTTTTATTCTGATTGTCAGTTCCGAAATCAACTGTAATTAAATTTTATTTCTTTTAAGTTATAATAATGTATTTTTTTATTATTAACAAACATAATGTAATAAAAACTTAATCAGTAGGCTCAATTTTAGTAATTATTGGCAAAGACACATAGTCAAATGAAGGGTTGATGATTGACAGCAGGGTAACAAACTAAAATTGTGTGTCGTTACAACTTTTGGTCTTAATTTTTTCCGTCTAGCCCCCTTTCGCAACGCGCGAAAAATCTTATCACCATTAAGACATAATAAAAAAAACATTAATTTAATTTAATATTTACTTTAGCGCGATTTTCACGGCCATCTTTGTGATACTCCAAATGTACCGAAGGGTACCTATCCTTATCCGTACATATCCTTGGTTTTTAAATCAATGACTATGTTTACTTTTTTCAGGACTTCCGAATAAGAGACTATATCCAACAGTGTCAGCAGTGTATGGCAACACCGAAGTGTCGATGGTATACCTAGGGCCACCAGTGGATGGCTGATAGTAAATCACCTTAGGATTTATTTATTTCTAGTCAGAACAAAATGATGTGATAAAATTATTCATAATTCAAGATTTATTCAATAATTGCTGGGATAATTTTTAATGATGAGTTATTTCTACGAGGACGCATTGTAGGTGTATTATATTCTTATTATCTCTATATTTTAAATTATGTTTAACATTTATTTTATTGTTACACATGTTGTTACACAAATGTGTTCAAGTCTAGCACAGATCGGAATATACTATACACGACTGAAGTTAAGAATAGGTTAAGTGAGAAAATGGCTGCTGAACAAGTGTTTTGCTTCATGTTCTTGGTCTGCTGACTTGATTGTTCTGGCAGAAATTTTACTAGCGAGACTTTATTTCAAATTGATTATGACGTTATAATAATATACATTTTGCTTCTGAATTGGCGATATTTTTACTTTAATAATGTCGATTAATTTTTTTATAACATTAAACCCTAAAATATTACAAATCATTTGATTGATAAAAATATCGTTTTTCGTCAAATATTTATAATCAGGCTTTTTCTTATACATAAATTAATTATTAATTTAAACCAAAATTTATCAAATTTTTAGGTTCGTTGCGAAAAATTTCGATATCCATTCTATAATTTAGTTACTAGAAAACACGATCTGATTTCTTCGTTATCCCGGCTGGTGCCAAGGTCCGCCTGCCGACAAATTTTTCTCGATTTCAAAATAAACTAATTATTCACTGGGAAACCAAAATTTACTTCAATTCAATTTATTTTATTATGTAATAGCTATTATTTGGGAATGCACTAATTGGATATTTATTGAAATAATTTTATACAAGGTTTTACATATTGGCACAAAAAAAAAAGATTACAGCATTTGTTTATGGAGATTGAACGTTATAGAACTGAACTTTTAAATTTAATAGCATTTGATTAGTCAATAAAATAAAATCCTGCTCGTTAATAGACAAAACCATTTTCAATATTCCGCGACTACTGTTTATGGAGTTGCCAGGCCGCGTCGCGCCATTGCGGCTGATTGTATCGTTTGTAGTTACAATTGTATTGCCGTCTACGTCACGCAACACTTGCTGCCATTAATATTATAAAAAGCATGCCACCAAAACCACATATTTTGTTAAGGTTCTTACATTCCAACGTAGTTTTGACGGCTTAAATAGAAAGGCTATACAAACAGCTACCTTATATCTCGAATATCTATACTTATAATATTATAAAGCTGCAGAGTTTGTTTGTTTGAACGTGCTAATCTCTGGAACTACTGGTCCGATTTGAATGATTCTTTCAGTGTTGGGTAGTCCATTTATCGAGGAAGGCCATAGGCTATATATCATCACGCTATGACCTATAGGAGGAAAGCAGTAGTGATATTTCTAGCAAATACGAGGAAATTTTGTTCGTTTTTCGTGGTCCGATTGGTCGATATTCTAAACTGATAGTCAGAATTAAACATTTTGACCGCCATTTTAAAACGTGTATGCACCCGGGCGGAGCCGGGCCCGACCGCTAGTACTATATATTACGCCAATAAATTGAATTCAACAAGATCTTTGCATATAAATTTTAATATGCGTTTATATATTTAATTGGTTGAAAGTCCTAAAATTATATACATTTTAGATAATATTATTGTATAGTAATGTGCAATATGTGTTTATTGTTTTATATTGCTCTCATTTTTTTATTTCTCATTTGTAAAAAATAGCTTATAAGTATTTTACGTTTAATTAGAAAACTGTTCTAACAAATGTGTTTTACATTATTGTTAACCTACGTAAGAATGGACCAGGACCAGGACCAGGACCATCTATGATAGAATATACGTATTATATTATCCATGAATTCATCATTATTATACGTAGCCCTCTGTTCCGTTTGTACTCTGTATATTTTGTTTACTTCTGCAACTTGATTTCATTGACTATAAAAATAAAATATATTGTTATGTGTTGAGTTGTATATTAAACATTTAATATGTATTTTACTATTATTTTTAAAGTAAAACTATATTAGCTACTTCTGCTTCGTGTATTTGTTGACTTTTTAATTAATACCTAAAATGAAGTCAAAAAAGCATAGCCATACTATTCACATAATGACTCGCAAATAGTTTTCAAATGATTTTTCGGCTACAATGGTGTGACTCGTCAGCAGAACTCCGGGAGCCATAGTGACCCATGTATCACTGCGTAATTTATACTAAATTATAAAAAAACTCAGTATAACAAAAATTTGTACCTAGTACATTTTATAGTCTTATTATTATAGAAACAAACAATCTAGGTTAAACATAGTAGGTACCCACAACGCTATTTACAAATGACTACTATTAAAGTTTTAACAGTCAGCGACGTGAATAATAATAATAAACTAAACTTTATTTATTTTCTCCTCACAAAACCATAGGTACATAAGTTGCCTTAAAACTATTTTTAAGTACATGCATATTTTGTGAGAAGCTGGTGTCTGCTGTAGGTTTTACACATGTGGTGCAGATCACCAGGCTCTCTTCGCTTTTAGGACCTATCCATAAAATTAGGAGACATAAAATTGTAATGTTAAAAATAAGAAAAAAATAAACATATCTATGAATGTTGTTAAGATGCTAAGCTTACCTACGTTAAGAAAACACAAAAAAAGAACAATAATGTAAAAAGTTGTTTTTTAATCATAAAGGGATTCGCCCTATTTCTCACTTAACGTTAGTAGGTAAAACATTATGTTAATGCCGTCCTCTATGCTGTTTTACCGTCCCATCCCGTACCGACTCCCATTGCGTCTCATGTCTCAGGCATGTAATCCTTTCCACTCCAGACCCATCGGCCATCCCATGCCCTTAATATTGAAAAAGTAACGCCGAAAACAAACTGTCGTACGTACGTCCTTTAATGGGTCTTTTATCACGGGCCTACGGGGGAGTTATCCGTTCATAATAAGAAGAAGAATGGGTCTTTTAAAGTACTGATTTTCAGGTAAACTATAGTAGGCAATTCAAATCAAAATACAGAATGCTGTCTTGAATAATTTTATTAATAAAAATATAGATAGTTTCTACTGACATAATTTTACTATCACTTAAGCAGTATCATTCATAAGTAGGTACATATTAACAATTTGTTTAAAAAACATCTGTATACCATGTGTATACGTATATCAGCTTTTAATTGATTTTTCAAACTACGTATATATATTTACTGGAGCCTTATTTATATATAATAAACGTGTCAACCATAATATTAACATACTTATATCAAATTGAACCATTTATGAAGCCTGTAATTCGTACATTATTTTAATCCATTGACAATTGAGTATTGTACACATCGATTTAGAAGTACCTACTTAACAAAAAAGACGTGCAATGTGTTGTTCACCACAAAAAAATCCTGTTACACACGTGAATTTATCCTATTTCAGAATATTAACTTATGGAAATAAATAATACTGTAGCCGTAGGTGCATCAAGACTTTTTTAAAGATCTTATTTGAACTTCCAATTTCCATAATACAAAAACTCAAAAATACCTACTAAATTTTCTTTTTGAAAAGTTGCAGGCAAAAAATATAAATATAGGTTAATACACTTCAAGGTTATACCATAGTAAGCAGAGCTGCAATCGGCGATAGAATAGCGAATTAATCATAGATAGTTTTAAAACCTATTTTAGTTATCGAATGTTTTGTCACTTTCCAACGATTTTTTAAATTCAGTTTGAGCAAAGATGGTGATAAGTGTCCATGGTACAATGTAAGCACATTGAAAATTTACGACTGTTCAACAAAAAGCGATGCTGAATCATTAATTAAATTGTTATTATCAGTGACTTTTATATGGGACTGTTAAAATAGAAACCTCAAGTCGACGGCGAAATATCTCGATGCGCTCATCATACATAGGTAGCATTCTGACTGTTCAGTTCATTTCGTTACGGTATTCAAACGGTATTAAAGTATAGTAGCTAAAAATATTGATTAGCTTTCGACTAGATCGAATTCAGAAAATAATGCGTAAACGCAGTGACAGACCGGACAGAAGTCCAATAATCCGATCTAATTTCACGAAGGGCCGTGATCATCTTTTTTTCTTGTCAATTGGAGCATATTATTTCGCATAATATATACAAAATAAAAAATAACACATTTAGTAAATTTTATTAAAAATCTTTGGTTTTTATGAAGTAAAATAAATAATACGTAGGCACGTAAATGAGGCCACAGTCACTCAATTAAGGTGAGTTAATTTGGGGTGTATAACAATGAAGGTATAAAGTGCTTGCTACATTTGTGAGTCAATAAGCAGCGATTGTATGTAAATGTGTGAGTTCTGACAGAGGACTTGGGAGGTGATTGCTGTAAAGGAACCTGAAAATGTGTCACATTCACCAAACAATCATTTTATCATAGTTATTGTTTGGTTATTCAACAGGAATTGATTTATTACTCTAGCTCAATTCTTTTCAGGTCACTTCTCTTTTATTTTTACATATCGAAATAGGGAAAGATTTCTAAAAGATGTAAAAACGCCAAAGGTTAAAAAGCAAATTAGAAATTGATTAAGGAGACTCCCATAGAGTTAAAGGAGTAGATAATATACAAGATTGGTTACACCATATGATTTTGTACATTTATGCACTAACAGATTTTTGAAATTATAATATCTGTTCAAACAAATTCTGTCAGTCATTCCCATAGTGGTAACTAATAGTTAATAAATTTAATCATTACGTTCTGAAAATAGCATGGCACCTATCTTGTTATATCTTGCCACAATAAATTCTACTTTATTTATTACTCCGAGGTATCACATAGCATTACCAATCTTGCAATATTCGAAGAGGGAATACAAGTTCAAAGACAAACACAAGTGACGTAGGATTAGGTACTTAATAATTTGATTACATTATACTAGTTAGAATCTTACGTTGACTATACTTTTTAAGCTTTTATTATTTAGCATTATTAAATCCTCAACATGACTTATGGAATATGCTTGCCAAGAGAAGAGGTCACGAGGAATGCATGAAGAAGCTTAAGTTATCGCGCGGTGTAGTGAGTTTGAAAAATGCAACACCATGGATGGGTCTGCACATTAGTACTATAGGAATAGTTTGGTCAAGAAAATCGTAATAAGTCTTAGTGCACTTTCGTGGTTTGTGATCATTTGATTGTACACTTACATTAATTTCCCTTTTATGTATTTTTAGAACAGGTTTTTTCTAATATTTGTATTCAAGTGTTTACGAATTGGGAATCCCGTTTGTCAAAAATATAGGACATCCTGAAACTTAATTAGCTGTTTTTTCATTACGTATGTACATAATACTCATCGTAAGAAATAGGCTTTGCTCCTCGGCGATATAAAAAATTTTGTAAAATCATAGAATTGATCATTTCATGAAACAGACCACGATATTTGTAGCTACCCGCACAATTTCATGAATACCTCAAAACCAAATTGTAAAATTTTAATTATCCTCAAGTATAGGCGCTGATGTAGCTTTGTTACTTGATGCAAAATGGCAGCGCGGCCGGCAATATCGCAACATTATTTACGTACATATCTGAAAATAAATAATAACACCCAACATTCATAATGCATAGTCCTGACTCCACTCTAAGATCGAGTCTTGTGTCTTGGATATCAGGAACTACGAGAGACTTTTCGGTCTCACAAACACCCAGACCCGAAAGAAATATTTGTGGGCTGCATAAACATTTTTCTCGGTGAGGGGATCGAACCCGCGGACTCTCGTTTGACAGGCGGCGTACAAACGCCTAAGCCACGGAGGCTGTCAAAAGAAAAAGAATACCGGTGTAAAAATGCCTATACTATTTCCATTCGTTTATTTTATTTTTGACAGTTCACGCCTATAAAGTACGACATTACAGTAGAACAATATTTTGAAATAAAAGTAGATACTTTCTTGACGGGTAACGCCCACTTAGAGTTGTGCCATTCGTAACGAATGACCACAGATAACAAAAACGATTTTGAATAGAATCAATCAATCGGAATCATTTGAAATAAAATTACATTAAAATGCTAATGAAAACAGTTAAACGTAATATAGTACCCAATATTAGGATCGAATGTATTTGCTGCAAATTAATTAATATGAATAAAGGTATACGTATTGAAGTGACTTTTAATAAGAGTTTAATTTAAAATAATTACAATGATTACAACGAAAATAAATGTTTAGTACCTACTTGTAATAAACAGTTAAACCATGTTGGAATTCATAGTACTTTAAGGATTAAATAATTAAAACAACTAAAAGGTAATTTGTTAATATTTTTATTTATAAACAATCGTCTGTTTCGTCGGAATCGGCGTCGTCGTCACTCGTATCCCCAGTAACACTAATTATTAATGAGTGCATGGGTAAGTTGTCAAATGCGACATCGCGATCCCAATCAGACATTATTTCTTTCTTCGTCTTATCTACGACACTCGCCCAGTTATGAGGCGTCACATTTTCACACGCATTTTTAAGCAACTCCAGCATTTTGTTTGCGGTGAAAGGAGGAGTTGTATTTATTCTCGCAGCATAAATACAACTCACTTGCGCCCATATTAGCTCTATGGCATTATACTGGCAATGATATGGAGGAATTCTAAGGACGGTGTGCCCATGTTCTGCAGCCATTTCATCTATAACGTATCGTTTAGGCTGCTTCCTCATTTTTAATATTTTAAGTAACTACTTTTAATAGGGACTCGTCCACCTCCTCGCCATTGTTACGGAGCCAGTTTATTATTTCATTTTTTTTACTGGCTTGCGTTGGCATTTTGTTAATTTGCCGAGAGTGATAGGACGCATTATCTATAAATATTGTTGATGGCTGTTCGAGTGACAATAACATTTCCCGAAACCATTTTTCATATACTTCGGAATTCATTTCTTCGTGGTAATCCCCTGTTTTCTTTGATTTAAAAGCTAACATAGCATCTTGCACAAATCCTTTTGCGGTTCCTGCATGACAAATTATAATTCTTTCACCTTTTCCCATTGGCACTGCGGTCGAGGAGCTAGCAGTGTTGTCAGTCCAAGTTTTTGATACCGTGTGATTCGCATTGAGCCAAGTTTCATCGGTGAAAACAACATTCGACCAGTCTTCTATTTTTTTAGCTTGTCTTAAAAATTCGCATCGATACAAAGCAACATCGTTGCGTTCCATCAATATTTTTCTTTTGTCACATTTTTTGTATTGGAATCCAATCCTATTCAATACCTTCGCCAAAGAAGACTTTTGACCACGGAACAAGCCACTAGTTTTCAGAGATTGTACTAGGTTATGTAAAGTAGGAATCTCTTTTCTTTGGTAATAATCGTATATATGACGACGAATAGCATCACCATCAAAACTGTCAATTGCTGTCACTTTAAAGGGCTGACGTTTTTTCTTAGGTGTAGATGGCTTGTTTTGTTCCATGCCACTACTGCCGTAGCCTTCTTTAATTATTTTTGAAACTGTTGGAGCAGTAATACCTAATGCTGCTGAAACACGGTCTCTGATTTGAGTCACTGGTATAAGAGGTCCACCATTACGGCTTTCCCTTTCAAAGTACTCATGAAGTCGCAACACAAACTCCCTTGTTTGTCCTTTAAGCACCTTTCCTTTAGGCATTTTGAAAGTGATGAAGGCAGGTACGATGTTCTCAATTCAACCAAATGTAGGAATTCACGGGTAAAACAATACGGAGGAATATAAATACTCAACTCGACGTATGAAAAATGTGAATTAAAATTCAGCGAACGGAAAACACTAGCACGGGCGCGGGCGTCTCGTTGTGAGTGACCACAAAATGGCGGCGCGCGTCACCTGTCTGCCCAGTGTTGCCGTTTCACAATTTGTTTTTAACAACATTACTATAGGCTAGTTTCATACATTTTTATTTTTGTTTATAACGGAAGGTTACGTTACGCATAATCATAATCAGAAAGAATTTTTAAAATCCGTTAAGTAATAAGCAAGTTACAAATATACGAAAGTTGGTGGTAGGAGTGATAGAAAAGGATGCAACATGCACGGCGTGACGTCATCTTTCATAAGGTGCACGCGTGCGAAAGAGACAACGAGTGTCCCCACCGTACTATTGAATGTATGAATATCTCAGTCATTTTACATTCAATTTTGATGCTGTTTTCAAATTCGTTTGTTTTTATAAACGTTGCTTTTAAGGAATGATTACTTACTGCTCAAATAAAATCTTGGACACAACCCTATTGCCGACGGAAGTGATAAGAATATTAACTTAACATGAGTAAATGGTTTATTTTAATATAATTATTAAATCAAGTAACTTAAATATCCCTGAAGTTTTATAAAACAATGCATGGAGCAAAAAATAAAATATGTATTAAATCGATTAAAACTTGTTCAAAAATAAAATCGTTTGTTATAAAAAATTGATTCGATAACGCATCAGGCCATCACTATTTGATTCAGTACTCGATGTGTCAAAAATAAAATAAACGAATGGAAATGGTATAATATAGGTGTGTTTAAAATAATAATAGTACCTACGAGCAGCTTGTAGAGCGACATGAATATATATGTGGCAATTTCATGAAATGAAAATCCAATTTTACCACGATACACACTTAGTTAAAATTACCTAAGATAACAGACAACACTTAGTATTTCCTATAGTGGCTCGAAATATCATGTCAAGAAGTCGCTTTTTTACATATTATACATTTTCTATCAGACGAAATAAAATAAATTTTATTTTGCTTTAATTTTTTAAAGCTACTAGATATTAAGTTCTGTAGCCGAGTTTTATATAATTGAATACGAAATAAGCCAAGGTACGTTACGAGAAAACAACTAATTTGGTTCCATCATACTTAACTGTTAATAAAATAATACATATATATTACATACAAAATAAATAATAACTTTGGTTATTAATCAGATCATTGGTTAGGTACTCATTAATTTTACATTATTATTATGTAGATTTTTTTGCGTCTTATTTTTAATTAATACTACCTAAAGCAATTATCTTATTTTTAATTCTATAATAACCACCAAAATGAAATGGACGCGATGAAATATTGTTCATTACTACATTAGGCAATTTATTTCAACAAACTAGGCACCCTTCAATGGGATTACAGCCATAGAGATAATTGAGTAGTTCTTCACAAAGTTATTAATCATTGTGAGCATACACCACCTGCCGATCAAGCGGTTTACTTTCTTGCAGATAATCTTTCATTTGTGGTTTAACCTTTGTTGGTGGAAATTTAGTAAGGCAAAACTCCGCCATGACGCAATAAAATTTACAAAGTAAGGGGCATAGCAATGCTTGATGAATAACAGCTGCCACACGATACCAAGGCCCGTCAAAAGGATCCAGAATAGCAGGGCAAAGCATATGATTCAAATTTACCTGTGCGGGCTGAAAAAGAAACGTTACGTGCATATTAATATCATACGTAAACATAATATGTATAGGTGACAGTCTTATACATAGCAAAATAAGGTATTTCATACTGCTTTGACTCTCTCTCTCAATCTCTGTGTTCATATGTATGTTCTCGGCCAAAGTCGATTTTAGGGTGAACTAACTTTTCTTAGGCCAAACTAGTTCTCCCTACACGCGATAGGACCAGTATCTATAGCCTAGACGAAAACAATGTTGCATAATATGTAAGATATACCTACATATAAATGAATTCGCCAAGTGGGTGTGGATGGCCAAATCTGTAACTATGAGAAATAGCAAAAAATACTGAAATGAGTCACGAACTCAATTATGACGAAAACTGCATACTTGGATTGGAAAAATTGCATTGCTTGGATTTCATACATGCCATTCGATAATATTGCTAATAGGAATCAAAGTAAGGGAAGTAATGACGTATGGAAAACTAAAGCACATAACTCACTTTTAGCGAAATTATATTTTTTCTTCCGTTACCTTAACACCTAGCCTCCTGGGTTGGGAAACGAATTTTAAAATTTGTCTTATTTTGTGGATGTTTTATGCTAAAATGTGCCAAGATGCTGAATTCCGTGATTTAAGTATGAATTCCATACGAATTTCCAGATTCGGCCACCTACACCCACTTGAAAAATAATGCTTGGAATGATATTATCTAATTAAGGAAATGTCTAATTTGGGATTACAACGTATTAATATGGTTTTTATCAAATTTCAATTCCTTAAAATTAGTTTAAGAGCGTTTACACCTTGCGCGCAAAATCAACTATAGGTATTTCTTCGTTAATTTCACGCACACATAAGCGACCAAAGCTGTGTGCGTAGAGCTGCCGCGTCGGCTCGCTATAAAGTCAGCTCAACCAACTTTGATCCGTGCGCTTCAAAATTCTAATATTCAATTGAAATGTAACTTATGATTTATATATTGGTAATATAATATAATAAAAATATTTTATTTGCACTATAAGTAGACAAATATTACTGTGCAAGCAATGAACAATACAAATTTAGATACTTATCATATTTTCGTTATTATTACATTGTTAAGTTGCATTCAAATCACTGTTCAATCGGTAGACACTATGGACGTTTTATTAATCATTTCGTGTTCGAACACATGAATACAGTTAGGGGCCTTACAACCCCTTCTGTATCAGCCCATATACGTCCCACTGCAGGGCACGGGCCTACTCTACAATCGAGAGTACGATTGAGAGTGGTTAGGTCATATAGTCCACCACGCTGGCCTAATGCAACAACAACGACAACCCCTTACAATTACAAAATATATTTAATGTTATATTACAATACATAACATAATTTAGCCTCGGAATTACATCCCATTATATTATCTGAAACATAATTTATACTCACTACAAAATCATTGTAGGTAATAAAAAAAAATATTTTACTACCAAAGTACTAAGATGTGGCAATCGCAGTCCGCGCGTGGCTATTTTTACTACGCACAGCAAAAATCGACTGCAGCCAGGCCGGAGCGACGAGCGATACGTCCTCCCTCTAGAAGGCCTTGCGGCGGTCTGATTTGACACAGGTCGGACAGCGTGTTTTATAGTGGTTTTTAAAATATTTGTAGAAAATATGAAAACTAATTTTGTTGAAATATAAAAATGGTAATTTATTAATAAGATGTTCTTCTATTATAATATGCAATGGCTATAAAAAATTATGTACGATAAGTTGGTGAAAACAAATATGTTCTTGACGAGAGTTTCTGAATAATTTCGCATTGTTTAAATTTTTATTTTTCAGGAACTAAACACAAAAAGATTATTTTTCTCAGCAAAATCCCTCCATAAGGGTCTTATTAATCAGCGGCGTGCACAGGATTATGATACTGGGTATGCGGCGGAGTACTCGGCACAAAAACTTTTTTTTATAGATGTTTAGCATAGCCACAGCCACGTGACGGATCTCTAAGTCGGAAACCATGCCAACAGAACAAGTCTTAGATGTACTACTATTCATGTATATCTTCTACGGAACGCAGAAAAAACAGCGATAGATCGTTGCGGCCGAAGAAATTCTAATAAGTAAATCACTACATAGTATAAAACAAAGACGCTTTTTCTGTCCCTATGTCCCTTTGTATGCTTAAATCTAAAACTACGCAACGGATTTTGATGCGGTTTTTTTTAAATAGATAGAGTGATACAAGAGGAAAGTTTATATGTATGATACGTACATATTATTGTACAGAAATCTATTTGTACCCGGGTGAAGCTGGGCCGGGCCACTAGTTATTAATAAACTAAAATATTATAACTAGGTACTCACCGAGTCAGCTTCAATTTTTAATAAACACACATTTTCAACACAAACCTCACAATCAAATAACATTTTAAAAAATCAACAAACGTACTAGTAAAAGCAAATCACTACAATTATTATAGAAACTCAGTAATAAACTATTGAATGTACACACTTTCAAATGCTAAAATGCAAAATATTTTAAGAAAACTATAATTAAACTGACACAAACAAAATAATAAACAATGCTCATCACATGAAAAAAGCAAAATGGCCCCCGCGAAACACAAAAAAATTGTGCTATTTAAAGTTTTAAACAAATAAAACCTTACCGAACAAAAATGCATAATGTGCATTTTGCGTAATTCATTACATTTCCGTCTACTATTTTTACTAGGATTATAGGCAACGAACATTACCGATTACTCCCGAAAACAGCCGAACGCTCATAGCCTGCCGCAGGAGTCGCGCCTTTCGATATGCATGGGTGTGTGCGTTTGCGACTGTGCACGGACACCAAAATTACTACACACACGCAAACAAATGTCATGCGGGACGCGGCGGCATTACTTGGTTGATTAGGTACATTATTTTACTTTGCAGCGCCGCTTGTTTGTCGTATAGCAATCATAATGTTTGTGTGCTTGCAAATAGTTGCTATTTATAAAATATTAGGCGTTTTTAAGTTATTATATTTTGTTTATTTATTTATTTACTATTGATTAAAGTCATCTAAGACGTACGTACGTTATAATAAAATATCTGTGAATGGCAAGTAAAGCACTGCATTTCTGCCTACAAGGAGCGCACGCCCCTGTTATTAATCTGGTCATATTTTTATTTTCATCTTATATTTAGTGATTTCGGATATCTTAAGCTTCTAAATTGCCATTTAAAGCCTAAATAACGAAACTTGTGTTCAGTAATCCTTATAGTACTCACAAATTATCCATCAATCTATAATGTTTTCCACCAAAATCCCTAGATGAAAGTCCTGTTTTTAAGCCAAAAGCGCGCGGAAGGTATAAACGCTCTTAAACGTATATTGTATACTTTCGATTGTACTTATATCAGTCAAGATATCAGTTATGTTTCCGATAACATTTGAACGGATGATGGAAAAATTAATCCATAAACGAGATATATGGGTAAATCCACTACGTGGGCCTTATTTTAACTGTATCAGCTTTCGATCAAATATACACTAGATACAACATGAGCGCTTAAATAATGGCACCAAAAAAGAGTGCTTTAAGCATTCTTTCACCTTCAATCACGCACCGACCGTTGCTTCTAAAACGTCGCAGAACTTTAGGCAATATTATGTGAAAAGCTCCTATAAGCTTCAGGAATAAGGTGGAATTTGTGTTAATATATTTGGAATATGTGACCTTTTTGTTTACTTTTTTTGTTTTAATGCATCAGTGCCACTTTTTAACAGAACATTTACAGGGACCTGTGTATCTAGTTTATATTTGATCGAAGGTATCAGCCCATAGACGTTCTACTGCAGGGCACGGGCCTTCTCTACAATCGACAGTACGATTGAGAATGGTTAAGCCTCATTTTATGACGTCAACAAATTATTAGTTCCAATTTTGCACGCGCGCACACTTATCAGGTGCGCGGTTTTCACATTGTATAGCCCTGTTAAACATTTCATATTCAGGATAATAAATAGTAATATAAAATTTACTTACAATTCCAATTGCTTGTAATATACCAAAATGATATATTAGGTTGAGACAATAGCTGAATATAGACCAATTAAAGTCCCCCAATGGTTCCACATTGTACACACCTAAAACATAAAGAAGTTGGACCGAATTATATCTCAATTAAACATTTGGCAAAAAATCAGCTTTGTTGCCGTACTACTTGTGGTCTACCTCCAATTCTGAGCAGATAATATGGAATAATAAACATCATTCCATGCTGAATCCAATATAGGGCTGCCTCTGCCAGTATCTAGAATATAAAGTTAGTGTACTTAATTATATTTAAGAATTACTAAAATGTATTAGTTGAGAATTACATAATTAATTAATTCAAGAAATCAATATTTGTCATAACATAAAACGAATTATTTATTTTAAATACATATCGGATTTTATACAACTTATCAAGCTGAAAATATGCATTAAAATAAAATATGCGTGAAAACTCATGGAGACCGTACAATAAAAATTGTTACTATACAAGTAATAGACAGGATAAATAATAAGTTTACTGAACGTGAAAGACGAAAAGAGGTTTTGTAAAATATGGATTGAAATATTTTAATGTGCAGGTGAGAGCGTTTACAAAACGTGCGGTTTACGTAGATATAAACATCACCGGTAATAACGTAATTATTTTTAGTGTATAAGTGACGATTCTGGGGAGTTACTCAATAAGAACGATATGAACTTCGAATGTTCGGATGTTCGTTGTCCGGAGGAGAGTAAGAAATAAGATTCCGGAGTCCGGAGTAAAGCTGAAAACACATTATAAGTTTTCGTCTTACGCATAGAGTAAAGAAGCGGCCATAAATACTAGAGCAACGCGTCTTAGAGCGATCTGAACAATGGATTATTTTGTTGTGTGCACATTAAAGGTCATACTAGGCTTGGGCAAAAAATATCGATATATCAAAATATCGATATTTTTTTAGAAAAATATCGATATAAATTAGCGATATTTTTTCCCGCGATATATCAATTTTCGATATTTATTTTCATATATCAAAATCGATATATTTTTTAAGCTCTGCTGTCTGCTCATGCGTCACATCATGTTTTTGACCAATCCGATTTCTTAAATTTAGAAAATATGGGAAATTATTAAATCTGAGCATAGGTTCGTCAGAGGTTCCAAGCAGTAGCTGTGTCCCCAATGAACTGAAGTAGTATTTGGACCAACCACTTTTAGAAAGAAAATCTGATTCAATATAGTTCTGGGTAAATTGTCAACATTTCACGCCGGTTCTCTTGGATATCGCTCTAAAATATTTGATTTATCAAGCATCTTCAGTGTAATCTGAAAGAGTAGCTTCAGTGGTAAATTTGGCTGTGCCAAATGATAGGAGCAGATTAACAGGGGAACACATCAAACAAAGAGTGCTCCTGATGTCAATATCAATCAAATACTGGTTTAGATAATGTTTTTTTTTATTTTGTTTCTTTTTTTATGTCGAGCAATTCGATTTTTTTTAAAATAATATGACTTATGTTGAAACAGCCAGATGTGTATTTGCTTTAAAATTTCGATAATTTT